>PVJL010001198.1:0-117669 GCA_004026885.1 Lyroderma lyra | reverse complement strand
CCAGAGCCAAAAACACTAAAGCAAAAATGAGGAAAAATGGATATGAAAAGGTGGTGCGATGGGAGGCAGGACGACTGCCATCTTCTGAGCCCAACTGTGGGCCCATTATGCAGGGGTGTTAAACGCATTGTCTCTCATTAAGCCTGTTTTTTCAGGCAAAAGCCAGAGCTCAGAGACGTTTGGTAACCTGCCCCAAATCACATAGCTAGGAAGGCTGTGGAGAATTTAGGTGGACAGATGATTACAAAATTGGTCGTACTCAGGGAGTGGTGTAGAGGGGACTGTCCTGAAGACAGGGCCCACCCCACACCCTGACTGCACCAAACACCATCTTTCTTTCCACATAGGACCTGCTCTTGGTCTGGGTTCCTTTTCCATCCTGGAAGCCCAGGTGTTTTGTCTCTACCTCTGGATTCTGGAACCAGCTTCGAAGCTCTCAGTATCCCTCATCCCTCCCTACCCCACCCCTCAGGACTTCCCTTCTCTCTGGGGTTTGCAAGCCATTCTTAATCTTACGGAGTCTCCTTGTCCTCCCCTTGGCCTTCCCTGTAGGCCTGTGCGAGTTGCCCCCCTGGGCTCGGGACTGTCAGCTGCAATGCCTCCTTTCTGCCCCAGAAAGAGAGTGAGTGCACCTTCTCCTGGTCATTTCCGGTCATGAAGCCTCCAGGCCCCCTCCCAACATAGTCTTCTCATGCACCTTGGCCTGCTCAGGGCTCCTCTGTGAGGGGCTGCAGGACCTGCCAGGTCATGGGTGGAACCCACGGTCTGACTTGGTGTCAGCAGCACTAGGACCTAGGCTTGGCAATCTACTGCTGTCCCATCCATCCCATAATCAGAGGGGAACCCCAGCAGCTCAGTCCCTCCAGCAGGGCAGGAGGCAGATGCCTCTCTTATCCATGGGCACCTCCCCTGCTGCCACACCCCTGCATTGGGGTCAGTGGGATCTGTGTCCCCAGAGCTCATGGTACTGAGTGCTTTTTGTGGGGGAGCCACTGCTCTCAGTGCTTTGTCTACATTATCTCCTTTAAGCCCGCAGTAACCCCATGAGGCAGAAACTTATTATCTGTGGTGACTGGATCTTGTTTCACAGATGGGGATGCTTCCCCCACTAAACGGTTAGCTCTTTGGGGTTAGTGAATACAGCTCTCTTAACTGTACATCCCTGTGCCCCCAGAACAGCTAGCACTGTGTGGCACATAACAGCACACAATAAATACTCTTCACATTCGTTATTGTATGGCTGAGGAGGAAGGCCCCATCACCCCAATTCAAGATAGGGGTGGCATGGCTCTGCAAGGGAGCAGAAGAAGATCTGGGGGTGGGTCACAGTGGTTACTACTGAAGGAGGTGATCTTTCAGGTGGGTGGACATAGACAGGAAGTGGGATTCCTACAATAGCCAAGTGACCCAGGTTGACCTGGTTCAGCAGGTCATGGCCTAGGGCACCCCTCATTTACAGGCCCTCGTCTTGGCCCAATCCCTCAGCCCTCCAAAAGAAGCAGGACAGCACAACTGGGGAGCTAGTCTTACAACTCAGGGCAGACATCCCAATTTAGGGAAGAGTTCAAAGGAACCCGGATGAGCTAGTGTGGAGAAGAGGAAACTGGAGGATAGATTATCAGAGGTCTTGACAATGACCTGCTGATTTTATGAAGTCCCTGCCATGCAGCTTGTGCCCACCCACCAATGGACCTGTCAGCTTCATCTGCAGGACAAGCTGGTGAGTCAAGTACGATCATCCCTAGTTTCTAGATGGAGAAACTGAGGCTCACAGATTTTACGCCACTGATCCAAGGTCATCTGCTAGCAAGTGATAACCAGCATACCCTCTGGCCTCTCTCTTTACCTAGAATCACTTGGGAAGCTTTTCAAGCCTCCCCACCCACACCACTCACCCGCCTCTGATGCAATCTAAGGAGGGCCTGGGAACAAGCATTTTAAAGCTCTCCAGGTGAGGCCACATGCAGCCACCTGATACAAGTGAAAGGTTACACCCTGGGGATAGTGAGCAGCTGTTCTCTGCTTCTACTAGAGCACCCATAGAAGGGGCTTAGGCTGCATCATGAGAGACTTGGGTGAGACCTCTGGAAGAACTTCTGCAGTGCAAGTTGCCAAAGCTGGCAGTGGAGGGGAGTGTTTTCTCCTGGGAGAATTAGAGCAGAATCCCTAATAGAAGTCCAAGAAATGGCTTTCCTTGGCGTAGTCTATATCAGAGCATGTGGGGCTCCTCACTGGGACCCTCACAAATGAAAGGGTCTCGTGCTTGTCTGTATACTAAATGCTTCGGGCTTGAATTCCTCACTGTGGCTGTGTTGTCCCCTACTGCCCGCAGTCCTGCGCTAGTCAGTGATGGCCCTGCAAAGAGGTCCTGGCCTTTCCCCTGGATGCCGAAGCCACCTTCCTCTTTCTCCCCATTTCCCAGGCTCCTGGAAAAGGAACAGTAGGGCTGACTGGGCCCTGACGTGAATATCCTGGCACCTGGGGTGACACAAATAAGAGAAAGTGAAGCCATGAAAACAGAGAAGAAAACCCTTCAGGGAGGTGTCCTGGCTGCCACTCCTCTGTGCTGCTGTCCCTGTGAGGACCAGACAGTAACCTCTCTGGACTGGATCAGGGAGTGGAATGTGACCTGCTCCAGGAATGTTAAGAGCAGTGGGTAATTTACTTCCTAAAACCTGGAAGAAAGCTGGGTCTTTCTGTCTTGTGAGACTACGGGGTACCCGGGAAAGCCCCGGTGGTGATAGGATTTCATTCGGCTCCTGTCCTAGCCATGCCCTCACCTGCTGTGCTGAGAGCCCTGGTTTGTTCATGAA
Organism: Lyroderma lyra; assembly: GCA_004026885.1. Lineage (NCBI taxonomy): Eukaryota > Metazoa > Chordata > Mammalia > Chiroptera > Megadermatidae > Lyroderma > Lyroderma lyra. Next base: position 114,856 of record PVJL010001198.1, on the reverse strand, counting down.
TTCCACAGTATTCATTAAGCAGCCTTCTGTGTGCCAGAGGCTTTATTTTCATGGTCTCCTTTGGTCCTTCCTAAGCCCTAAGGGAAAGGTATTACCATACCCATTTTGCAGATCAGGAAATCATGGAAGTAAATTTGTCCCAGGCACAGAGTGAGGGACAGACAACTGGGACTGTCACCGTGCCAGCTGCACCCATGTTTTCCATGCCCTGACACTGTGCTCCGGTCAGTGTTTTCAAATGTTTTCAGACTTCTTTTGACCACAGTGCACATTTCACCTAGATAGAATGTGCAAGGCCTACATGTCTATAACAGAAAAAGCAGTTTCCTGAACCAGCATCTACACTTAAAAAAACTCTTGATTGTAGTTCTCAAGGAGGATCGTGTGATCACTTGTGCTGATCTTGTAAGTGGCTTATAAGCCACCCAGGCTGGGGACGGAAAGTCCGCCTTTGCATTTTAAACTTGTGTAGGTCCTTGTGGGCCTTGAGCAGTGTCGTGAAGGAGGGAGCAGAAGCTGGAGCTGAGGCTGTGAGCAATACAACGGGGGAGGGACACTGGCGACAGCAAACCCGGAAACTGTCTCTAGGAGTTTCCCTTTAACACTCTCATTCCAGAGGGATGAGTCAGGAGTTACACGGGAAGTTTTGCTGGTAATACAGGAGAAATAGCAGCCAGTTTGTACGCTCATGTGCGTGGTGCTAGGGAAGAGGAGGACGCACAGCTGAGCGAGATCGTGAGCAGACAGAGGCCATGGGCTCAGGTGCACCGTGGAGGGGGTTCCAGAAAAGTGTGCAGTCACTTCATCTTCAGGAATAAGAGAGAAGGCCACCAAAGATAAAATGAAATACAGATCTTGTCCTGACCCACTAAGTGGCTTTCATATCCTTTAGTGGGTTGCAGCCTGTAATTTGAAAAACCTTGCTCCACCCGTTTACCTCTAACCTCACAGCCAGCCGTGGGGATGCATTTTGCTCTTGTTCTACAGAGCAGGAAAGTGGAGGCAGTAAGTGATGGGCTGCTGCCATAGGACTACAAAGACAAGGGGTGGGGGTGCAACCCAGAGGTATCTGAATTGGCATCATATTTCCTGGGGCACTGGCAATACCCAGATTCTCAGGCCCTGCTCTGCTGGCTCCTTCTGCCAGGGTGGGCCTGGGCACTGTTGCCAGGTGCTCCTGATGTGGCCCACTGGCATGAGAGCAGGTATCTGGGAGCTTCTTCCTCTTTGCCACATGCCATTCCTTGAGATGTGCACACATTCTGCACGTGGATGGATCATGACTCTCCTAGTGTAACACATCTCTCCCCACATCGAAAAGATGCACAGACCTCATTTGGTAATCCACGTTTTAAAGCAGAGTTCCAAAGAATGGTGCCAAGTGAGTGAAACACCCCTCTCTCGCTCCATGAAGCCCTGTGAAGACAGGATTTTGCCTGAGCCCTTGTGTCCCAGAAAAGGAGAGGCTGGATTAGTCCAGGGGTCAGGAGGGTGGAATGGGGGCTCCAGGCTCCCAAACAGGGTGTGGGTGCATAGCCACCAGGCAGGTCCCTCCCCCAACTGTCCCATGGCTTGGGCTAGTACAATTGGCTGCTCTAAATCATTTTTAAAAATTAGAACCAAAAGGGAGTCTTTTTTTTTTATTCCCCTGTCCACCTTCTGATTCTAAATGCAGACCCAGCCAGCATGCCATTCCTGATAAATATACCTGTGACGACTTTTTCTTCTGTTTTTAGCTCTCGCTGCCTCCTGCAGAGAGAGAAAAAGCCCTACTTGAAACGCTGTCAGTCATGCCTTTGGTGGCCTCAGACTTCTCGAATACTCTCTTTATTTTCTCCCCGTGTGCTCATGGCCCGGTCTCCCCACCTGCGCCTTGCTCCTTGGTCCTCCTGGGCTATCGATCGCTCCCCCTCTGCCTTCGATTTTATTTCCTCTCACACTCGTCCTTAGAATCCAGAGGCGATTTCCTCGACAAATTAGAACATGGCCTGGGCCTTAAGTGCTCAAGTGTCTCCTTAACGTGATTGATCATCGCAAGTACCCAGAGAGCAGGACCAGATTGGAGTCTGTGCCTGGCGACTTCGTTGTGGGGATCATTGTCTGGAAGTGGTTTGGGGGAAGGGGGCCCTTGATGGTGTCTTGGGGGTGCTCTGTGCGTGTATATTTGTGTTGCATGTGTGTCCCTATGCACATGCTGGTGAGCACCCCAGCTCTGTAGCAGCCAATGTGGTTTCATGCGTTTTGGCCCACATGGTCCTCTGAAGAGAAATAGCCACCCCACGGGGAAGACAACGTGTTGGGTGAGGAAGTGTCCACTGGGTCTACTGAGGATGCCCTCTTCTTGGTGGTTCTCCTGGGCTTCCTTTTGCAGAGAGCAGCTAGAGCTCCTTCAGACCACCTCCTCTTTACCCACAAGCCACAGAGCCTGGACCCCCCACCATCAGCCCTGGGACATTGATTGACACATGTTGGTCCTCCGAGGATTGCAGAAGCTGCCCCAGTCAGGCCAGGGCTGCTCGAGTAGGTGGGGAGTTTCTTAGAAGGCCTCTTCCTCCTTGCTGTGGCCACATGGTAAAAGAGGAAGGACAGGCTGGCATGAGCATCAGCAGTGACCGAGCCCCGAATCAGCTCTCAGCCCTCTGAGGTCAGGATCCCTTGCTTATGCATTTATGGGGCTCCCTGTCTCTCTCACCCTTCCCTCTCTCTGTTTCTAAACACTTCTCTGCCAACTAAGGTTCCAGCCTGAGGGTGCGGAGGAGAAACAAAAAGGATGAAAATCAGAGGCCAGCTTGGCCCTTGTTAGGGCGCCTGGTGAAGTTTTGACAGAGGAGGCGGGGGAGGGTGGACAGAATGATGTTTCCATTTTCCATGCTCACCCCTCGTGGTAGAATGGTCTGGGATTCAGGAGCCCTAGGCTCTGTTTCTGACTCAGTTTCAAACTTGCTGGGTGACCTGGGGCTCCATTTCCTTATTTAAGAAACTAGATCAAGGTTGGCACACTTTTTTCTGCAAAGGGCCAAATGATAAATATTTTAGGCTTATGGGCCACATGATCTCTTGCAACTGCTTGACTCTGCCTTTGTAGATTGAAAGTCACCGTAGATAATCCGTAATCAAGGGGAAGGGACCATTTTCCAGTATTTACAAAAAACTGAGGTGTAGATTTGGCCCTGCTGACCCCCAACCTATTCGCTCCCTACAGTTCTTGCCCTCGTGTTCTGACATTTGTGATAGAAGGACTTGCCCTGCTTCATTTGTCTTCCTGACACTTATCACCGCCTGACACAGTATCTGTTTATTTGTTTATGCATTCGCCGACTGTCTCTTTGACCAGACCATCAGTTCCACGAGAGCAGAAACTTGGACTAAAATCTCTGTGCCCAGAATATTTATTGAGCTCAACAAATATGTACAGAATGAGGAATCAATCTGTAAGTGTCTGGGGGGGGGGGGCGTGCTGGGCTGGTGGGGAGAAAGGGGACAGGAGGAAGACCCTCATTCCAGGATTTTATGCCATGGTCCCACATTCAGAGGTGTGGAATCTCATTGTGGGGTCATTTTTTTATCTGGCGTGCTCAGACTATGGTGGAGCAGACACCTTTCCTGTCCAGTTGACAGCATATCCTACTTCAAGTTGGTCAAGCCTGCAAGTTAGGGGTTACCCTTTATTTCCCTCTGTCCTTCTGTCCCACCTTTAATCCATCAAGAAGTCCTGTCAGTTCTACCTCTGAAATGACTCAGGTTTCTCCAACTCTCCCCTCCATGGCTGTCACCTTGGCCTCAGCCTCACTGGTCACTGGCTCCCAGGGCACCCCCTCCAACCAATTTTCCATGGAGGCTGTGGAGGTGATCTTTTTAAGACATAAAATAGAGAAGCTGTCCACTGTGCCAGGTAGGGGTGCAAGCTCTGGGGACAGAGAACTGGATTTGGGCTGCGACTTTGGGCAAGTACCTGGCCTCTCTGAGCCTCAGTTTGGTCAGCAGCAGCATGAACCTTCCCTCAGAGGGGTGCTGTGAGCACCGAGGGCGCCAATACGTGAAACGCGCTCGGTAGCAGAGCGTGGGGACGGCTGGTACCAAGTTTCTCACCTCTTTAGGGTCCTACAGTGGCTTCCACCCCAGCCGGGACGCCCCAGCCCAACCCATGCCTCCAGCCTAGTACCCCCACGTGCTCCCTCACTCTCTATATCCCAGGATTACCTGGCTTTCCAGTTGCTTGGAAACACCAAGCACGTTCCTGCCTTAAGGCCAACCATATGCTGTCCCCTCTGTCTGGAAACACTCCCCTCACCTCTCACATAGCTTGTCCTTGGGTCTCTGTCCAGACACCGTCACCTCCTTCAAGAGGTCGTCTCTCACTGCCCTGGCCAACATCAGTCCCTCCGTTAGGCTTTATCTTAGCCCTTGGTTATTCTTGCTCCTCCATTTATTATAACTTGCAGTCTTTCCCCCCGACTTGCTGTTTGCTCTTTTTTTTCCTCCATCACTAGAGCACAATGGCATCCTCAGCCTCTAGCACAGGCTGGCTGGACAGATACAAGGTGCTCAGCCATATTTGTTGAATAAGTGAGCGAACCTAGAAGACCCCCTGCCTGTAGCATTTCGTGAGTGAAAGTGCATAGCCACGGCCACCTCCTTCCGACCCCTCTGCGCTTTGCACTAACCACTCAGGCCTTCCATAGCTCCTCGGATCTTCGGAGGCAAACACCTCTCCTCAGCCTGCTACCTGAAACCGTCCCTCAGCCTCCCCCACCTCCACCTGCCCCATATTTACCCAAACTGGAGCCCCCAAGGTGTCCTGGAAAAGTCTCAAAAGAGAGGGGACAGCGCACTGAGGAGCTCCGGGAGGCGAGGCTCCGCGGAGAAGCAGGTGCATGGGTGCAGCAGCTGGGCCCAGCGAAGCTGACCAGGACCTCAGAACAGCTGGGCTTGGGCAGGCAGAGGGTGGTGCCCAGGGAGGAAGACGTGGGGGGAGGCAGGGACCTGAGAGAGTGGCTGACACCCAGCAGATGGTAGTTGTGGGCGGGGGATTGGGTGGGAACAGGAGGCCTAGTCAGGTGATGGGAATGTGGTCCGCATGATTGACCTGGGCGAGGGTGAAGGGGAACCGGAGAAACTCGAAGAGGGGACACTGAAGAAAGGAGGGTTGACCCTGGAGCCTCCGGAGGCGGTTCTTAAAGGCTTTTGATGTGGGAGCTTGGGCTCACCGGTCCGCCCAGGCTGGATGGCTGGCAGGCAGTGAAAGTTGTTCTGGGGGCAGGGACTGATGTAGGCGTGGGGCTCTTCGGAGCCAGGGGAGGTGAGCTTCCCCAGGCAGGACTGTAGGGAGGCAGGGAACTAAGGGTGGGGCTCAGGGGGCCCCTCCAGTGGCTGAGAGAGCAGAGGTGGCCTGAGCTGCTGAGGAGAGGTGTAGGGAGGAGGGCTTTGTGCCAAATGGGGTGAGCTGGTGGGCAAGTGTGGTAAGGTTCCCTGTGGCTTTCCTGATAGGACATCACAATCTAGGTGGCCTAGAACAGCAGGAGTTTTATTCTCACAGTTCCAAGAGGCTGGAAGTCCAAACTCAAGGGGCCACAGGGCCGTGCTCCACCCCCAGAGATGCTGGGAAGAAGCTCGCCTTGCCTCTTCCAGGTTCCTGGGTTTCCCAGCCGTCCTTGGCAGCCTTGGCTTGTGACAGCACAACTCCTGTCCCTGCCTCTGTGATCACGTGGTGCCACCCCTGTGTGTCTGGGTGCCCTCTCCTTATAAGGATACCAGTCATGGGATTTAGGGCTCACCCTGATCCACTATAACCTCATGTTACCTAATTAAATCTGCAAAGACCCTCCTTCCAAATAAGGTTACATTCTGAGGTTCTGGGAATTTGGGGGTGGGGGGTGGGGACACTGTTCAGCCCGTTATAGTTGGGGTAGCATGCGGTGTCAGGAGCATGTAGACTGAGACCAAGCCTCATTTATGGGTGGGCTGCAAAGAAGATCCTGCGGAGGAGTATTTCCCAGAGCAGCCGAGGAGGGGTAAGTCCTTAGCAGTGAGGGTGCAGGCTGCTTTCTTAGGGAGCTTGGAGTGAAGGAAGGCGGAGCCTGGTGACTGGAGGCAGTGAAGTCAGGGAAGGTGTTTTACTTTGGCCAGGGGAGACCTGAGAAGAGAAGGAAGGACCCTCAGTGAAGGAGAGAGGAAATGCAGGCCAAGAAGGTGAGGATCCTGGCGCAGTCTCTGAGAAGGCAGCCTAGGCCCCTTGCTGAGAGGAGAGAAGCTGTGCCCCCGGAGGCTTTACATGGAAGAGAAGGGATGTGGGGTGGCTCATTTCAGAAAACCTCAGGAACTCCACTTATCCCATGGGGGGGGAGGGGGATTCCAAAGGAGATGTGAAAAGGATTGCAGCTGGGAAGGGCCTCCAAGCTGTTAAAGAGCAAGATTGATAGTGGCCTCGGGGAGCCCAGGCCCAGAGTTGGCCTGCCATGCATCACAGGGCTCATGGGGACCCCATCCAAAGAGTGGCTGGGTCTGTCCAGCCAGCACCGTTCTAGGGCCTACCTGTCTGATTCTGCCCCCAACTTGTTCTGCTCATGAGCCCCTGGCCACCCCAGCACACCAAGGTTCACTTGCATTCCTGTTGCCCTCGCCTGTCTGGCCCCTGGAATGGGTACTGCGCCTCCCACCCTGCCCAGGCAACCCTCTCAGCATATCCATGCCTCCGGCCACACACTGTTAGCTCTCCTGGGTCAGTGCCCTAAACATGGGGCCTTGGAACCTGCAGACAGGACGCCAGCTGCCCCTTTGTGGGGACGCCTGCCCAGGAATGACTTTAGCCCATGTCAGAGGTCGGACGCCTCCCCAGCAACACCCCAGGCCACAGGACTTGACTCTCCAAGAGCAGCAAGTTTGCAGTGAGAAACCATTATTGGCTCCGGCCTGCTCGCTGCTACTAATTTCATGCCCCTGTGATCCAGGTAACGCTTTGCTGCCTTGAGCTGCCACCCCCCAGGCTGGAATCGCTTTTGCTCTGGCCCTGCAGGAGCCCGGCTGCAGAAAGCTGCCTCGCTCTTGACGCGGGGGCTGTAGAAAGCTGCCACGCCAAAGCCACCAGGCGCCCAGGCACCAAGTTAGTCTGCCACAGCTCGTGACTAATTTGCTGCACTTATTTCAAAGTGCCCAAATGGCATTCAAGGAAGAAGAAGCTTAACCAGGGCCTGCCAGAGATAAACGGGCTCATTTCTGGGCCTCCCTGCCCCGAGAAAACTCTTTACCTGGACTCTGAGCCCAGAATTAAATTCTTCCAGAAGAGACGCTTAGCATGGAGTCTCCCAGCGAGGTGGAGGAGAAGAAATGTTCCCTATAAAATGGGCCTCGCATCTGGCTAGCTGGCTCCGGTGGGTTTTTAAATTGTGTTTGAAGAGCGTCCCTCCCCTTTCCTGGTGTTCACAGACGAGGCCAGTGTATAACCGATGAAAATGAGTTCTCTCATCTCCATCACAAGTGGCTCAAGTGCCCCGTGCCCGGGCCACAAACAGCCTCTTCACCCCTACCTGGACCAGGCTCCCCTGGGCCAGCATCTGTCCACAGGCTGGACTTTGAGCCCCACCTCCACCCAACCTGGGGGGCCTTTGCTGGGTTTGCAGAGTCAGGAGAGAGGCTGGAAGCCTGCCTGGGGCTTCCCAGCTATAATATGCTCTTTAACATGGTCTGTGCTTATCAATGGACCATGTCCATCCATTTCGGGTGGCTGACAGAGTGAGGACTTTTCTCTTAATCTTTTTTTTTTTTCCTTTTTAACACTATTTAGATGCACAGGCCTGTGGAAATGCTCAGGGGAATAGACAGTGGGGTTTTAGGAAAAGAGGGCATTAACAAGCAGAAGGGAGAGAAACCCCATCATTTGTTAGCTTGGGCAGGTCCCCTGCACTTAAGGACTGGGGCAGAGGGAAGACACCATCCTGATGGTATCTCGGACCCCACAAACTGGTCCTTGCTGCTGCAAAGTCATATCAGCGGGCAGTCCCAGCCACTGGGCATCCAGGTGACATGCTACAATTCCAGTGGCAGTGTTTGAGCTTGTGCATCTGTGAGGCAGGCAGCCTGAGCTGGAGTGGTTTGTAGAGTGATGGTGAATATCTCCCCACCCATCTGTGCCCTGCCCTGCCTCGTGTCAGAAGATTCTGCCCCCAACACTTACCTAGTGTGCACCTCTGTGAGCCTCAGGCTTCTTCTCTGTGAAGTGGGAGCAGGCCCAGCTCTGCCTGCCTCTTACAGGCTGTGTTAGCAGCAAATGCACTGGGCTCTGCGCAGGCCACATGTAGGTGGTTTTGCACAAATGTCAGTTACCTGGTACTGTCTGGGGCTTCCACATCCATACCTGGGTTACCTAACAGGTGCCAGGGATGACCTCTGATGTCACTGCTGCCAGAAGCCAAGTGCTGTGCTCGTAATAGCAGAGTACAGGGGAGACAGTGGAGGGCGGGAGATTCTGTGAGATTTTCAAGAAGTTTTCTTTGTTCCTCAGAGCCAGGCCTCACCTCACATGGGGGAGGAGAATTCAGATTAGAGACGGATGGGACTGCCATCTCTCATTAGCACCCTGAGAGGGCAGGGTGGGTGCCAGGGCTCCTTTCCTGCCTCTGTGCCAGTGTATTTGGATTGAATGGATAGCAGTGCAGTTTTGTTCAGCTCAGCAGATTCCTGTCAATGCTGAGGAAAGCCTCAGCGGGGTGGTTCCAACAAACTTGGGTTGAAGTCCTAAGTGACAAAGAAGCACCTCTCTATGCCTTTGCATGTGCTGTCCCCTCCTCTTGGAATGCTGTCTCTCTCTCCAGTAGCACTCCATCTCCCCAGTCTGTCTGACGCGCTTCCTCTAGTCTCTCAGGGAACTCCCGTGGGAAGCCCTGGGCCCCCACTGTGCCCCCTTCCTCCACACCTTGTATCCTTTGTAGTATCACACTAGACTGCTCCCTGAGGGCATCAGGCTCCTTGTCTTTTCTATTTTATACACTGAATACCAGCACCGTGTTGGGCACACGGGACCTTCCACATCTTCAGTAAGCAAAGGATGGGTTAAAAACAGGAAGGGATATTGACCTGATGCTGGCGCAGGTCCATGGGGTTCCCAGCCTCGGGGTCTCCCTGCTGAGGCACAGAAACCTGCTCAGGAGGCCTCATCATCTCATAATGTCCTGCCCTGCCTTCTTGCTGAATCACACATGGCCTTCCAGATACATAAAGCCCCAACTGATGCCCAGGGCTGCAGGTTTTCTATGGGCTGTGTGAACAGGGCTGCCATGTTGCACAACTCTGAGGGGCTCTAGTGATATTACAGTCTATAGGGCTGGTGCCCCTGGGATGGGGGCTACAAAGCACAGCCCCCACTGCCATACAAGGTGGCCCAGGGCCATTGTCGTGATCTTCTCATTCTTCCACTCCTCCGTGGCTGGAACTGGCCTTGGGGTCCTTGAGTTCTCCTCTGGAGGTAGAGACCATGTTTATCAACCATGTTGTAGGGAGCCTGGTGGGGTACATAACAACAGAGCCTTTTGAGAGAGCTCTCAGGAATCAGGCATCCATGGAAGTGAACTGTGGCATGAATTATCCCAAAACACTGTTACACAAACTTGGGGTGGAGATCACAGATTGCGTTGGAAGGGGCAGTGCCATTGTCACGCTGGTTGCAATGAGTTTGAACCACTACTGAAGTATCTTCATGTTTCCATGAGAAAAATGGGAGAAGGTAGCCCCAGCACCCTGGGAAGCAAATGTGATGAACCCAGGAAGGAAATGTCGCTGCAGGTCTCCAAAGTGCATAATCAGGGATTGAATGTAGGGCCTTCACCGTGGGTTGTTTCTTACGAAGGAGGCTGAGGGTTCACCTTCTGTGCCAGCACTCTTCTGGGGAAGGCAGTCCTGGGGAAGTAAGAGTGCTGGAAAAGGGAAGTGAGACAGGGATGGAAAACAGCAGATACAGGCTGTGATATTTCTGGGCTGGCCACAGCTTTGCAGCCAAACACAGCTGGTTGCTCAGACACCCAGGCTGCCCCCAATGATGCCACATGGAGCCACCACATTTCAGATCAGTCAGTCGGGGGAGCAGAAAGGCAAGCAGTTTCTCTCCTCTCCTTTCCATCTCTTTCCTGTCATTGGTTAAAGCTTTGCCCACCCCCCACAGAGAGTGACAATGGGCCCCTGCCCCAACTACCCAGCCACTCTGAGGGTGCAGCCCACCAGCACACAGGCACAGGTGTCTCTCTTCGCTGGTGGCAGCATTGGCAGTGGCTTTATGACCATGGGACCAATCAGAAAGGCCAGTGGCCTGTGGGGCAGGCGAGGTGAGCAGATCTTGGATGGCATGTAAACTAAGTCCAGTTCCTTGAAATCAGTGTATGCCACTTGCAAAAATGATTCTAATTTAAGCAAAGGACTTCCGGCTAAGGAGACTGATGTGGTTAGCAAGCGTCAGCTTTGTTCCCCTCCCGGGCAGACATATTGGCCTTCATGACTGGTAAGAGGTTGAATAAAAGATCACGATCGGTGGTTCTGGGTTTTGTTGAGGGACTGAATTTAAATTACAATGGGAAGGCTGCTATACTCAGAAAAACCCTGGTTAGAAGGACTCAGCTATCTGAAACCCTCCTTAATTAGGACTCTGTTGCTGCTTAACAAATATTACAGATTTAGTGACTTAAAAAAATAGATTATTATCTCAACAGTATCTGGAGGCCAGGAGCCTGAGCAGGGCTTGGCTGGACCCTTGGCTTAGGGACTCACATGACCACCATCAAGGAGTCGGCCAAGGCTCTAGTCTCACTGGAGGCCTGACTGGAGAAGAATCACTTCCAGGATCCTTAGTTTGTTGGCAGAAGTCAACCCCTTGTAGTTGTACGCTGGGTGTTGGACAGAAAATGCTCTTAGCAACTAGGGGTCACCTGTGGTCCTTGCCAGGTGGGGTTCTCTGGCATGGGTACTTGCCTCCTCCAAGCCATCAAAGAAGAAGAAAAGTCCAGCACAGCAGGTGCCGCCATCTCATGTAACATCATCCTGTATACATCATCAGGTATACCTGTCACCTTTGCTGTATTCTCCTGGTTGGAAGTAGTCAGAGGCTCCACCCATACTCAGTGGAAGGGGTCATACAGGATGTGAACACAGGAGCCTACGTTCATGGAGCTACCTTAAGAGTTTGCCCACCACACCTCATTTCGCTAGAACTCTGTTCACAGGCAAAGGAAGCAAATAGTCAAGTAAAAACCACCACATGTTTATATCAGGAATTAAGTTAAAAATAAAAAGCTGCCTGGGATGTCCTGAGTCAACCTAGATCACCATCTGCAGCCCCTCATCTGTACCAGAAGAAAGATGGCCCAGGGTCAAGTCCATTCTGCCCCCCTCCCACCCCCCACACCATGCTCTTTGTAAAGCAGAGAAATGAGCTCAGTCAGCAGAAAGGGAGTCATTGCCTCACCCAGTTTAAACTCAATATTTAGAAAGCTTTCCAACATTAAAAGAGCAATTTTCTGTTTAAGTGTCAACAAACCAGAATATTCAATTACTTAGAAAACCCCCCTTCCTAAACCGCTCAGGGAACCTGAGCCTGCCCAAAAAGCAGACAGAAATTCTGCACCCCATTTGGCAGTCCTGTGTGTTCCTGCCATGGAACGAGCAGCCTCTGAATGAAGGGCACCTCACTGGGGGCTCGGATTGGGGCAGTCGTGGCCCCCACCTGCAGCTGTGTGTTCTTCGGGTCCTTTTGCCTTGGTTCCCTCCTGGCTCCTGCCTAGTGTCACGTAGGCTCAACAACTGTGTCAAGATGTAATTGACTCAGTGTCTGGGACCAGTCTAGGCTCTACTGAGCTAGGCAGGAACAGTGAGGTGACACCTCAAAGAAGGCAGGCTATTTGTAAGGCTCGTGGTTGATGGACCACGTCAGCTGTGATTCTCATGCTAATCGCAAGGCCGCCATGACCTCACCTTCAGGTGCAGGCTTCAAAGACCACAGAACACTCTAGAAGCTGACAGAGGGACTGCGCAAGGGGTTGTGCTTCAGCCGAGGGGAGTTCATTGTGACATCTTTCTGTGTTGGCCTCCACATTGCACTCAGACTCCCAGAAAGGAGAGCTTGGACCCTCTGTTTCAAGGGCTGACTCAACCCCTCCTCCTCTTGACCTTTCCGCAAACTTACACTCATTCCCATTCTCTCAAATACTCAGCTCCCCACCCGGACCCCACTGTCCTACCTGGAAATCCCTTGGAGCTCACAGCTCCTACCTCTGATTCGGAAAAAAAAAATCTCAGAATTCTAACATTTCTTCTGTGGTGTTTTACAGTGTTAAAAACCTTCACACTCTATCTTACACTCACAGTGGTACACTCCACTCTTAACAAGCAGGAAGCATGTCTTATATTCTGTAGTGTTCCCTACTGTTGCTAAAGTTCTTTGCACCCCGGAAGATTTTTGCACACCTTGTTCTTTGAGCTTGGCACATTTGTAACTCAATTAAGTTCAATTTCGTAAGCTTTCCAAAGTAGAATACTCAGCTTCTTTTTTATTTCTTAGGGTAAACAATATAATTCATATAAAGCCCTTGGCACACAGTAAATGCTTAATACATATAAGCCATTATCGCAGCTGAGAATGCATCATTACTGCCTTGGGGTCCATGGTTTGACATACATTGACCAAAGTCAAGATCTGTCAGCACTGTCCAATGTTTTTTTGTTTTGTTTTGTTTTGTTTTGTTTGTTTGTTTGTTTTTTAAAGACAGGTGTATTGAGGGATAACATACACATGTTAAAATCCACCCTAATGAGTAGACAGTTCTCTGAGTTTTGAAAAACACATACAGTTGTCACACAGCTTCTTCAGCGTTAAATTCCAGCTCATTATGATGTGAAATTCTTCACCTTGCCCATGGTCTCCTGGACTCCTTGTCTATAACACCCCTGAGCTGCTTCTGGGAAAATGCCCTCTTTCCTCATCTTGGCCAGTCTAGACATCACTTCCCAAAAAGGCTTTGATCTTGGATAGTAGCTCTATTGAGGGAGCCAATCCAGAGGCAGAACAAAGTTTCCCTGCAGGGATCAGGGCCTGGTGTATTCCTCTGAGGCCTCACTTGATTGTAAGAATGTGGGTAGGTCATAACAAAACTGACTTAAATAATTCTGAAATTTGACATGGGCTAAGAAAACTGATAGGGCAAAGTTTTCTTTGTAAACACACATTGAGTTCTGTCCCCATTGCCTCATCTGTGAGTAGGGCATGTATTATAGTACAGGTAGGAGCATTTGGGAGCTTTCTGAGGGCAAGGACAATGTCTTTTCCTTCCTTATGTCCCTAGCAGTTAGCACAGCTCTTATTGGTGTCTGCAGAGTGATCGAGTGAGTGGTCTTAGGTTGGAGATGGGGAGGGACCATGCCATCTTAGAGTAGACTTACCCATCTCTGGTAGGGATCTGAAGACAGTGGGGAGAAGACTCACCAAGAGGGACCCTGTCTCTGTGCTCAGGTCGGGCCCCTCCCCTCCATCCTGAGTGACCTCAGTGGCCTCCTCAAATATGTGCTTACAGAACTACTTTGAGAGCTACCTTTCCATCGCCTCCACCGTGCCCTCCGTGGTGTGCCTCGTGGTGAACTTCCTGATTGTCAACAGGTAGGCCACTTTCCTTCCTCTCTCAGGCCCGACCTTCACCTCCAGCCTCCTCCACTCCCCTTTCCTTCCTGCCTGCTTAATGGTGGCTGCCAAGGTATGAGGCAGGCAGCTCAGACTCCTCCGTGAAGACTGGGAAGTCAGATCAGTTACCTGGAGGTTGGACTTTCACTTTCCAACCACACGCCACTGACATTGTGTCAGCAGCCAGCAAGAGGCATGAGGAGAAATGGGTCTTCTTTCCATTTCCTCTCAGGGGAGCCTGTCTGTCAGTCACTGCCTGGGCTGCAGGCCATGTAGCCAAGGGGCACCACATGGATGGTGGAGTGGGGCTGGGAAGCAAGGCTTGTGCAAGCTGGTCTTCCAGGCATTTCTTAGAGCCATCAGAAGTGAAGAGCCTGGCATCCCTCAAGTCCTGCTCTATCTCTGTGGGAATGGGTCACAGTGCTAAGCTGGGAATATCAGTTCGTGTGGTGACCACTCACAATGGGGTCCATGGGGAACTTTTAACATTGTTAGTGAAGGGCTGGGAGAGAGCCTCCATCTTGATGCTCCATGGAAGAAGGCATGATTTAGGAGACTAGTATGTCCTTTAGACTTCACTGGGTGGCCATTGTGATCCATTCTGTGTTTTGGTTTGCAAGGGCATTAGCTGTAGCTACTTTGCCTGCATTTCCCCTAAGCTACCCCTAGGTGATAACGGTGACTGCCTTATTATTCAGAAACCTACGCTTCTCTTGGGCACAGCCTACTGAAACCTTAGATCGGATGGCAAATATGTTTTACCTGACTTCATTTTGTAATAATTGCCTGCATTTCTTTTTCTTTTTCTTTTTCTTTTTTTTTTTTTTTTTTTTTTTTTTTTTTGGTTTGTGTTGGGGGTTCCCTGGCTGGGAATCAAACCCAGGCTAGCCACTACACCACCAGGGCACCCCCTTGCATTTCTTGTTGAACAGGATTCCAAGGTAGGTCTGGCCTCACAGAGTGTGCTGTGATTGATTAGTGATGTCTGCTCTGATCACAGTAGGAGAAAGGACAGTACATGTGCCTCGTGTGTGCTAAGTCTGCATAACCAGTCTTTCTAAACATATTATGCTGTGGGCTATTCCAGTTATCTGTTGTTGCACAAAAAGATCCCAAAGCATAGTGGCTTGAAACAATAACAGTAATTAGAATCTCTCATAATTTGGGGAGTTAGCAGGCTTAGTTAGTAGCTCTGTAGTGTATCTTAGTGTATCTCATGTAGTTGCAGACATCTGGGGACTGAAATGATGGGCCTTCATGGCCGGCGCATCTCTCTGTCTCTGTCTCTGTCTCTGTGTGTGTGTGTGTGTGTGTCTGTCTGTCTGTCTGTCTCTGTCTGTCTCTGTCTCTCTCTCTTTCTCTCTTACACACACACACACACACACACACCTTCCTATGATCTCTTGTACATTGGCCTCAGGTAGTAGGATTTTTCATATTGTGGCTGAAGAACAAATAAAAGACAAGGCAGACACTATGTGGTTTTGTAAGCTAGTCTCTGCAGTCACATAGTATCACTTCTGCTGTATTAGACTGGTCGAGGCACTCACAAAACCTGCTTGGTTTCAGGGGGACACAGACCCCACTTCTTAATGGAAAGAATGTTGAAGAATTTGCATTCATCTTAAAACCAAAGTGCAGGCTAGAAAAGCAAGAAGGGAAATGATGCTCAGATGGTGCCTTAACCTGCTTCCTCGTGCCTTCTGGCACATGGGGCTACAGTCAGTGTCCTAGCAGGTGGGGTGCAGCCTCCAGAGACCCCAGCCCTGGAGGAGATGGAGGAATGGAGGTAGGAGCAGAGCCAGGGTTTCCCTTAGCACACTGTCGGCCCCTGGAGGGCAGAGCTGGGTTTCCTGGCTGTGACTCAAAAGAGAAGACATGGGGAAAGGAAGGAGATCGCAGAGGACAAGGGAGAGGTGACAGCCACGTGGGGAGTCCCTCGGCCTCTCACCAGCCTCTCTCCTCTCCAGGCCTCTCTCATGATCCTCTCTCCACTCAACTGGCTGGCCATGGGGACCAGGGTTTGTCCACCTGGACCAGCCCAGGCTCATATTAATGAGAGCTCCTGCCCCTTCTAGATCTAGAGTCACTATCTGAACTATAACAGGGGTGGACTCCTGGGAATCCCCTGTTATATCACTACGGATGCATAGCAACCCAGGAGGGAGGCTGTGACATTACCCATTTTCCAAGTGGACATCTGGAGATGTACCCAAGACCACAAGCCAGTAAGGGGTGGCCTGAGCCCATGCCTTCCCTGGCACAGCCTCTCTGTGGTTGTGGGGTTCAGCAGGCTGAGAGCTAGCCCAGGACTGGGGTCAGCAGTGGCAGGGAAGGTCCACCCTCAGGGACCTGGGAGAATCATCTCTAATAAGAGTAATTATTAGAGATGCTCCTGTCCCTTAAAGGCAGCTCTCCTTTAATCCTTGCAACAGCCCAAAGAAGGAAACAGTACTTGGTTTTACAGGTAGGAAAACAGGCTCACATAGATCACATGGCCCATAAGAGGGTAGAGCCAGGAATGGAACTGGGGCCCTTCTCCCCCACATCTGGGCTTGGGCCCCCTGCTTCCTTGGTCCCCTCCCTGCAGCCAGAGCCACACCTCTGACCCTTCATTAAGCCCATCTGTGGTGTGGCTTCAGGCTGCTGGATGGAAGGGAGAGGTTAAGAAGGTCTGAGTCTGCAGTGAGAGCCATGGCCACCCCCGGCCCAGGGGAGCTGGCTCTGAGGACTAAGCATTACAGGGCATCCTGCAGAAGGGTCCGGCCCACCTGGGCCAGCCCTTGGCCTTTCCAGCTCCAGGAGAGGGGTGAGGGCAGTGTGGGAAGTGCTCCTAGGCCTCTGTGGGAAGATGGTTTGGGGCTGTTTTTATTTAATGTGCGCGATTGAAATGTCTCCTTTTCTTGCCTCCTGGAGAACCCTGGCTCTCTCTGACTGGCTCATCCATAATCGCCAAGTGTTTTATTATGTTAAATCTACAGCATCATAAATACTTATGAGGAGGATTTACATTTGGGAGACTTGAGGAGAAATCAGTCCCCTGGGGTCCTGAGCCTGGCAAGCAGGGAGGGTGGGGGTAGCTAGCAGCCTGGGTGCAGCTGGCAGCCCTCTCCACGAATCTTGTAGGAGTGTGACCTGCCCCAGTGTCCTGGGGCTGAAGCAGGCAGCTTAACCTTCGTCCCCTGTCCCAGAGCAGAACCACCGACACCAGGGCAACTTATCTGGACTTTCCCTAAAATGCAAAGTGTCACCATACCCTGAGCCACTTTCCCTGCCTGGGGGCAGGAGAAGCAGAGAGCCAAGGCAGTGTGCCCCCATTAGTGCCTGTGGGCCGGGCGTGCTCGCATCAATTGGAAATAGCTCCAGGTGAGATGCCTGAGGCTGGAGGCCCTTGGATGAGGCTCTGGGAGAGTGGGGTATGCTGCCCATAATTGGCTGGTGTGCAGGTGAGTGGCCTTATGGGGGAGCAGAGGCAGAGAGAGGAACTGCATGGCTTTTACCTCCTCATTCCCCCCATTTCCCTTGTCTCCTGCTCTGGGGCTGGGTCAGAAGTCCCCCAGCTCTTTCCGAAGCAACCTTCCTGTCCGAGCAACTATTTGCCTTGTGGTGACAGGAGGGCTCCTGTGAGGCTGGCAGCAGCCTGGGGTGGACTTTTTGTGCAGCGTCTGGGAGGAGGTGGTTGGAGGCAGAGGCCATTCCCAGGGCTGACTGGGAGACCTGCAGATGCCCACAGGAAGGCCAGAGAGGGGGTTGCTCTGTTTCAACACTGGACAAAGCCAGCAGGAGCTTCATCCAGAATGTGACCTCTCCCCACGTAGCTGGCCAGGTGGCAACCAGCAGCCCCAACACAGTCGCAGCCCAGAGGGATCTCACCTCCATCTTTCAGTCCCTGGGAGGACCGCCTGGCCTGGCTTACATGCTAATCCCTGACTCGGTCCAGTGGCTGGTGGCATGGATACTCTGATCACCCCAGACTGAGTCAGGTGCCCATTATTTGTGGCAGGCCGGACACCTCCCCTCTGGGACTTGGCATGGAGGAAGTAGTGTTCTTGTGTGTGTGTGTGTGTGGGGGGGGGGTGCTGGCAAAGACTGCACACCCATTCCACACTCCACCCCGAGGATCAGGCCCTGGCACTTGCAGGTGGACAGGGCCCTCCAGGATGGGGCCCCGTGTGTCTCCAGCCTCCTCTGCTCCCAACCTCACCTGCGGTCAGAGCCCATTTCCGTTCCCTGAACAATCTCGCTCACATGCAGACCCACCTTACACTCCAGCTTAGGTATTACGTCCCAAAAGCCTGTGTGACTTCTCAGGGTAGGTTTTGTGCCCCTCAGATGTTCCCAGGATGCCCCTGGCCCTCTTGATGAAGCACCTTGCACACTACCAAATACCTGTCCCTTGAGTGTCCTGTGTCCTGGCATCCCAAACAGTGCTTGACACACAGTAGTTGCCCAGTACATGCTTGTGGAGTGAACATACCCCAGAAGACGCATGTTAGCAGAGCCACGGGTGGGGGCTCAGCAGACCTGGGTTCTCGTCCCAGCTCCCCCCGGACTCATACCACGATCTTGAACCATCGTTTCACTTCCTTGGGCTTCCCTTCTGCTCCTTGCAAAGCAGAGGCAGCACCTGCTCCCTTCAGCCAGATGAGAAGGAAACTCACGTTAGCCTGGGGCCACAAAAGCACCTGGAACAAAATCCTTTCTTGCTTTGCATGCTCATCATTTCACACTTATTTATGTACATGTACATTTTTTTCTGTCTTTCAGGCCTTCCCCTTTTTTATCCCTCCCCCTCCCCCCAAATTGTGTATAACTAATCTGGCTTTTCTCCCAGCCCCCACCCACTTGTTAGCAAGAACATTATCTTCAAATCCAATCTGGTGTAAAACAGTCTAATCTGACAACCCCTTTAGATGACAGTTCTCTCTCCCTGAGATAAAAATTCCATTTCTCAGAGAGCCAGCCTTCCCTGCTTCTCCCTGCAGGGCAGTGTCTTGGGCAGGTTGGGGAGGAGTGCAGGCCGTACATGCTGGGCTGGGAGGTGGGGCTGGCCCTGGGCATGCTGGCTTGACATCAGCTGCTGTCCATGACAACTGAGACCACCGCAAGAGAATCCTGTCCCGGCCCCTTGTTCTGGACCACCCGTATTGCCTTCATCCCAGCCGAGGCACTGGAGTGTCATTCTGAGGGCACAGGCTGTAGTGAGACCTCCTAGGTTCACAGCTGAGTGCCCTTGAGCAAGTTCCTTGGCCTCTCTGACCTCAGTTTCCTTATCTGTACATGTGGGATAGGTAAGAGTACCTATCTTTAGAGTTGAGGTATTAATTTAAAAAGCATACAGAAAAAGCTTAGAAGAGTACCTAGCACAAATCAAGTACTGAGTGTTTGCTGTGATGACCATGATGATGACGATGATGTTTTTCTTCTATTCTCCCTTGTCCCCACCACTGCTAAGGGTTGGGGGAAGGAAGCCCAGCGGGTGGTCGCTCTGTTTAAACACTGGACAAAGCCAGCAGGAGCTCAGCCTTCTGGCAGGAGGAGCAGGGTTCTTGCCTCCAGAGCCCTCACACCAAGACAAGAACAAGCAGTATCCGCTGAGCATTCGCCCTGGGCCAGCCACTGCTCCCTGCATCTGCACACTCCCCTCTGGAGAGCCTCAGCCGCTCCTTCCGGCAGATCCAGTCTGCTCCCCATGGTGCAGATACGGAAGCTGAAACCAGAGCAGGTGAATCACTTACCCAGTGCCACACAGCTAGTGAGCCAGGAATGGCAGGATTCAGACCCACGCCTCTTGACTGCACAGTGGACAGTCCCAACCACTGAGATCACCTGCCTCTTCTCTTAAGAATGTCATGAGCCCTGGCCCAGCGTAGATCCCCAAGGGGGGTCTCTAATCACTTCTAGCATCCTTGCCCTAGAGTTTCCATTCATGTCCGTGTGCTGGCCTCGCTGACGGTCATGCTGGCCATCTTCGTGGTGATGACTGTGCTGGTAAAGGCAGACACCTCCTCCTGGACCCGTGGCTTCTTTGCTGTCACCATCACCTGCATGGCCATCCTCAGTGGCACCGCCACCATCTTCAATAGCAGTGTCTTCGGCATGACCGGCTCCTTCCCTATGAGGAACTCCCAAGCACTGATATCAGGTAAGAGCTGGGGTCCAGAGAACCAAGCAGGTCGGTTCATTGGGGGACATGTGAAGGAGCCAGCGGTGAGCATGTGACCACCCTTCCAGGACAAACAATAAGTGTGTTTCCATTACCTGCTACTGGGTAGACTTAGCAATTACCTGTGGCTTGGGCAGGAGTTTGCGGGGACAGCTTTCCTGTGCTCCACACGTGTCGGCCGAGATGGCCCTTCTGGGACTGGGCGGTCCTCTTCCGCGATGGCGTGCTTGCCTGGCTGGCATGTGGTGCTTGCCGGTGGCTCCAAGTTCCGCTGGGGCTGGGACTGGGGCAGGGGCCAGGGCTCCTCTCCACTGGGACCCTCCCGTGGCAGCTTGGGCTTCCCCGTGACATGGTGTCTGGTCTGCAAGGGCCAGGACCCCAAGAGACCCAGGTGGAACTATTACTTCCTTGTATCACTTAGCCATTTAGGGTCCCTTCCGCCACCGCCATAAGCCCACCTGGATTCAAGAGGAAAGACCACAGACCCACACGCCTCCGTGGGAGAGTATGAAAATCCTACTGTGAGAAGAGCAGGTGGGAGGGGGACAGAGCTGCAGCTCCTTTTGGAAAACAGTCTGGCTCCCAGCTGCATTTCCTGAAACAGCATTCCTTTCTCTCCTTCCCTCCTGCCCCTGTCTCCTTCTCTCCGCTTTTCCTTTCCCTTCCCTTTTCCCCTTCTTTGCTCCCCTCTGTTTTTTCTACCTTTCTGATTTTGTAGAAGACCTGCTATGTGCCAGAGATACAAAGATGAACAAGGTTCTGCCTCTCAGGAGCTGACTGACAGCCTGGCAAACAAACTCCTCCATTACCTTGAACTTTGGCATTCAGTGGGGTGCTGATGTGTGACTAACCCCTTTGCTGAAATGTTGTGCTGATCCCAAGCCTGTTGTTAGCCCTGAGCAGTTCTGTTCTCTCACCCAGATGTCCCAGCAAAATACAAAGGAGCTGGGTCAGCAAGCATCTGTGCTTTCCCAGGAGATCGCCACCCTTTAAAGCAAGGGGGTGCGGCTCAGTTGCTCTGTTCGTCACCTCTGCCCGTTCCTGGCACGTGAGGGAGTGAGCCTTTGCCCCCTTGAGAAGCATTTCACAGTGAATCTGCTGTGTGCCCATTAATGCGCTATGTCAGGTATTAATTGTATGTGGCAGGGATGACAGTGAGCTCAACAGGTATCCCCTTTTGGCCCCCATGCCAGTGCCAGACACTGCTAATAGACCTGTATCTCTCCTCCTGAGCCTCTCAATCCCTCTCCCCACAGCACTGGAGGCAGTTACTGTCAACGGATCAGAGTTCAAATGTGACCTCAAATCCGTTTGCCATTTTTGATAGAGGATTAGGCTTCTGGCTCTATCCTGGGAAACCCTTGGGCCTAATATAAAATAAAAAAGGACCCATTGTTAAGTTTCCTGTGTACAATCCATATTCCCTAGCAATCCTTCAAGAAGGGCATGCCTAGGCTGAAGGAAGTGGCCACCAGATGCTGGATTTAGTCCCTTCTGTCATTCAGGTCTTAGAGAGAAGCTGTTGTCTCCTCGTCTCCCTCCATCCTGCTAGAAGCTGCATTTTTCAATGTAATGTCAGCCTCACTGGTTACTTCAAGGGCCAGTGGCCAAACATTACCGTGTACATTTGCAAGGGACCCTTCAGGTTCATCTGGCCACTTGTGAATCTTCTAAGGGAGGGGACTCTCTGGTGAACTTTTCAGAAAGTCCATTTTGGAAAAAGTGTTGAAATCCAGTACTCACACTTCTGTATGAATTACCCTGAGCCTTCATCATCACTGTGTGAGGCCCCCAGTGGGCACCCGTCACCCAGGAAAGTCCGAGATGCCTCATCTCCCAAAGGCCCCCGTGCCACCTCACCAGCCCCTGTTGTTTTTCATCCAGAGGAGCCCATCTGTGAATTCTACCCATGTTGGCATCTGAGAAACAATTCATTTGTTTTGTCTGGTGTTTTTTTAAAGCCCTCATTTGCATATATTTCCATAACTGATGAGATAAAAGTAGGGAATCATGAAGAATGAGCTCCCGGAGGCCTGGTTTGTTGTTGATGATAATAATTGTAAATTCTCTACAAGTTCAGAAGAGAGAGGAAAATCAATAGGCAGTGATGTTAGATCTCTTCCTCAGGGCAGCCGGGAATGTCTTACTGAGTTTAACCCCAGTTCTTACAAAACGCCCAGGTGGGGATTACAGCTTCTCAGAAGTTGGCAGCCTCTTGGCAAAGGGTTTACCCTGTTGTTGCTGCTTTGATGTAGGATGACAGAAATAGCCAACTACCTAATTGGGAATCTGAGAGGATTTATATGGCATTTCTCCATGCCAGGCACTGTTCTGAGCACTTTACATGTAATAATCTTTTTAATCTTCATAACAGCCCTAAGAGGTGGGTATTACTAACATCCCCATTTTACAGACGAGAAAACAGAGGCACAGAGAGAGGTTACTTGACTTGCTGAAGGTCACACAGCCAGAAGTGATAGAGCCAGGACTGGACTCAGATGTGCCGGTTCTTGAGTCTTAATCACTATGCTAGCTTCTGTATCCTTGCCTTTCCCCTCAAATTCCAACCTCTGGCCAGTAGAACACATATCGACAAGGTTGGGGAGAAAGGATCACCCATCAGGGCCGCGGGCTGTTCGCTGCAGAGCTGCAGAGATGCCGGGCAGAGTGTAGGTGAGGCAGTGATCACGGGTGTCATGGTGGACCAGGGCTGGGACTGTCTCGCTGCCACTTTTGTTCTGTACAACAACGGGCAGAAAAGTGGCACCTGGCCAGAGCTGCCTAACAGAATAATGACACAGCACTTCACGCCCACGTGGAACAGTTTGCCCTGTGCTGTTTGCACTCAGCTACTTCCTGCTTTCTTGAAAACTGAAATTCATCCATTCAGCCACTCAATGCCACATAGTCACCAGACACTTACTACACTGATACTAGTGGTTGTGTCTGTGTGTTCAGTGCTTTTTCCATTCTTTGTCCCACTTCCCATAACTACTGTCTCATGTGATGATAGGACGAGTATTAGCCTCATTTTCTAGGCAAGTAAACAGGCGAGAGGAGTAAATGATGTGCTCACACATGCAACACATGTAACTGCTGATGCTGGGCCAGCACAAGTTGACTGCCCATGGTTGGAAGAATTCAATGGAAAAGGAAGACACATTCCTTCTCCTAAAGCGACTGTGGTGAAGAAGGGGACTGACATTTGTTGAAACTCTGCTGTATCCCTTGTTCTTTCTGAACATCATCCCCATTTTATGGATGAGCAAACTGTGCCTCTAAGAAGTCACATCAGCCCCCAGATCACAGCCAGCAAATGGCAGAGTCAAGGGTCAGACATACCTCTGTTTGGCTCTTGGACCCCTGGGTCCACTAGGTTGTGCTGACTCCTCTGTTAGGTAGCAATGAAAGGCCTGGGGTCACATGATCACATGGCTCACATGGCTCACATGTTAACAGAAAACATTCCATGTGGTGGAGCAGTTGTCTGCACGCAAGTGACTGTGTGTGGGTGATAGCGTATGTGCGTAAGTATATATCAGTGCTTCCCAACCTTTCCCACTTGTGTACCCCTTTTAAACTCATTTCCATAAATTGTACCCCTTGTTTTTAAAAACAGCTGTTTTTAAATAATAACTCTTTTGTTCGGTGCCTATCTTAATGTAAAATAGTTGAAATGAGGTAGTAAGTTAGAAAAAGAAAAATTATACTAAAAGTACAAACTAGATTTAATTTTGCAATATTCACAACAGTTAAGTATTGATAATGATGATCAAGTATTTAAATAAAAAAACTACTTGAATCATGATTAAAGACAACACACTTTTACTCAGTCAGTAACTAAACTGATCAAACATTCTCGCTACGGATGTATTTATATGTTTGGAGAAGTTCTAGAAACATTGCAAATGGACTGTTCTGAAACTGAGCGTAATGATGGGTGGAAGAGCAGTTTGGGGGAAGGGTCATAGCCACACCCTCACCAATCATCATTCCCTGATGTGATCTAATTTTGAAGTGTCTCCATTAACGGTGATTCAGACTTAACATTTATTGTTCCATAACTAATGTTTTGCATTTTTTTACTTTTTCACCATTATTGATTATTTTTGTGTACCCCTAAATGGCCCAGCACGTCCCCCCCCTGGAGGTATGTGTACGACTGCTTGGGAACTGATGGTACATATGATTGTGTGTGTGGGTGTGTGGGTATATGTGTGTGACTGTGTGTGTGTGTGTATGTATGAGTATATGAGTATGATAGTGTATGTATGTATATATGTGATAGAATGTGTTAGTGTGTGAGCATGTGTGTGATAGGGTGTGTGAGAGTACATGCATGTTCACATGTGTATGGTGCCACAGCTGCCATGAGGTATAAGGTAAGTTCTGTGAGCTCACACATGGGTGACACAGGGGCTTGGTAACAGGTAGGAACTCCCCAGGTCAGAGAACCTGGTTCAGAGGCACAGGAGAGTCTGTGGTAGGACATTCCCTTAGCCTCTTCCACAGTTCAGTTGGTGGATGGTTTGGGCCTCGGACAGGGGAGAGGGACTCTCTGAGATGTCCCGCCCCAAATCTAAAAGACCCCACCAGAAGGGCAATAAAGAGAGATGGAGGGTAAGGGATAGGAGGTGACACCAGGAATCAGGCAGAACATTGGAGGCCATGTGCTGCCTCAGGCAGCAGCCTGTTAAAAGCCCATCAGAGAGAACCTGGACCAGGGACACGGAAACGGATACCCTCTGTGAGTCAGAGAGCTCACTGCTGCAGAACCCCTGCATGTCTGCCAAGGATGCAGGACACTGAGAGCTGCAGCATTTTTCTCAGCGGGGAGAATTGTTATTTGGGTTCTGTTAAACCCGAGCAGAGAGGGGGCAGGCCTGAGACACAGGGAAGATGGACCCACACCTGACCTTTCCTGTGGTGTCCTGTGCTCTCTGCAGGAGGAGCCATGGGCGGCACCATCAGCGCCGTGGCCTCCCTGGTGGACCTGGCACTGTCCAGTGACGTGACAGACAGTGCCCTGGCCTTCTTCCTGACTGCAGACGTCTTCCTTGGGCTCTGTGTGGGGCTGTACCTGCTGCTGCCCCGGCTGGAGTACGCCAGGTGAGGCCCTGCCGCTTGCTTTCTCAGTTCGTTCTTCTTTTAGGTGTGGTTACGTCTTTATATTATTTACTGGCATTCTTCTGTCATCTAATTAGATGGCATGTTCCTTTCCCTGTTTACTGCCCACCTCCCCACTGGAGTATGAGCTCCCCAGTGGCAGAAATTATGTGGATTTTGTTCACTGCTGATTCCTAGGGCCTTGAGCCGTACCTGGTTCATAGTAGCTGCTCAGTAAATTGGCTGGGCCGATGGATGTGAGAAGTTGGCTTTGTGCTGCACCTCCAAGCAACTGGAATCTGCAAATTTTCAAACAGGGAGGGCAGGCAGTGGAGTGCAGCCTGAGGCACATGAGTGACGTGTGATGGCTCCATCACTGAGCACCTCCACTGCCCCTGCACCATGCTCAGCCTCGCCTCACGGGTCATCGCTCATTTCATGCTCGCACACCTGTTCCTTGTCAGGTGCACCACTGTGATTCGTCATGATTGCTACCATTCACCTATGAGAAAACCTGGCACAGGGAGGTTGAATGACTTGCCTGAGTCCCACAGCCCGTCCGCGGCAGCAGCATCAGGATTTGAACCTGACTCCAAACCTGATTTTAATGACTGTCTCCTGGGGTCTCTCTCCACGCCGTGGGACCGCTTGTCTTGCCTTAACCTCTCTCTTGCTTTCTCTCATTGCTTGTTCTTTCTCATTCTCTGCTGCTCTTTAAAAAACAACCCTTGACTTTTTCTCATGTTTTGTTCTTCTCGATACATTTTTATAGCCACTGTCTTCTTTGATGTAAGAAAGGGAGGAATTATTTTCTCCCCTTTAGAGGTGAAGAAACTGAGACAGAGAAGGCCAGGTGATTGGCCTGTGGTCCCACAGCCTGCGAGCCAGCAGAGCTGGGGAGAGACGGGGCCCAGCCCTGCCCTTTTCCACAGGAACCTATTTTGTCGAGTGGTGCTGAACTATACATTTGTTTGGTGATTTTTTTCCTATTTATTATACATGACAGCTGTGTGCAGTTGTTACTGTATTTTCCCATTTTAAAGATGAGGAAACTGAGGCTTTAGAGAGTTAACAGACATGCTCAGGTTGCCCACCTGGTGAGTCACAGGCAGGGGTTTGAACCCGGTTTGAACTGTCTCCCTTTCCACCACATTGTGTCACATCCTGGGCTTGTGACGGTGAGGGTCTGTCCTCATCATTCATTCCCCCTGTCCCTGTGAGAGAGTCACCTTGCTCATCAGCAGGACCCCAGTTCCACCAGGGCAGGTTACTTTCCCTAGTTTGAGGATTGTTACAACTTCAACTGGCCTCGGTGGCCTCAGGAGGATAAAAGGGGCCTGAGCGACTTGATACTGTGTCCCCAGTGTCCCAGGCAGCTACAGACCCATGAGCTCACCCACCCCCTCCCCTACCCCTTCAGAGCCATCATCAGAAATTGTCCAGTTGTGCTCCATGACAGTGTCCCTGTGAATCCCAGGGTCTGGCTGGTGACTGTCCCCCCCAGCATCCCATACACTGCCTGGAAACCTGTCACTACTGTTAAACTATCCTTGAGTCACTGAGTGAACAGAGGCAGGAGGTTCCCACTACTTTCGCTGTCTCCCCATGTCCTATGTCCGAGTGCTCCGAGTGGGTCTGTTTCCGGGGGAGTGGCCAGCCTTTCCTGTTTGACTGCGACTGAAGGCATTCTCAGGATGAGGGGCATTCAGACTAAAACCAAGACAGTCTCAGACAAACAGGGACGGTTGGTCACCCTGGATTCCAGTCTCACTTGAACAGACCACTCCTTCCCAGCTGAACATGTGGAACAGAAAAGACCCAGAGCTATGCTGTCCATGGAAGCAGCTAGTTCTTTGCTGATTAATACTTTGGTCAAGACTTTTGGTTTGTAGAAACTCAGCTAAGGAGGAAGCTTTAGTGAGAGCTGTGCTCTTGAGCTGCTCAGACTAAATCTTACCTAAAAGAGTGCCCGGAGGTGCTGCCCAGAGGACTGGGCTGGACTGCCTCATCCCACCCAGGAGGAACTGATCCTTGTGCAGTGTTGGAGGCTGGTAACCATGGCTGGGTGAGATGAGATAGTTAGTTAGATTTGGAAGAACTTATGAGGAAGAGCTTTGACCAGAGGAACTTGGTGGGGAGCTTCCTCAGAGCAGACTTAAGGCAAGGACGTGACACTGAGTAGAAGGGGAAGTAAGACTATTTCTATCCTTAGTGATTGTGAAATAAGACAGAGTTCAATGCCAAAGCACCCTGCTCAGCATCACATGGAAATGTGATCCTGGGGAGGAATCCTCCCACCAACCCACTTATCTGTAGGCTTTTAGGGTGGGAGTTCTGGCAGAACCCCTCCATTTTACAGAGGAGGAAACTGAGGCCTAAGGTCACACAGAAGGGCAGAAGCAGAAGCAGGACTGAAACCAGAACCCAGCTATTGCCAAGCTGCTCTCCCAGCCCACACCAACCCTTTTATTTGAGGTATCTTAATATAATCAGCCCACATCTCCTGGTTTTCAGACACCCGAGGCCCAGACAGATTGAATGACTCAGGCAAGGTCACAGAGCAAGGCTAAGTGACCCAAGCCTTTTCTACTCTGGTCAGAGTAGCAGAAATTGAAAAGATAGATAATATTCAGTATTGAGGACATGGAGAAAAAGACACTTTAATAGGCTTGCCAATTCTTTCAATAATTATGTTTTGAAGGGCTATTCTATGCCTAAAGATTTAGCTGGCATCAGCCAAACATAGTTCTCGCCTCAGTGAGCTGTATTCTATTAAAGGAAACAGATGATCTACCAGTAACTAACACAATGATTATAAATTGTGGCCAATTTTTTAAAAGAAATAAACAGGTGCTCTCACAGAGATTATTAATAAAAGCACAGGTTACTTCAGATACGGTGGATGGGTGATTAAATTAGTTCTACCTATTTGGAGAGCAATTCAGCAGTATCTATCAAAAATTTATAGGAACAAACCCTTTGATCCAGCCGTTCCTGTCCTAGAAATCTACCCTACTGAAATGCTAGCATATGTGTGCAAGGGTTTATGTATAGGGATATTCACTGCACCATTATTCATAGTAGAGAGAAACTGGAGCTAACCTAAATGTCTATCAGTAGGGGAGCAGTTAAACTGTAAATCCATACAGTGAAATGCTATGCAGCAATGCAACAGAGAGACCTAGAGCCCTGTGTCTCCATGTGAAAGGATGGCCATCTGGTGTGTTTTTAGACAATTAGGTGTATGCTTTTATGTATAATAGTTATTATGCATGTATTTAGGCAATGATATATTTGTAATTTAGAAATTATACTGTTATAGATAGTTTTACAATATGTATGTTTGATGCCACTATTGCCTAAGAAATGTAACTGGCGGGGCGTTTGCACATGCATGCAACAATACACACCAGATTTTTAATGATCAGCACCCCTAAGGAGTGAGACCAGAGGGGAGACTTCTTGTTCTACATTACTTCTCTTCTGTATGATTTGGGTTCATTGCATCAAACATGTGTTGCTTTTATAATTTTAAAGATTTGTATTTTATTTATTTATTTATTTATTTATTTATTTATTTATTTATTTATTTTTGTGGATAGTTTCCTGGCTGGGAATCGAACCCAGGCCACAGCGTTGACAGTGCCAGTGCCGAAGCCTTAAGCCACTACACCACCAGGGAACTCCTAGATTTGTATTTTA
Source organism: Lyroderma lyra (assembly GCA_004026885.1). NCBI lineage: Eukaryota > Metazoa > Chordata > Mammalia > Chiroptera > Megadermatidae > Lyroderma > Lyroderma lyra. Next base: position 86,234 of record PVJL010001198.1, on the reverse strand, counting down.
AAATGCTTTTATCTCCACCACCCCTCTTCCCAAAACAAATCAAAAGCAGACTGGAACCCAGGCTTGCAGTGGTCAGAGCTGGTTTTCTCTGTCCCTGCTTGGGGCACAGCCAGCACCACCAAAGAACAGGCTGGAGTCCCACCTTTTGGGCAGCTCCAGGCCAGGCAGGCTGGGACTGTGCTGTCTTCCTGCTGGGCACCCTGCAACACATATGCCATCTGACGGCATCCTGGGATTGTAGGCCATCAGGGGCTTGGGCTATATTACATGCAGGGCCTAAAAGCCCTCTGCTTTGTCCCTGGAAGTCCTAAGTTTTCTTTCTGGGAGCCTCTGACCATAAGCCCTCTCCTCCTGCAGGTACTACATGATGCCTGTGTGGCCAGCCCATGTGTTTTCTGGTGCAGAGGAGCTGCCCCAGGACTCCCTCAACGCCCCTGTGGTGGTCCCTGGCTCCAGCAACTCCTCAACGCCACCCCTCCGCCCAATCCTAAAGAAGACTGCCGGCCTGGGCTTCTGCATCATCTACCTCTTCTTCATCACCAGCATTATCTTCCCTGCCATCTCCACCAACATTGAGTCTCTCGATAAGGGCTCAGGCTCCCCGTGGACCACCAAGTTCTTCGTTCCCCTTACTGCTTTCCTCATGTTCAACTTTGCCGACTTGTGTGGCCGGCAGATCACAGCCTGGATCCAGGTGCCAGGGCCCAGAAGTAAGGTGCTCCCCGGGCTGGTGCTGCTCCGGACCGGCCTCATTCCCCTCTTCATGTTCTGCAACTACCAGCCCCGTGTCTACCTGCAGACGGTGGTCTTCCTGTCTGACGTCTACCCCATTCTGTTCAGCGCCCTGCTGGGGCTCAGCAGTGGCTACCTCAGTACCCTGGCCCTCATCTACGGGCCTAAGATTGTGTCCAGGGAGCTGGCCGAGGCCACCGGAGTGGTGATGTCGTTTTACATGTGCTTGGGCTTGGTACTTGGCTCGGCCTGCTCTGCCCTGCTTGTGCACCTCATCTAGGAGGGGGCGAGGGCAAGACCATCATGCTGCGCCTTGCTTGGGAGCTCGGTGAGATGGGCAGGAGGCGCCGAGAGGGCTGGAGTTGGGCTTCATGCAGAGAGCAGAGAACACCACACCTGGGCTCATCTCTCCCAGGGAGCTGGTGACCTGTGCCGTCCCCATGCCAGGCAGAGACATTCCAGACACTTTAACAGAACACAGAGACTTTTGAAAACTAAAAACATCTGAATCAGATGCAGTTACACAGTCACAAAGTGGGGAGTCACCTTCCTAGCTGATGGTACATTCTGCCTTTCTTTATAGCCTCTTGGGGACTGTGTTGCCACAGTTCGACTCGGTTAAAGGGTGACGGCCAAAACCTAGCCTTGTTCCTTATAGCTGGCAGTAAGATGTGAGAATTCTCAGCTCTGCATAACCAGAGGGGTCTCCCTGGAATGGAAGGCCCCCGGGATGGCAGGTCCACAAGCCCAATACCCAAGCCCGTGTAGACCCTGCTTTTTGTGGCTGAGAGAGTACCTACCAACCAGACTGGGAACCCCAGAAAGACAACCCTTCCAGGAAACCTTCATTCCCTAAACTTGGCCTCCAGAGAGTCTCCCTGAAGCAGACTGAGCATGTCAGGACTCGTTTTCACACAAGGATCTTTAAAGTGGTCTATAGCCACTTCGTTGAGGTCAGGACTATAATGTCGATGTTTACAGCATGGTTATTGGTGCAGGGTGTAATAAATACCTGTGTATTTAATAATAAGTGCCTGTAGCAGGGTCTTGGCAGGAAAGAGCATTTGAGGATATTTGAAGAGTGGGTGTAGGAACCCTAAGGGGTTGTGTTATACCCCACTACTAGTAATAGTGAGGCCATTGCACCCCGGGCCTAAAGGTGGAGTGGCTGGGGCACACCCAGCCTGCCGTGACCCACATGAGGTAAATTCCGTCCCTCTCTCCCTTCCATGATCTCCTTGTCCCTGTGGCCTGAACCACGGCCTAGGAGCCCGTGGAGAGGATGGAGAGTAGATGGAGGGGCAGAAGGTATCTGTCCTGCCCAGGACCTCATCCAGAGCTGGGCCACTAGACCCTCCACTTTCATAGGTGTATTTGTTACCAACACCAATAGAACTCTTGACGGTTTGGTCAGCAGAATTCGGTGTTGCTTTTTCCTGGTTTGTTCTGGGTAGTCGTGTGTTTTAAAGCTGTGGTTTCAAAAGGTAACCCTCAGGTCCTGTGCCTCCCCGCTATCCCCATTCTTAATCGCCTGACATGAGTAGTCCTTTATATTTCTTCAGGTTCCACAAAAAAGGCTTCTGCAAGCCTGTTCTTTTGGGGAGCAGGCTGGCTTGGGAATCAGAGGAAGAAAGGAACTAATCAGACCAGGAGTTCTTTCTCAAGAGTCACACAGGAAGAACAGAGCTCGCCCCCCAAGGGTGGCAACGCTGAGAGCCGGAAGTCAGCTTGCTCCTTTCCCTGAGGTGGCTGGCTCCGTGGTGTCCTGCGGACCGCTGATGGGACTGAGCCGCAGTCAGTAATCCGCCCCCGGGCGGCCCCTGCCGCTCTCTACCATCTCGGGCTGGTATGCACGCCCGCTCTTTGGCCAGAGAATCCAAGAGGACACCCTTGAAACGTTTCTTGAAACTTGATACCTAAAAAAATACATTTAAAAGTATTTTAAAATCAATTCTTCCTTCTCCCTCCCCTTGCGGGAGCCCAAAACCTCCTTCTAGGTTTTTTCATTGACTTTAGTGCTGTTGATCATTTGGGACATCCGTCAACCGGTGACTCATTTCAACCTTAGGTGTTTTACACATGGGCAGCATGTCTGCTTTAAACTAAAACAGCAGTCTTTGAACTTGGACGTGGGGACCACCCGAGCTAGGACTAGTGGGGGTCTTGCATGCTCAGCTAAAGGGGAATAGCTTTCAGTAGAGGAGGTATCCCTGCCAGAGAAAAGATTTCAAATTATCTTGGAGTGAAGGGAGTTGGGGGTAGCCTGCTGTGAAGATGCAGCTCTGGGGGAGCTTAGGTGACAGACTACAGCAGCTTAGGTGACAGACTACAGCCAGCTTCCATGGGGAAGAAGGGCTGTTCTGAGCTGCTTGGCTGGTGGGGACGTTCCCGGGCTTCTGGCCACTGTCCTTTGTTGTTCCCCTTAATGGGCTTTCACAAAGCATCCTTCCTTCCCAGGGAGGGAGGAAAGAGAATAAAAATACATGCCCAGGCGGAGGGGCGGGTGGTGGAGTTCAGGCGTCCTTGTCCCTCAATCACTGTCATAACCGTTCGTGGGGTTTGGCCGCTCTGGGTCTCAGATCTCATGTGACCCGGGCAGGCTTGTGGAACTAGCTCACATGTTTTGGGGAGTCAACAGAACTTGCTAAAGAGAAGGGGATTTTCCAGTGAGCGAGGCGGGGGTGGGGGTTCCCGCGAAGTTGCCTTTATTAGTTCTCTGATTTAAGCCCAAGTGGCAGTTTTTAGTGCATGCCCTTGTATATTTCTAGACTATACCCATTTTTATTTTCCTCTTTTATTCAGCCAAGAAAGCCAGAGGCAACCAAATTAGTTGACTCTTCAACTAGGATGTGACAGCTATTTCTAAGAAAATGCTTGTTTCTATGTGCATGGGGACATGACGTGACATGAACCAGGAGTGGGTGTTATTAGCAAAGACCATTCTGCTGTCTTCAGCCCAGTGCTCTCAAGAGAAGATTCAGGGCCTCCAAATTAGCTTGGAAGGAGGAAACTGCAGGACCCCAGTTTCTGAGGCCACATAATGCTTTTATAGAGAACTCCCAGTAGAAGAGAGAGGGCCAAAAATCAGTTGAGAAAAGATTGCCTTCCAATGACTTTAAGTTTAAAGCCCAGTGCTTCTATCAACTCTGCAGGCTTTCTGATTAAAAGCACCTAGTAGTCATTTTACCCGCATTGCTTCCTTGGTGGCATTGTCAGTGCCAGTTTTGCCCATGACCTGAGTCACTGTTGCCCTCCACCCACTAGCTGAGGTCGGTCCAGTTCCTAGTCTGGCTTGGACCCTGGGAGGGTCCCAGAAGGAATTTCAGCCCTACCAGTGGGTAGAGGCTGGGACAGTCATGTGGCCACAGACCCAGAGTCCAGGGTAGCCTGTCCATCAGCTGCCCAGACTCCTTCCCAGTGCTGCCCTGTGCCAGGCACTTTACCTGCATAACTTCCCTTATCTGTAGGTGAACACAGTGAGGCTCAGAGAGGTTAAGTGATGGACCCAGGGTCACTCAACTACTGAGTGGCATAGATAAGAATCAAACCTGATCCTCCTAAACTCAAGCCCTCACCCACCCTGCCCTCTCGCTTCCCTAGGTGAGCCCTGACTCTCTCCTTGGTTCTTTATACCTGTTGTACCTTTTCCTCACTCTATGGCCTGCGTGGAGGGTTGTGCCAAGGAGATGTATTGCTTAGAACACTGGCTCTGGCCTGAATTCATCTCACTAGTACAGCTGGCCAGACCCCCTCCTGCTCTGGGCTCCTGTGTGTGGGTCCTGACCCTGGGCCCACATCATGCCCACTTTAACTATTCCTTGTTGGGCATGGGATCTTGGGCTGCTTCCAGGCCCTTCCCCATCTAGTCCAGTGCCCTCCTAGTCCCACATCCCCATCCCCATGCCAGCCCTTGTTGCAGAGTACCCCCAGCATTGCTGTTGCTGTTAAGCCTGTCTTAGGAGCTGGGGTTGTAGCACACAGACCATACAGTCCCACCAGGCACTGGCTGTGTGAGCCATATAGCCTTCCTGAGCCTGTTTTCTCATCTGTAAGGGGGATGACAAAAAGTCCCAGACTAGTGACTGCCTGATGTGCCAGTGAGCCACTGAGCCAGCCTGCCACACCCAGTCATGCCCCCTCGGCAACCCACACAGGCAGAGCAGCACCAGAGGTCACGACCTTTATAGCAGGGTGACTCAAGGGCACAGTGCACAACCTCCGCTCCCACCCATGTCAGCCACCTGGGCTGTGTAAAGGTGGCATCAGCCTGAGAGGATGACCTCAACTTCAAGCTGCAGTGGGACTGACCCCACTGGAGATCAACGAAGACAGCCATGCTCCCCACAGGACTCTAGCCAGCTGACCCACTGGCCCTGTGCACCCCACTGAAAAGTGCCCATGACCGGTGTTAGAGGGAACTCTGGGCCTATAGTGTGGGGTGGGGGAGTAGACAGTCAAAGGTTCCAGGTGCCCAGAGCAAGGTTGGAATTCTGGTTCTGCCACCTCTTAGCTGGGTCATTTTGGCCCAGTCTTGCTGACACCTCAGGGCTGTTATAAGGATTAAATAAGCCCTGATATTGTATGTACAAGTACCTGGCATATAGCAGATCCTCAACAAATGTTTTTTCCTCCCACTTTTTGCTGCTGCTGCCTAGAGAGCCTGTTGTGATGCCCAACTTTTTCCTTGTGGCAGGTTATATCCTACACCCAGCACTTAGTACCACCCACTTCCTGGCCGCCCCCCAGGCCCAGCGCCTGTCTGGGCCAGCACCTCCAATTCTGGATGCCTGCTGTTTGATGCCCAGGCCCCTAGCTGGGTCCTGCCCAGACATGCCTGACCTGGGATGGGGAGCACAGGGCAAAAACTGGACATCCGAGACCCCAGACCAAGCTCTGCTGCTCACTTTGGCCTCTAGGCAAATCACTCTTTTTCTAAGCCTCAACTAGCCACCCTAACACCTATCTGCCTTCATCGTGAACATGTGGCCAGGTACACAGACGCCCTTTAGAAACTGGTCATGTCCCAAATGGTTCCCAGAGTCTGTACTCTGGCCCACACTGCCTAGATGTGAATTCTCACCACTTCTAGCTGTGTGACCACGGTCAAATTCAACCTGTTTTCTCATCTGACAGGGGGCGATTGGAGTACTGGCCTCAGATCCAGTTGTTGTGTACATTAAAGGGTATACTGGGGATGAGTATAAAACATTGAGAGTTGAGTCTGGTGTGTAATCAGTGCTAATCACCAGCTCCTGTATCTTCAGACCTGATCTGGAGAAGCACTGCTCTATCCCACTAAAGACTGGTGAGGGCTTGTCTCACACGTGGCCCAGGGAGAGAGACAAGGGCTCAGTTTGCTCTGTTGTAGTTGAGGGCTCAGGATTAAAAACTCTTTAAAGGAGCTAATGCATTGTGAACACTCACTCATCGTTCCTTAAAAATGCTCCCAGATTGGAGGGCAGAGCCTTTGCATTTTACGTGCCAAGCTCTTCTCCTCCACCAGCCCCCAAGGTTGGCACTCGGTGGCTTTCCACCTGCTCCCTGCACCATAAATATTCAAGAGAGAGACAGGAGCGGGAGAGAAGAGTGAGAAAGGGTGAGGCCTGAGGGACAAGGTGGCCCAGCCCAGAACTTGCAGTTGACAAGTTGGAAGTTGTGGTCTCACTGCCTCCCAGGCACTGCTGTCATGGTGGAACAGCAGGGTAGGGGTGCAGGGCTGCCTCTGGCCCCAGGGGCTGGGTCACACCTTCTACCTGTTCTCTGGAGCTCATTAGCTGCTTAGGTGGTGGTAACTTTTTCATTTTGCTGAGTCTTTGCTGAGACTCAAAAAGGGAAATGAGCCATTACCAAACAGCAACCCTTTTTGAAACAAAAACTGAATTGACTGCATTTTCTAATCACATTTTGGGAGCTAACAATGCAGAAGTCTGGCCTTCCATTATCAAAGTTGTCTTTCAGAAGAGCATGGTCTGTGGCTTGCCTTCTGCTCACAAAGCTCAGTGGGAAATGAATGGGAGGAGTCAAGTGCCAACATGGGCCAGGCCTGTATCACATCAGCTGGTGTTTCATGGCTGGCCCATGGCTTGTTGTAAAGATGTCAGGAAACTTCCTTTTCCTTGTTTTTTGCTTTTCAGGACCCTCAGGATCTGCCCCTTTGGGTAAGGATTAACCACCTCAGTTCCTGAAACAGGGCAGAACTGGATGGAGTACAGGGTTTATTATCAAGGGACTTTGGGAAAATCACTAACCTCTCTCAGCCTCAGCCTCCATGTCCTCACCTGTAAAATGGGGATATTAAGTTTGCATACCTCAAAATTCTGATGTCAGATGCCTTGTAAACTACAAAAGGCATTCAAGCTATTAGTTCCTCAATTACATCTTATTATTAAATTATCTGTAGGTCCATTTGTACCCCATCCCATGGGGCAAGGAGTCTGTAGGACCAAGGGGACATGACAGCCTGGAGCTCACACTCCTCCCCACTTTTGGGCCATGCTTTGGGCACTTGGGACTCCTGAATAACTGGCTTAAATGGGCTCAAACCTGCAACCAGGGCCTGGGCAGGCTCTTTCCTGGATCCAAGGGAATACTGCTCAAAGGGGGCTGTGTGCAAGTGATGCTGAGTTGGGACATATGGGTGAGGGTATCCACACTTGTGCATAGAAATCCTCTTCAGATGTGGGACTGAGCCAGCACCTTCCAGAGCAGAACTCTAAAGAAATCAAACCAGACCTTCTGGGTTGTTAATGCATATGCATCTAGGTAGAAGGAAGAACACTGACATTTGTACTTGATTTATAATATATATTGAGATACATGGCATGAGGTCCTTCATCTGTACTCTTGCCATGGGCCCATAAATGTTCCTTTTTATTATTAAAGTTTTAATTCCACTTGCTTTGAGCCAAGCAGACCTGTTATTTTCCTCTTTATCTGTGCCTTTCCTGCTATTTTCTCTCCTCTGTCTTCCTAAATATTCAAAGCTGTGCCTTATTTGAAAAAGTAGCCAAGATTAGTAGAAATTCAGAGATTTCAGGGGCTCCCTTATCTCCCTTAAACCATTCTCACCCTAGAGACACACAGGACAGACCATGGGCAGGGTCCCTGGTTGAGAGCTGGCCTACCTTTTGCCTCCTAAGCAGTTTCCAAACAGAGGGTCTCTGGATACTTCAGGGAAGAAGATAGAGCTCCATGCTATTGCCACCATGGTAACCTGCAAGCCACAGGGTCTATGAAAAGCCATGGGCCCCAAGTAGGGGCCTAAGATTTTTATGTAGGGAGCAACTATAGGAAGGGTGGTGTTGCTGGGTCCTCCCTAGCTCCATCCTGAAAGGGTGCAGGTCCTCAGGTGGCAAAGGGAAAGCCGGTCAGTGAGAGGAAGTAGCCAACTTTGCTCCATGAGCTGAGGCCCCTTTGGGTTCCTTAACTCGTCCTGGGCTTGCTGCTGATGGTGTTAGCCACATCTGCTCCATATAAAACCCTTTCCTAATGTGCCCTTCTTATCCAGACACCCGTTGGCAGTGCAGAGACTGATCCAGAAGTGGGGTTGCTTGCCTCCTTAAGTCTCTCCTACCCCAGAAGTAAGACAAGAATAGTTGCCCACTTCCCTTGCCTCCTGCAGTCCAGGGATGACACAGCAGCAGCAGTTGAATAGCCTTGGAGCACACTGACAAGTGTGCCTGGGGTGGAGATATATATATATATAGTATGAGGAGAAAAGGTGGACCCATTGAGGGGTATCTCCTGCTCCCCTCCTGCCCCACAGACCCTAAGAGAATCAGAGCAAATACTGGATATTAGACAACTCCACAGACTGTTTTGGCCCCCGTTTCTCTAAGTGCTGAAAGTGAACTACTGGTACTGTGCTGGGTATCTTTAGATACTATGGGCCAAGGCATTAAACAACACAGAATCTCAGCATGTGAAAGTTCTTCCCTTTCCAATTCTTTCAATCCTGAGTACCCACAGGAGAAACTTTCAGTTTAATGCTTGAATGTTAACACTTTGCTAACTTGCTACTCCTCCTTTGTAACAAAATGAGATCAGGTCTTTGTTTAAGGTCTTCCCTGCTAGAATTGAGAAGAATGTTTTATTTTTATTTCTTTTTATTGTTTCTTGACTTCTATATATGACAGGTGATAGTGGTTTCCCAATAAAGTAATGATATACAGTTTGCTTTTAAAAGTCAATGTAAGTAAAGCAACTGAGTTAAAGAATATTAAGTTAAAAAGATATAGGTGGCACTTGGACATGGCAAGTATCATTCAAGTTTATCATTTTAGAGGCAGGGAAACAGACCCACATAAGTCCCCAGATCACAGAATGAGTAAGGCTATCTGACATTTAGGAAGAACAAAGACATCTGTTCGACCTGAAAACCAGTGTTCTGCTTGAAGGTCTTAGGCCGGGTAAGGATTCCTTTTAACTTTACTTCCCATTACACTAGGCTGACCAGATGTACCGTTTCAAACAGGACTGTACCGTTGTTTCCTGTTCCATTTAAAACACTACGTCCGGTCAACCTAATTATCACTCGTTTGTGACTGGTGTTTTCACTATTTTCACTGCAGCCAACAAAAGCAGTAACTTCTGCAGTTATTGTCTCCTCAGGTCACAAACCTGGCCATTTTCAGAGGCAAAGGCTTTCAGCCCTGGAGCTAGCAAGAACTCACAGAGAGGCAAGGAAGGGGTAAAAATAGAAGTAGAGATAAATAGAAAGTAAAAGGCACAGAATCTTCAACATTTTTAAGGATTTGAAAGTCCGGAATGGAGCAGTCACATCTCTGAATGTCTCTGTCCTAAGTGGACACAGTATATCTCTGGCAAAGTCACTCTTTAATGCTGGTATGACTATTAATTGCTACTACAACTCTGATGGTCTGCCCAGTAACCTTGCCTGAGCTTTCAGTAGATGTCTGGCACTTGGCTAAGATTCGATATCCTCTCATCAATTCTCACAAGAAGTTTTTAAGAGAAAATCTTGAGCTCTGGAGTTGCACTACCTGGGGTTGGAAATCTAGCCCTGTGAAGCTGTGTGACTGAAGGCAAATTAAATCCCTCCCTGAGCCCGTTTCCTTATCTCTCTCTAAAAGGATTTAATACCTCTTAGGATCAGAAACTTCTATAATAGAATGCTTATTAAGAATAGTAAGCAGTCAATAATAAAAAATGCCACTTAGTATTAATCGCTATCAATATTATCAGTACCAGGAAGGCAAAAAAGCTTCTGGAGGTCATTCTATCCAAGGTCACAGAGCTGAACCAGGTTGGCTAGACTGGTGGGATACAGGTGCAGGAATGTCTGGGCCTCCGTGCCTCGGGGCCCAGGGATGGGGTGGTGCAGCAGGGGCTGCTGGAGAGAGGCCCAACCGCCGGTGATGCTCCAAGCTCCCTCCGGGGCTCAGCCACGGCTTCCTGGGAGCTCCTACTGGCCGGAGACTCACTGCTGTGACATGCCAGACGGCGGTACGGCGGATCCTCAGCTCCGCGAGGCCGTCCAGCCCGGTGACATGCGGCATGCTAGGCTCGCCGCGTTCAACTCGGCCGGGAACCCAACCCCGCACAGCGGCCTCATCGCCCACGCCCGCCTCTCCGAAGCCGAGTCCACTACCCACCATGAAACAGCTGGCAGAGCGCGGCTTCCGGGGGCCGCTGGGCATGCCGGGAGACGGGCCTCACAGCCAATCCTCGCGCGGGGGCGGGCAGTGACTGCTCGGCAACTGGGCGGGGACCCAGGTGATTGGGGCGGGGTCAGTAGAGCAGAGCGTGCAGGTGTGGAAGCAGACTAGGGAGGCGACCTGCCAATTCCGCAGGAGGATTTTTTCCTGCCTCTTACCTGGACTTGGAGGAAAGAAAAGGTCATCAAAGCAAATGTTAAGAAATAAGAATAAGCCATGAGAACAAATACTAATATTGCTCATATTATTGAGCACTTACTGTGGGCCGGGCTCTTTAGAGGGATTAATTCATTTGATCCTCGTTTGATCTTGCAGGGAAAGTATGATTACGGTCCCCATTTTGTAAATGAGTAAAAGATTTACACAGATTAGGCACGTCACCCAAAATAACTCATCTATGGAGTAGCAGAGCTGGAATTTGAATCTAGGTGGTCTTGAAACAGGGAGTCTTGTGTTCTTTATGAGTCAAGTGGTGAACACTCATTTCTGTCTGTGTCCCTATGAGACCAACCAGTAAGGGCCAATTAACTTTTATGGGGCCTGAAGCATAGACTACTTGGGGGGCCTTCTTTAGAAAAAAGAAAAACAAATTACAAATACAAAATTAGGCACAAAAAAAGAATACTTGTGTACAATGTAAAAAGAAATCACAACAAAACACTTGCTAATTTTACAAAATATATGACCATTTGAACACATGGCTAGGGCCCAGGACAAAGGCATCCTTGGCCCTTAATTTCTATTGAAGTCCTTCAATCAACATCAAACTACCTTACAGGCTTCTCTGCTGTTCCCTTTCTCACCTTGCATCTCAGCCACAGGGCTTCCCTGGGAGGGCTCTAGCAATGGGTTTAGTTGGACTTTCTGGCTGTGGGAGCAAGCTTGGGCTGCCAAGTAAGTCAACTGAAGTGCCGGAGAGTTAATGCCCTTGGAAACAGTCCTCAACACTAATGGACACGAAGTTGGTAGCCATTAACCCTCAAGTAGGGTTATGCTGAGACATCTTCTGCACTAGTGATTCTTAGGGTGTGGTTCCCAGATCAGCAGCAGTCTGCATCACTTGGGAACTTGTTAGAAATGCACATTCTCATATCTCACTCTACACCTACTGAATCAGAAACTCTGGGGGGTGGGGGGGCTCAGCAACTGATACTTTAACAACCCCTTCTAGTGAGTCCTGCTCTTCTACCACACTGTTTCCCAGAGTTCCCTAGGGGGCTGGAGCTCCAGAGGACTACAGTGGTAATCTTCCTTTTGGTCTCCTTCCTTTGCTTATCTCACTTCCTCACTATTCAACTGGGGCTTCCTGAGATCATCTCCAGTGAACTACTCGTGCTTGAATCCTTGTATTGGGTCTGCTTCTAGGAAAGCATCATCTTAGATGAGAATAGGAGGAGGTGACATTGTCCAGTGGGGAAGAGGATGGTGGCTGGCACCCAGTGAAAGCTGAATGCTCTACTAAATGCTTTGCTTTCATCATCTCATCACCTTTTGCCCCCCCAAAATTTTGGGTTTGGAGGATTTGCCCAAGAATTTGAACCCAGGTCTACTTGAATCCCAGGCAAGCTCCTCACCAGTGAAGACAGAAAGCCTGCCCACATTACGTTCTCTTGTCTTTGCGGCTCTTCTCGTGGCAGGCAGGGATTCAATTTTGTTGTGAAGGGTACTACAGTCTGTACACTTTAGAAAAATAAAGAGTGCCACTGTGGGATGCTGCTAGCCTGAAATGATGGGGTGTACTGGCGTCATAGATAACACAGCCCAAGCGGCCCCCTCACTCCTGGTGCCTGAAGTTCCTTTACAGACACCTGGAAATTGAACCAGATCTGCAGCGGAGGGATGTTACTTGGGTTGTAGGTGGGAGCTTATCCCTGAACTCTGCTTTCTCTCATGTTTAGAAAAGGGTTTGCACATTTCCAGGAAACCACAGTTCTCACACCCTTGTCATATGCCCAAGCCCTCAAGAGGAATGGGCTTGCCTTCTCTGGGCCACAGCACCTGTGGCTGAAGTCCCAGCTTTATTTCTTGTTAACAATCTCTCCCCTTCCCTCTCCCTGTGATCCAGGAGTTATGGCTATATTAACAAATAGTAACAGATAGGGGTAGGTCAAGGGACACCAACAAGAGCACAGGTCTCAGTCTTTGGCTCTGCTGCTGACTTCGGGCCGGTCTTCTTTTAAGCACCCTTCAGAGCCTTGTTTTTTTCATCTGTAAAGTGGGGAGTCTATTCTTCTCCCCTGAGGTTGTTCTAATGGTGCAGTGCTCATGGCAGATGAGCAATATACATGATGCAGGCATGAGCAGTGATTTGTAACCCAGATTTCCTTCGTTCTTTCCATCACAATGATGAGGGAACTTAGGGAGCTGATCTTGGGTTTTCTAGGACCCTGGTCTGCCAGAAGGCTCCTGGTGATGCCCAAAAGGTAGTGCCCTCTCTCTAAGGACACTGCCAGCCCACTCTTCAGTGTGGGAAGAGACAGGAAGGATTACTTTGGTGATCACTAGGTTTAAGGGTGCCCCAATACCTAGCCTTGCAAAAAAAACTAACCCCTTGACACCCCAGTTGAAATCTGGGTGGATTTTGAACCCAGATGGCCTGTGTTCTTAATGAGTCAATACACTCATTTCAATACAATAATTTCTCAACACATCATTTGCTTTTCCTTTACATCACTTATCCTGGGTTGTAATTGTTTATCTATCTGTTTTTATTTTCAAACACCTTTGAGGAAAGTTGTAAACATTTACAAAAGAAAACGGAATAGTATATGGCCCTCATGCATCTGTCACCCAGCTTCAATAATTACCAACTCAGGGCCAATCTTTTTTCACCTCTACCCTTACTCACTCCCCCACCCCGTATTAATTTGTGGCATCATATCATTTCATCTGTAAATAATTTTTTGTATATATCTTTAAATAATTAGGGCTCTTTAATAAAATACAATCACAACACCATTATTACACTTAAAGAGATGAATAACAATTCCTTGATATGTGGTTATCGTAAAATGCCTGTCTCCCTCCATTAGGCTGAGAGCTTCAGAAGAGCTTTCTTTCTTGTTCTTGGCTGTATCCACAGTGCCTGAGACCCAGCGGATGGCTGGTAAGTATTTGTTGGATGGATGAATGAATGGGAGAAAGGCAAAGGATGCTAGGACCCACCCTGCTTTCTGTGGCTCTGCCCCCGTCCTTGGACACTGGGGTCCGATTGTTGCCTTGCAGGCCTGCACTCACTCACTGTCTCGGATGGGAGCAGGGAGTTGCAAACCTCTCAGTTCCTTTCCCTCCCATCCTGCCTTGGGCTTAATCAGGCAACAAGTCACTAATCCTCCCCGGTTGGCTGCAGTCAGCTCCCCCCTGCGCAGCTAATTCTACCTTCCAACTTAATCATCGTACTTAGCACTTTCAATAAGAGCTTTTCATCTTCAGAGTCCTGCTTAGGCATTAGCTGATTACTGTGATCTGTCGGACTTCCAAGGCGTCAACCAAAATGGCAGGGGAAGGACTGGGCTTCCCTTGTCCTTTCAGAGCCTCAGTTTCCTCATAGGTAAAATTAGGTGAGTATATGTAACATGTTTGGTATCGGGCTTAAGTAAAATGAAGTCCAAAGTGCTTGTCCCGTGACACATAAGAAGCACTTGGGAGTGACTACCTTCAAGTATTAACTCTCCCTGGAGAAGCAAACAGATCTTGATTTGAATCCAGTTTCCTCAACTTAAAGTGAAAATTTCTGAGCCTCAATGTCTTCATCTTTAAAATGGGGGTGATGGTGCCTACCTCTCAGAGTTTGCTGAAAGGATTAAACCACATGATACTATATGAGTGTGTATGTGATGTGCTGGGCCGAGTGCTGGGCACCAAGTAGGTGCTAAGAATTATCCAAGGTTATCACTATTCCCAGAAGACGATAGAGGAGGAGAAAGGAGAAGGAGGTTCTGGTGCCCTCTGGAAGGTTCCAGTTACATCTTTTCTCTGTATAAGTCGATGGAAGATGCCTGTGGTGCTTACCATTATATCCCCAGCCCTTTGCCTAATTGTGTGCTCAGTAAATGAATAAATGAATGAATTTGGTGAGGCAGGGACGGCAATAATGTATAGGCATACCTGGTTTTATTGTACTTCGCTTTATTGTGCTTCGCAGATGTTGAATTTTTACAAAATTGAAGGCAAGACCCTCCACCAGCAGAAAGATTACAATGTGCTTTGTTGTGATACTTGACTCATTGTGGTGTTCTGGGACTGAACCCACAGTGTCTCTGAGGTGTGCCTGTATCCGGACAGGACCGGGTAGTTTATGGAGGCCTTGAAAGGTTTTTCTTTATATCAAAACCAGAGAAAGTAAACAACCCAGGGATTATAACCCTCGTGTTCGTAATAAGCAAACTGAGGCTCAGGGAGAGAAATGCCAGGCCTGTATGTGTGAGCAGCTGGAGCCACTCCCACCCCAGTTTGGATGTGTCAGGAGTGTGCTCACCACTGCCCTTCAGAGGAGCTGGGTTTCTGTTTCAGTCAGTTACAGGTCTTCTTGAGACCTCCTAAAGCTGCAGGGATTCTGCCTGTTGTTCCTGTGCCTGGTATGGGGCTGTATCCCACTGTGCTAGTTTTTAGTTACTGAGAATTTCAACATCAGGGCTGCCATGAACAGCTGCTGAGGTTGTACACTCTACAACTCCAGAGGAGAGACATCACTCACCATAGCGGCAATGAATCATCAAGAGATAAGTCCCACTGGGAAGTTGGAAGTGGGGGCCCTCCCCATGCATTGCCTAGACTTGGGTAAGGAGCAGTGCTCCAGGGCCCAGGGCAGGGTCCACGTTCAGCTGGAGACTGATCCCCACCCTTCTAAGGGAGAGGGTAGAAAAGTCCTAGCAACTGCACCCTAGTTTTAAAACTTGAGAAAGTTGCAGAAAGGGAGCAAGGCTCTGAGCCAGGGACTTTATACACTATGTACAACTATATTATAAAGCTAAGTAACAATTTAATCTTGATACTAAAGCTCTTTGGAGAAACATCAGCAACTCATTTTACAGATGAGTTAACTGGGGCACAGAGAAGTTAATTAACTTGTCCAAAACGTCACAAGGTAAGGAAGCCCCACTATGTTACCTCTCATTGTAACCCACAGCATTTACAAGGGAGGAAGCTGAGGCCCAGAGAAGGCAATGTCTTGCTCAGGGTCACACAGCCAGTTAGTAGCCAAGCAGATAATGAACAACAAATCTAGGCTCTGGTGTACCTGGCCTATAAGTTAATATTTGTTATAGAAACAAGTCTAGGCAGAGAGCCTTGGAGGGCTGGGGATAGGAGACTTAAGGAATGTGGAGCAGGTGGCGAAAGGCAGTCACCAGTCCTCCACATTTTTGCCCCAGGGTCTCCGTAGTAGCAGGGCGGGGGTGGGGTCCGGGAAGAGTGAAAGGTGCCGCGCGGCCCTCGGCCTCTAGGTGGCGCCCGCACTGCAGAGCTGGACTCCCTCAGACCGCCCAGCCAGTGGGGAACTGGTCTGTCTCCAGGAGCTGGTCTGTCCCCAGAGTTTTCAGATACCCTGGCTTTGGCAGTGAAGGACTGGAAGGGCCCAGACTTCGGGAACTCATGCCTCAAGCCCCCACGGGTGCAAGCCCTCTGCATCTCCCTGGTGAGAACCTCCTGAGCCACTTGAGATGCTTCCCATCTTCTTGACCTTGGGCAGTTCACTAAACCTCTTTGAGCCTCATTTTCCTGATCTGTCAAGTGGAAATGGGCTTTATTTCTGGATAGTGAGAGGGTCAGATGAAATATTTTTATGGCCTGTGGTGGTGCTCCATGCATGGGAACTACACTACGTTCTCACTTAACATGGTTGATAAGTTCCGAAACTTTAAGTGAAACAACACATAACAAAACCAATTCACCATTGGCTAGTTGATGCACACAAGAGTTAAGTTCCTGTGGCATCCCTTCAATGTTACAATGAAACAATGTTACTGGAGGACCTGCTGTACTAGGATTGTTCCCAGGGACAGTGGCAGCTATGTCTTAATCTTTTCTACCGCATGATGCCAGTTCATCACCCCACACCTTCCCCATCACCACCAACTTCTATTACCCATTCCCCACGGCCTGGTTAAGCAGAAGGCTCTGCAGTCTCACGATCTGGGTTCAGATCCTCACCTCTACCACTTCATGTGTGGCACATTAACTTGTGCACTGCAGATGCCTAGTGCTCACCACTACACATTCCAGCCCCCTTGGTAGTTAGGGTGGAGCCGAGTGAGTACCTCATTCTGGCCAGGGAAATGGGAGCAGAGTGACATGTGTGTCATTCCAGACCAAGGCAGTTAAGAGCCTGTGGACTCCTCCATCTCTTTCTTGCCCTGCCACAGTGACCTGCGTGTAGCCACAGTGACCTGTGTGTAGCCACAGGGACATGTGTTTTAGGATAGTATAGCTCTAAGTGTGAAGTGCCCTGGGTCTCCAAGTCACCGTTGAAGGAAAGCTGCCAGCACTGTGCTATGTGTGAGCAAGAAGCAAAATTTATTGCCACTGAGATTCCAGAATTTGTCTATACCGCACTATGACCCAGTACTTGAACTTCACTGATACAGTTTCCCATGCTTCAATTTTGTCATCAGTGAAATGTGGACACTAACAATACCACTCTCAGAGAGTTGTTGTGAGGGTTAAGAGAGATCATGAATGCAACCCTCTTCAGATGTAAAATCTTCATTTTCATTACTTTTAGAGGAAGATATGAAAAACATGAAATGACCTTAGATTCTCAGAGGAGAGATCCTGGGAGGACTTTGAACTCTCTCCTGATGGAGAAATGAGGGGACAGAAGCTCACGGGGAGAAATGGCTCATTTAAGTCATTCAGGCTGAGCGTGGCAAAGTCAAGGCTGAGTCCTGGGATTTCTGACCTCACTTTAGAGTCCTTCAGGTATACCTTGGTTCCTTTCTCTTGGGGAGCTTATGGTTTGACTGGAAGCAAGACAGACAGACACAATACAGAAAGATTATTAAATATCGCGTGCTATGTACATGTGCAGAAAGTCGTCCAGATACTCACTATCCTCAGATTCTGAGGGGCCGAAGAGGACCTGGAGGTGGGCGGGGAGGGCTACCTGGGGGCAGGTGAGGCTTGATGAATGGGTTTCAGCAGAGAGCAGGGGAGGACAGTGGGCAATGGCAAGAGAGAGGACAATGTAAGCCTAGGCCAGGGGATAGGAGGTCCAAGGAGCAGACTGGCCCACAGAACAGATGAGTCAAGGTATGGTCTGTTTAACTGAGGGACATGCAGGTTTCTGCCCCCACCCCAACCCCCACTATAAAGAACACTGAACCTCTTTGTTTTGACTTCTGTAGTATCTGTGTATTTTGTCAACTGAGATGGAGGCTTTGTAGGGAAGAGAGTTTGGGGTGAGGGCCCAAAGGTGTGTTGGGCTGCTTTCTTAGGGTGAGAGGGTTGGGGGCTTAAATGCTACACTGATGCTTCCACTTAATTCTTCAGGTGAAGACCTCCAATTTCAGCCACTGACCTACCATGTTTACCCATTTTGGCCTATTCATGTGCCAACTGTACTGTCATTGACTAAGTTTAAATTTGAATCCCTCACTTTTCAATTATTCTCTTTATTTTTTAGAACATCACCGCCATAAGTGAAAAGAAGTACTAATTGCAATAAATGAAAGAGAACTATAAAATTAAATACAACAGTAACAGTACTGTAGGATTAAATACAGCCAGCCAAAGTTGCCTGCTAGAGGCTGATAGAAGGCCTGAACCTTCTGGTTCCAGAAAGAGGGATCATCACGAGGTAAGGCCCAGTCACACATGGAGATGTCCTTTGTTGCGTGGTTGTATATACTACAACCAAACTGACTTCCTCACTGCTGTACGTGATTCACAGAGATGACCTAGAGAAGGTGTGCATCCACCAGGAAGTACCTTGCAGACTAAAGCAAACAGGAGTCCCCATCCTCGGAAGACAGGGACAGCGCTTTTCTGTGATGGTTTGACTGCAATAAGGTCCAGAGGTGGGAGAATGGACCAGTTGATCACAGGCTGCTTCTGACATTAGGTTTTCTGGTGTGTGACAACAGGGCCAGGGGTTGGGGCTCGAAGCCTGGAGAGAGCAGGTCTTGCTTATACCGCCCCCCCCCCCTTGTTCAGGCTGAAGACACCCACAGGCATTGCCCTCTCTCTGCACGGTCCTCTGCAGTCAGGGCTGGCTCTGTGGGCATGTGACCTGTGCAGTCACGCGGGGCCCCATGTTTGCAAGGGCCCAACGCTCAGTTTCATGCTCTGTTGTCACCGTCGCTCTATGGAATACATGCTGGCAGATTAAAAAGAGGAGGCAGACCCTCTGTGTACCAATGTGGAAAGAGCTCCAAGGACATGTTTTAAGAGAAAAAGTCAAGTTATAGGACAGTATGTGAAGTATAACTCTATAAACAACAAATAATTTTTAAAATACACATACAGAACTTTATTATTCCATTTTCCCCTCTATTGGCTGGTTCGTTATACATTCATTTGCCATTCTTCTAGGGTTAGCCTAGAGATAAAGCAGGCATCCTTGATTTATTAATGTTTACCCACAGTCACATTTTTATCCACTTTCAGGACAATGCAAGGACTTTAGAATATTCTAACTCCATTTACCCCCTTCCTGACTCATGTGCTATTGTGCTGTGTATTTTAATTCTCTCTATATATTTTAAACATTAGTTTCATTGTTTTACACAACCAAGATTCATTTGTATTTACCCGTATTTCCCTTTCTATTGCTCTTCTTTCCTTCCTGAAATCCAAGCCTCCATCTGGGACCACTTTCCTTCTGCCTGAAGCGTACCCTTTATATTTATTTTTCATATTTGAGCCATTCGTGTGGTTCAAAATTCAAAAGTGTGCCATAATAGATGTCTCTTTCTCCTACCCCAGCCCCCAGCCGAAAACAATGTATTTCCATATGTATAGCGAACATTACTTGGAAGGATACACACCCAATTGAGAACAGTGGTTTGTCTATTTGGTCTGAAATGTTTACAATTATAATGTATTTTTGTCCCCTGTGTGCAAAGCAAAGGCGTCAGGGCCCAGGACAGGGCCCAGGAGGCCCAGATAGTTCTGACTGGCAGCCTGTCACTGAGTTCCACAGAGTACACATAGCTTCTCTGTTTTTATCCACATCCTCATTTGATCCTGGCCACAGCACTATAGGCCAGGCGGGGTGAGGTTTCCCATTCCAGGACAGCTAACAACCATGGCTGTAGAGTGACATTTTATATTCATCAACTCTTCAGGCCTCACAGCAGCTCCACTAGTATTGTCACCATTTTAAAGATGAGTAAGCTGAGGCAAAGAGAAGTTAGATAAGCTGCCCAAGAGGCAGAACCAGATTTCAAACCAAACCCAACAGCCTAACTCCAGAGCCCAAGCTACTACTAGCCCCATTTTACAGACAACTGAGACCCCAAAAGGTTTAGCCATCTGCTGATACTCACACAGGAGCGGACGAGCAAGAACTCACATCGGTGACTTCCAGAGTCAAAATCCACCCCCGCCCCTGTCCCCAGGCCAGTGGCTTTGCTCTGTACGTTAGAATCACACAGGAAGCTTTCAAACATGCTGTGTGCAGATGTCAGCGCAGACCACTCAAACCTGGATCTCAGATCCTAGTTTTACACCTCTGCCCACGTCCCAGGAGTGTGACTTGGCCCTAACCCACAGGCAGGGCTTCGAGTCTGACTGCCTGGGTTTAGTTTAATTCAGACTTTGCCCCAGTGACCTTGGGCAAGCTGCTTTTACATTTCTGTGCTGCCTCGTTTTCCTCATCTGTCAGGATCATTACAGTGTCTTCTTTATGTGCGGGCGAATGAGACAACCCATGCCAAGCACTTGGAACTGCATCTGGCACATCAGCTTTAAATAAATGCTACACTATTATTACTATTATTTTTATTTGCTGCGTAGCTCTGTACAGAGCCTGTCCCTTGTGGGCCTCAGGTTCTCTATCTGTGAAGACATGTGTGGTCTTGAGAGGAGTCTTCCAGCTCTGGGGTGCTGGTGTCAGTGATAAGCCAGCAGGTCCCCGCCTTCCTGCCCGGCCCACCCTCTCAGAAGCCCCGCCCACCCATTTCGCGTGGAGCCCGGGACCCCCGCGTTTGGAGAAGGGGGGTGTGCTCCTGTGGGATGAGTCCAGCCGCCGATAATGGCTGTGCCGGGCTGTGCAGAGAGCAAGTTCCCCTTGTGGGGCGGTAGCTAATAAGGTTCCAGCTGCCCCCGGAGAAAGACAGAGGGCCCTGGACGGAGGGTCTCTTGGAGAGGCAGGGTGGGGGGCTCTGGCAGAACTGGGGGCCCTGTGCTGGCTTCCTACCAGTGCCTGGAGCTCTTAGTGCCAGTCCTCGCCACCAAACACCATTCTGCACCGATGCATAATTTATGCCCCCGTGTGCCAATCTGTGCCAGCTTTAATTAGCTTCTAACTTTTTGTCATTCATTTTGCTATGAACACCTTATAAATAAGTGATGTGCGCGGGGAGCAGGGAGCGGGGCAGGGACGCGAGGGAGGGAGCGTAGCTCCGTAGGGCTTTTGGGGGTGGGGTCGACTTCTAAGATGGGGGCCCCGGGGAAGCCATGCCCCTCGCAGTGTCCTGGGGGTCCCCGACTCTGTGGCTGGTGGGCCCCTGCCCACCTTGTTCACCTTCCGGCCTCGTTCTTTCACAGGCTGCGTCGAGCTGTCACAGCTGTGCTGGGCACCACGGGCCCACAAACCAAACTCGGGAGCACACATGCTTAGTTTATAGTGGCAGGCGCCGCCCCGAGAGAGGGCCAGCGGGCTGGGGATGCCGCTGCAAGAAGCAACAGCTTTTCACAAGCTCGGGGACAAGAATAAAGGAGGGGACAGTGCTTCACTGTGAGGCGGGGAAGGGAGACCGTTATGGAGGACGCCCAGGGGAGAGGCATGTATGCGCTTTAAAAATAATCATCGACCTTCGTGGGAAGGAGAGACTTGCTTGTATGTGAGCAGTGTTGTTTTCAGGTTAGAAAGCACTTGAATTTGTGTGTTTTCTCTTTCGCCCTGGACTGCAAACTTGGGAGGTGTTCAGGGAAGCAAGGGGCTACGATGCTTATGTTCAGTTGAAGAAACTGAGGCTCAGATAAATTGGCTAAGACCCAGGCCCTCTGTAGTCTAGTCTCATGAGCTCTGCATGACACCACACTGCCTGGCCTCCATTCCTAGGGCAGGAGTATGGGAATGGGTGGGCAGAAGGCTCCCGAGTGGGCGCTGGGGGAGCTGAGGTGGGACCCAGTCCAATCCCAGGTGACTTATTATATAATAGTCCAGACAGGTTTAAAACAGCAGATGTGGGTTCCTTGCCTCTTGTCTTCCTCATTCATTGAGATTGCCAGTGAGCCAGCTGATGATTTGATGTTTGGAGGATACAAAGACAGTGCAGGAGAGATGCCCCTTCCTCCACAATGCCAGCCCAGGGCCACCCGGGGACGATGTACTGTCTCTTCCTCTAGCTCATATGTCTTCCTGTTGTTGTGCATCTTCACCTCCAAGCCCGTGCCCCTCCACCTCCAGCATGAATTGCTGAGTGACCCCAAGACCCTAGAGTGGTACATGAGGTCTTCATTGCCCAGTCCTTGCTCATCTGCTGAGTCATGTCTCTCACTGATGTCCAGGGCGCCTTGGCCCAACCTGACCACAGCACTACCTAAAGTCCCTCAACATTTTGATGCCCCTGTGACTTTGCATGTATTCAGTCCCCTCCACCTCAGATGCCCTTAATGGCCTTATCTTGCCAGGTGCACTCCTAAGGCTCTGCTTAAGTGGTCCCTCCTGTTGGAAGTCTTCCCCAGTCCCCTTGGTTAGGGTGGACTGCACCTTTCTTGGGGGCCCTCTGTCACTGCTGAACCAGGTCCTGGCCTCAAGAGTGGCATCATCCTATCCTTTCTCACTATTGGTTTCTGTCTCTCCAACTGGACTAGCTCCTCTGAGGACTAGAATGATGCTTCTCTGTGTCTTCAGCACCCAACCCAGAGCCTAGCATATGGTGGACCCTTGAGGAATGCTTGTTAGATGAATGAACAAAGACACAGTCTCTATCCTTGAGGATCCTAAAAATGAATGTGTCTCTGAGCTAAAGAGAACTTGAACCCGCTGCAGAAAATGTGGCCACTTCTGAAAATACCTGGACAAGGTGTTCTGATATGAAAGGAGCCACTATATCAATTTGTGTTTCTTCCTTTCTCTTTCTCTCTCTCTTTCTTTATTTTTAAAATTTTGGAAAAGGGGAGTTAGAGGTAGGCCCCACTGCTGACCCCATGTTGGACTGAGATTCCCTACAATCACCGGGAGATTGTCCGTATGGCCCACAGCAGGCAGGATTCTCACGGGTGCCAGCAACAGAAGTGAATTCTGGCTAAGTGACATATAAAATGAGTTTGCTAGTTAGGTAAGTGGGTGGGGGAGTTGCAGAATCAACTAGAAAGCTGCAGGACAGGCCCAGAAATCAAATAGAAACTAAAGGAGGCTGGTGGTCAAGAAAGTAGCTGAGAGTGCAGCGCAGGTCAGGGCTACAGCTGTCAGTCAGGGCTTGAATTTCTAAACTATTTATTTCTAAACTTCATGACTTTCCTTAAGGTTCAGAGTTGAGAGTAGAGCTTCTGATCCGCTAGCCTGGGCCATATGCTGTGGCCAGGAAACAAGACAACGCAGGCCCTTCACTTTCATTGTTACAGTAAAAGCAGGGTCTGGTCCTATCGCTCACTTCACAGTGGGGAGCTTCCCACAGTAGGAGTGGACAGTACGCGAAGCTGGGCCCTGGGCAGTTAGCACTCTATGGTTCTTTATGGTTGTCGAAGTGCTTTCACATTCCACCCCAGGATTGAGGCTGGGCAGGTTCCATGATCTCAGTTACAGAGTTGAAACCAAACCTCAGAGAGGTTAGGTAATTTGTCCCAAACCACGTAAGGTGTTAAGAGGTGCTTTATCACACTGGTCCACCTTCCTCCAAGCCAGGTGCTTGGGAGAGGGGCAAATGTTTTCATAGGAAAGGGAGATGGGGAGAATTCTGAGAGCTGTTGGAGGGCAGCTCTGAAATGGATGGAAATCCCAGCCAGGGAGAAAGACCCTGGTTCAGAGGTTAGAGGCTGAGTCTGTGCAGGATAGCAGGACAGCTATTCACCTCCAGGATCAAAAAACTCCCCTGCACCCCACGTGGAGTTCATCTGCACGCCTCCAGACCTCTGCTCAAGCTGTCCCTCCACCCGGAGTGCCCTCCTTCTTTTGCTGCCTGTGCAACTCCTGTCATCACAGTAAAATCCAGCTCTGAGGTCAAGCAGCCTTTCTGGACTCAATTTTCTTGACGCTCCACCATGCACTCTCCTTTCAGCTATCTGTCTCTTTGCCACACTTGCCTTGCTAGATTGCCTCCCCTCCTTCTTATACTGGGGGGTGCCTCAAAGACAGGGGCTGGATGTTATTCCTGCCTGTGTCACCAGTGTGCAGTGCTGCCTTCTTCCCCTCACACCCATTCCTCACTCTCCTCTGCCGTGTATCACAGCAGGGCTGACCCTGCAGGCTGCAACTCCCAAGCTCCTGGGTCTGCGGGCTTCTGCCTGGGGTCAGCCACAGGGAGGCCCTAGTGAGAGGCTGGCGGGCTGGGCGAAGGAGAAGCCAGGTGTCTCTTCTTCACACTCGGCCGTGAGCAGTGTCTCTCGCTGTAGTGGTTTCTCCAGTTCCCACCAGGTAGGTCCACTGTGGTTCCAACTTCCACTGCATGACTCTGAGCCCCATGACCCCTCTTCCTCCTTTCACCCCTCCCGCCTCAGGGCGTACAGCAACTTCTTGCTGTTGTTAAATTCTGGGTTACCGTGCCATCCCCCGTTCGAATTCTCAGCTTTTTCATCACCGTGTGACCAAATTCGCCTGGAATTCCACGTCTGTTACACACTCAGAGTGGTTCTGTGGGCTGGTTGCACACTGATGGACACCCCAATTCCCTATAAGGAGCCTGGCACAGAGTGGGCACCTGACAAATGCTTGTGGAGTAACAGTGGCTGCCAAAGAGATCCTATGAACAGGAGGATGGTCTCCCTGAGTTCAGTGCTGTTTTGTTCCCATGTAAGCTGATTGCAGAGTTTAGGGCATCACAGTTTAAGAGAGATGGTGCAAAGCAGAAAGCAGAAAGGTATTAGGATTGGAGAAATTGTGAGGAAGACTTCCTCTCATTCTTTCATTTTATGAATGAGCAACATGAGGCCCAGGGAGGTCCGGAGTCCAGCCCCACACCATCCAGCTAGAAAGCGGTCTAGTCTTCAGTGCCCAGATCCCTCACTCCTGGCTCCATCACCCTGTTTCAAAGCACGACTACCCAAGACCTGCCACACTGCATCTCCAGCCCTGATGACTTTGACTTGCCCTTGAAATGCACTTCCCCTGTCCTTTCCCCTGAAGCCCCAGACTCACATGTCCAATGGGCTACTGGACACCTGCACTGTCATTATACAGGCCTATCACATTCAACTTGTCCCAACGGGACTCTCGCTCATGCCCCCGCGGTGGCCCTCTTCCCTCCATCACATCTCAGGAACCAGCACCCTCTCTGTCCATCTACTTCCATAAGCCAAAAGCCCGGGGTCTCCTTGACACTTATGTCTGTCTTACTCCACAATCACTGCCTCTTTTAGTCCTGTAGATTTTTATCTTCTAAATGTCAATTTCCTCCACTTCTGTCACTACCACCCCAGTCCAGGCCTCTGTCACCTGGACAGTTCAATAGTCTACAGAAATGTGAGCACCAAGAGGACAGGGATTTATGTTCTTTCACTTGTGGGTGTGTGTTGTTCACTGATGTATTCCTAAGTGTCTAGATTCACCAGGGTCAGCCAACGTTTTCTGTAAAGAGCCAGCGAGTAAATATTTTAGGTTTTGTGGGCCATGCAATCTCTGTTGCAGCTCTTTAACTCTGAAATTATAGCATGAAAGTAGTCATAATTGGATGGACACGTTGGTGTTCCATGAAAACTTTATTTACAGAAATGGGTGGCAGGATGGGTTTGCCCTGAAGGCTACAGTCCCCTGATCTAGAAACGTTTTTGGCATATAGTAGGTGACATAGCAAATGAATAGGTCTCCTCTTATCATCAAATGCCTCCCAATTAATTCTCCATTTTTCCAACATATGGGGCGGGAGCGGGGGCGGGGGAATGACATTCCCACTCCTCAGTCTCTACCCCAACTACCTGCTTCAAGCCTCAACTCATAGGATAAAGATTAAACCCTGATTAAGGCCAACGCACCCTGCACAGTCTGGCCCCTGTGCCCACTCTGGCTCTGCACTCACTTCCTCCCCACCATCTCAGCCCTGCCGTTGTCTGGCCTTCCTTTACTCCCTTATTTATTGATACCAGTTTCTTCCCACCACAGGGCCTTTGCGCATGTTGTCTCTCCTCCCTAAAACTCCACTCTCTCTCTCCATTGCTCTCCTTCAGATCTTTGCTCAGATCTCACATATTACATCCTCCAAGAAGTTTTCCTTGATCCCCTTCACCAGGTGCCATTAAACATGCCTCTTCCTAGCACTGATCTGGCTGTAGTTTTATCTGTTTATGTGTTTCATTGACTAATGTCTGGTTCCATTAAAGGAATTCCATGAGGCACAAGGACCAAGCCTGTTTTATTCCGGATCATGTTCTCAGAACCTATTTCAGTTAGCTAGCACATAGTAGCAACTAGGAAGGAAGGAAGGAAAGAGACCTGGAGATTTGAAGTCGTAGTTTCTGGGTTCAATACCTACACAGGCAAGTCATTCACCTCCCTGAAACCTGTTTTCTTAGTGTAAAACAGGATAATGACACGACCTACCACAAAAGCTGTCCTGAGGATAGAATGAGTTGAGGCCAAAAAGTCTCAGCCCAAGAGCCTGGCTCCTACTGACAATATGCTGACCTCAACAGTGGCCCGTACAGAAATCCTGACATAAGAGAACTAGTTAAAAGAACTAAGTGTTTAGCCTGGGGAAGTAAAGATCAAGGTCAGGGAACAACCTCCTGAATTCAGCTGCCTGGGAAAGTCATGGAGTCTCCATCCCTGTAGGTGTGTAAAGAGAAGCTGGGAGATCATTACTCAAGGTCCTGCCTAAGGGTCTCCTGTATGGGTGAGCGTGCTCAGGTGACCGCAAGGGTCTCTTCCAATACGGAGTCCCTCATTTGTAAGCACTTGGGAGCACGTTAAGACGACTGAGGGAGAGGGCGCAGATGGGAGCACATGAGGGGTGTGCAAAGGCAGCTGTTTGAGGGAAGCGCGGCTAAGCAGCCCCAAGGGCTAGAGGGACCTAACCCCGCTCGGCGCTCAGCGACTCTCGGAGCAGAGAGGGGGCGCTTAAAGCCAACAGATGGCGCGGAATCACCTAGGCCGTGCGCCGGCTCGCGGGCCCCGGCTTCCCGGAGTGTTTCCCCGTTCCGCCAGAGGCGCGGAGCGGGCAGGAGGTTGGCCGGCTCCCCACCCGTTTGCGTGCCTTTCTCCGGGACAGTGGGTGGCCCTGCGGGGCAGGGCTCCAACATGCGCCTGGGGCCGCTTTACCGCGGGCTTCCTTCTTGCCCCTTGGGGGGATTCGTCGAGTTGCCACAGCAGCCGGTGCCATGACATCGGCAGAGGGCAGCTTCGCCAGCACTGAAATATTCATGCCCTGAGCGCCTGGTCGGGCTCCGCACAGCTCCCGGGGGTCCGCGCAGGGTCAGGGCGTGGGGCGCAGGGATCCTGCAGGGACCATTTCCTAGGGAGGTGGGCGGCAAGGCGCGACCGGAGGGCGGGGGCTGGGCGAGGCGGGAGGGGAGGGAGGGAGCTGCAGGAGGCGGGGTCTGGGTGGCGGGGGCCGAGCGGGGCGGAGGAAGCGAGGGAAAGTTGATCGCGCACTTGAGCGGCGGCTGCAGCTCGAGAGAATTGGGTCCGGGCTGCAGGCACCATGCTCTGCGAGAAGACGCGTCCGACGGCGGCCGGGCACTGAGCCGGGCGGGGCGGGGCGGGGCGTCCAGGCCCCGGGCATGGAGAGCGGGGGTGCAGAGCCTCGGGACCTTTGGGGCGCTCCTAGCGCGCCTGAAGTTGCAGCCGGCAAGTGGCCAGCGGCTAGCGGACAGCCTGAGGGAATCCCGGAGCGGCCGATCCGCCGCTGATGAGCCTTCGCGCCGGCAGCGAGACGCGGCGGTGGCCACCACACGAGCAGGCGGCCCGTAGGGGCAGATCCCACGGAGAGCAGAGCCCGAGGCGCGGCGCAGCGCCTCTCCGCACACGGTACCAAGAGCCGCGCACCGCCCTTCCCCTCCCCGCTTCCCTCGCCTTCGCCGCGCTGTCCGCCCCGCCACGCGGCGGGAAAGTTGGACCCGAGGGGTCGCGACCGCGGCCGCCTAACCACTTGTTCCCCGCGCGGCCACGGCCCGCGGCAGGCGCCCGGGGCTCTTTTCCATCCCCGGCCCCCGGCCTGGGTCCTGCGCCCCGCTCGGAGCCTGCGGCTAAACGCGCGGCAACTTTGATTCCAGGGAACTAGAATTCCCTCAGCGCTGGCATTGGGAGAACAGCCACTTCGCTCCCCACCCCGGTTCCTGGACTCGGGGACACTCGGGTGCTTTGCTCTCCGCTCCTCCGAGGGGGTCTGGGTCTGGGTTGGGGGCAATTTCGGGGGTAAAGAGGGCGTTGGCATCCAATCCCGTTCCCATCTGGGCTCTGGATCCCCACTTGGATAGTGGAATGGGGTGGGACGCACCTCCGCCGCGGGTGGGCAATGGCGCTGGAGCGACCCAAAGTCACGTAGCTCTCTCCCACCCTCATCACCTCTCAGTGCCCACGAGAGACCGACCCTACAGGACTCCCGCACCCTCCCCAGTCCGAACCAGTTTGGGAAGACGCGCCCCTCGCGGAGCCCTTGTGCGGCTCTCGCGTCGCCTTCCCAGTCTCCTGGCAGGCCCGTCACCGGCGGTGCTGGCTGTCCGGGGACCTGCGCTCAGGAGCTCTGCCCCTCGTCGCCCCTGTAGGTCAGCCCGGGGTGTGTGCAGAACCCGCTGGTTTTAAGGTGGCGGTGGCACTAGCCAGCGAGCACTTGGTGCCTTGCTTTCTCAGAGCGGGCGCCTAGAGCCGCTGCCTCTCTGCTGCGAGTGGACATCAGGTGCCTTCGCCTCTGGCCACCCGCCCACTGCGGCCTCATCGCCCAGCCCTGGTCCTGTCAGCGACCCACTGGGGGGAGATTAGACTTTCCTGGGTAGTACCACACCCCTACTCTCCCCAGGAATTCAGAAAAGCAGAGCCTACTTCTTCTATGTACTTTGCCCTCTCAGACTGGAGCAGGCATTGACCCTTGCCTTTCAGCTGCTTAGCAAGCGCCCCCACCCCAATTTTGATTTTGAAATAAGCTGGAGAGGCACATGAGAATTGTGTGTGTGAGCGTGTGCATGCGTGTGTGTGTGTGTGTGTGTGTGTGTGTGTTGGGTGGTGTCAGACCCTTGTATAGGGCAGAATTAGGCCGGGCTTGAAAAGCCTGGTTGGAGCCAGGTGCAAGGTGCTGATGAGTCAGCCCATCATAGGCAGAGCTGGCTTGGAGTTAACGTTAGGTTCGTGGTGCAGGGGTAGGCTCACTGTGGTCAGTACCCGTGATAGTGGGGACCAGATGTCACGGCCCAGGAGACGTTGGGAGGAGGCCCTTTAGCTGGGGGAATAGGAATAAATAGTTTGCCCCTGCTTCCCCAGGGCTGGGGAGGGTCGGAAGGTAGAGTGCCTGCATGGCAGAGAGCAAGAATACACCAGGGCCTGGAAAGGTGGCACTGCGGAAGTGACTGGTGTGAGCCCCGAGGCTCTGCTCTGGGTGGTGGAGAGCAGTGAAGGGGTGGGAGGCCCTGAGCTGCCGTTCTAGCCCCACCCACGTCTGTCTTGGCCTTCTTGACCCCGAAACAGTTGGGCTCCTCACATCGGCTTACCAAAGGGCTTGATTTGAGGGTTATGTTGGCAGATGGTCCTGGTTACCTCCCAAATAGCTCCCCCATCCAACAAGCTACCTTACGTGCTATTTCACCATTTCGGGTTTGTTTCTTTGAACTTAATATTTTAAAGCGCACCTTTCGGAAGTCCTAATGCAAAATGCACGTACTTCTGGAAGGTGAAGGTCTAGTGGAGCCTTGCGGCTCTGAGTGTGGCCCGAGGACATGCAGTGTTAGCAGCACCTGGAGCTGCTTGGAAAGGCAGACTCTCATGCCACCCCAGACCTCTGGAATCAGAGTCTGTATTCAGTAAGATCCTTGAGTAATTCGTTTGCTCAGTAAAGTTTGGGGAGCCCTGGTCCACACTACTTTCTAGGGAATGAGCATTTCACAGCTTCTTGGTGTAGAAAGAGTGTTGAGTAGGGCAGTGGATAAGACTGGAGGGAGGAGAACCCGACTGGAGCTTCTTTTCCTGGAACAGGAATGCCATCAACCCTCACAGCTACCCCCTGCTAATGCCAGGAGGCTTTTGTGTTTTGAGGACCTTTACACAAATTCTAGTAGCAGCTCAGCTTTCTGTGTAATTAAAACATTGCGGTGTGTGCTGCAGATGGGTTAGTGGAAAGTGGGCAGAGGAGGGCAGGGTTTCCAGGAAGGTAGATTTGCCGCTGTGCCTCCAGGAGGCCTCGGGCTGTGTAGATGCTGTCCCTCAAGGGGCAGGAATTGAATAACTGCCCTCCATGTCATCTGTCCCTCCCAGATGTGTGGAATGACCCACTGGTAACACCTCTCAGTGGCCATAGGACTTATGCAAGGGGAAATGCCTATCAACACTAATTTGGGAGAGCCTGCATGGGGGAGGATACAGACCAAGCCCCACCTGCCAGCCAACCAGATATCCCACTGTCCTGGGGCTGTGGGGAACTCTGAGCCCCAAGACACAAGGATGATGCCAAAGCATAGTGGCAAGTCACCCCCAGTCCTCTAGAGGAATAATGGCAGCCCCGAAGCCATCAAGGTTGGCCTGAGAGTGGAGACCTGAAAGCCTTTGGAGGGATTTGGATCAGACATCTGGGTCATGGCAGGTCATGGCAGGACTCATGCCTCCCAGCCTTGCCTAAAGAGGATTATTCTTCCTCTAGGCCAGGAAGAGGGACAACCTCACCAGGGTGCAGAGTGGCAAAGAGGGACTCTGGGGGCTGTGGATTATATGGTCCTGGGCCTTACAATGATGCTAATGTGAAAGCATTCCTTCGTCAATGAATGAAAAAGAACAAAGTTAATAAATGCCTTAATTTTCTTGAACCCTCGCTTTTAAAAAATAAAATCAGTATTTTAAAATGTAAAGACGGTATTTTAAAATTAACTTAATTGCCTTTGAGCTCATTGGTTTCAAAGTGAGTTTATAGTATTGTTTTTAAAAATTCATTTATTTTTATTTTAAGCCTTGATTTGATTTTTCTCGGCACTGGGGCAATCCTGCTTGTCTGTTACAGCGTGAGCAAGGTCATTCACGAGCTGGACCCTGCTGGGTGGGTTATTTCAGGATGCAAGTATTTTGCTTCCAGTAGCAAAGAAGTGGGGATCAGACTGGCCCTTCTGTGCCCAGCTTCTTGTACGGGTGTGGGTTACGCTGATGCTGCTGAAGAGGCACCAACTCTGGGAAGCCTTCAGTGGCTCTTGGGGTGAGTGGGTGAGGTGGCTGCCTCTCCAGCTTGTGCCTCCCTCCCTCCCTGTTCTTCCAGGGTGCTGCTCACTACCCTCATCTGGACAGCTAGCTCCCTTAGCACGGACCGTGTCTTACTTGTCCTTGGCATCCTCAGTGCCAGCCACACTGGTGAAGCGGGTACTCAATAACTGCTTATTGACAGAATGGGCTAGTATTGCCAGGTGACTATTCCACTACCTCTCTAGTCCTGTAATTAACTGGTCATGAATACACCAGGCATTTGGTGTGACTATAACCAGTTTTAACTATTCATGTTGGTTCCTTTCAAAGGATTGGCCAGCTGATGCCCATCTTGCCATATTCTGGGCTCTTGGAAGTATACTCCCTTAGAGTGCAGGTCTCAACCTGGCATGCACAGAGGGACTAGGAGGCAGAGCAAAGAGTAGAGCATGGCCAAATGTAAGACAATAGCGAGTGGTGGCAACTACGAAGATTTGAAGAGTGCAGGTCCTGTATAAAATGGGTACCCGAAGCCAAAACCCATGTGACAGAAGGTTACTCGAGAGTGTAATGACTGGGGCTCAGAGGGTGCTTAATGAAGTGCTGGAAAATTCTATATCTTGATCTGAATATCTCCAACGGTGGTGAGTGATCATTTGTGCAGAAGAGAATTCAAAAAAATCAAAGCATTTATGGGCCATATTTATTTTCTTAAATATGAAAATAGCTTCACTGAATTCTGTAGGGCAGAAAATGCATATTCTTACCAATGTTATTGGCTAGAATGGTATCAGTGAGAAACTTGGCGTATTTAAGAAGTAGCCACATGGAGACGGCTTTCTAGTCTTTCACTGTGAAATTTAATCTGGCTCTGTCCTGGGGAGTGGAGCAGGCTGCAGCCGCTGCTCCTTGCTGGGCTGTGGATTTGGGTCTCAGGATTCGTGCTCCTGGGGTTCCATCTCACCCTGGCAGTGAACGCCTGTATGGCTCAGTGTATCGCCAAAGGGGAATGGGAACATCAGAGATCCGTGCTTAGCCTCAGGGGCCTCAGGCTGTGTCACCAAGGATGACACAGCAGGCTCAGATTTTACGTTCATATTTTTTACATTTTCTTTCTGTAGTCTAAAGCCCACACAACTGTGCTTACCATTACGATCATAAACCCATTCCCTTTGTGATTTTTGTGAGGCAGTTTGGAGGCAGACAGAGCTGGGACTGAACACCAGTTCTTACACTCTTGAGCTCTGAAGCCTGGGTCTGGTGCATAACCTTGCCCAGACCTTGGTTTTCTCATCTGTACAATGGGAATAATTTTCAGTTACCTCATAGGCTTGCTGTGAGTATTCATAAGATGAAAAGTGTATAGAAAGCCCTTTGTGCAGTGTCTTGCACACAGCATACATGCAAAACATAGGAGCTTTATTATTCTCACTTTTTGTTCTGTCGTGTGTTAGATTTTGAGAGCTTGACAATCCATAAGTTCATAAATTGAATTCTGCCTGAAAATGGGTGTGTGTACGTGGCTATGGTTTTTCATTTTGAACACAATAGTAACAAAATAACCCCCTCCCCAGCATTTTCGCATAAAAATCTAGATTTCTGATGTCTCTGACTAGAACTGGCAACATTAGGTCTATGTCCCCAATTGGCAGTTGTTGGTCAGGGCTGAGTTGTAGGTGTCTCTTTGATTTATTTTTACTTTAAACATACTTTGATTGAGGATTACACACATACAGTAAGGTAAATAGATCTTAAATGAAAGTGGTGAGTATTTACACACACACACACACACACACACACCCCTGTGTAACCGCCACCTGGAAGGAGATGCATTTGTAGTGCCTGTCAGCATCCCCTCTGTCCCCTCCCCATGAATTTTATCTCATTCTGGAAGTAAGCACTGTTGACCTCCCTCTGACTTCTGTCACACATGTGAGTTTTACCTGCAGGCCTTCTTTTCAGTTTAAGAGCACCAGTAGTCTTCAGTTCTCTCCAGTCTCCACCATTCCCTATTGTCTCACATTGACCCTCCTTTACTCATTTGCACTACATCCTAGTCCCTTTGGTCATTTGAGTTTGTGACCTCCATTCCAAGGGTTCTTGGAGCCTAACTTAGACCTGCCATGTTACAAGGGGGGAAACTGAGGTCCAGAGTCAGGGAGTGGGCTTGTTCTAGGCCCCGTGTGTGGGTAAGCTGGGCCTGGGTGGTGGCTGGTCCAGAGCAGAGTCCTGCTTCTCGTGCCCCAGCATGAGGTGTGTTCAGGAGGCCAGGGAGGCCTTTGTCTCCTGCACCCCAGCAGCCCAGGGCCGGCCTTGCAATCACAGTCACCCAGAGCCTCCTGCAGGCTGATCAGCTTAAGAGGGATGGAGTCTTTCTGGCCCTGCCTTCCTGGAGATGCATCTTCCCCAAGGCAGGCTGTTAACAGCTCGGCCTTCCTCTTTAAAGGCCATTCTCCATTTGGAGAGGACCTGAGATGCCATTTGTGACAAGGGCCCTGCATACCACCTTGATTGTGTCTGTTTCTGAAAGAAGGCTATAATTTGGGAGCCAGTGAAAGCGAAGGAGGGAGGGAAGGAGAGGAGAGAGCAAGAGAGGGAGAGGGAGAAAAGGGAGAGAAAACAAAAGCAGTGGCAGGGACCATGTCTGGGCATCCATTTGTGTCACTGGTCCTGTCAAGAAATGCTGGCTTTCTCTGGCTTCCCCAAAGCTCGGGTCAAAGTGGGCTGGGTACCCACAAAGGGCACCCTTTAGCTATGCCCTGTTTTTCTTCTGCTCTTTACCTACAGAGGTAGGTGCCTTGTTATCCTGCCCCAGGCTTATCCAGGAATTCATCTCCTCCAGCTCTCGTCATCCCTTCTTCTCTGATCTGCTCTTACCCAGGAAAGGAAGCTGACCTTGACCTTTTTTCTGGGCCAAGAGAGCTGATATCATCTCCAGGGAACCAGTGGTGACAGAACTCTAGGCCAGGCCTCTCTCTGGCCCATCTGTGGAGGCCTGAGGCCTTGTCTTAGAGGGAGATGTATAGGTGGGCTGCTACTGGGAAACCAGCACCTACTGGGCAGTGGGGCAGGAGGTCTTTCCAAACCCACCCTCATTTATGTCTTAGGGTTCCGCATCCACTGCTCGGGAGGCCTTTCATTTAGCCATCCTGTCAACCAATATTGAGCATTGCCTGTGAACCAGGCTCTGTCTAGTTGTTGGGGATTCATGCTGAGAGCCACAGCAGTGCTATCCAATACAAATGTAAAGCAAACCACAAATGCAAGCCACGTGCATAGTATTAAATTTTCTAGTAGCCACTGAGAAAAGTTAAAATAGGTGAAATTATTTTTGATAATCTATTTTAGTACTTCCAAAATATTATCATTTCAACATGTAAGCACTATAACAAGTTATTAATGAGATATATTACAATCTTTATTTTTTTGGTACTGTCTGTAGAATCTGGTGTGTATTATGCATTTATAGCATACCTCAGTTGGGACTAAGCACATTTCAAATGCCTAATGGCCACATGTGATTGGTGGCTACTGTATTAAACTGGGGGAAATAGATAATAACAGTTTAAATGTTAGCAACTAATTCAAAGGCAATTACAGGTGGTTGTAGGAGCTACAGAGAAAATGGGGTAATTGACAGGCTAAAGGCAGAAGATAGGGTAATGGAGGGAGGCCTCTTGAAGAGGGAAGATGTGGTCCTTCCCCATGGACCTGAGCCCTGGATGGGCTGGGATGGGAGAAAGTGGGAGTGGGGCAGAGGGGAGGGGCTTCGTGTGCACAGACAGCCTCCTCCAGAACCCTGAAGCGCTCTAGACACCACGCTTACGCAACATGTGACACCATGTCCCTTCTCCATAGAGGACCCAAATGGGGATTGGCATGGACACACTATTTTAGAAAAGTACTTTATCTCTGGGGCACACGTATGTGTGTGTTTCTCCATCTTCTCAGCGCATTTCCCACGAGAAAGCATTCAGTTCATCTTCCTGTTGCTTTTTACACCTGGAAGTTTCCTCAGCAGGAAGGTTGGCTTGGAAAGCTGAGGGAATTGCAGCATTGATAGCTTTTGGGGCCATGTCTTCTGGAGGAGAGGGTCTAGCCTGTACAAAGTAGAGGGGGGCTTGGATGCCAAGGGGTCTCAGGGTGCTTAGCAGACCTGGAGGCCAGTCTCCTCTCCCAGATGTGGGGGAGGAAGAGGACTGAGAGGGGATCCTGGGGTTCAGAAGAAATGCCTGTGGGCAGATTGCTCTGAGTCTGGGTAAATGCCAACCTTCTGTGCTGTCTGGACTTTACCTGTGACTGGCCTGGGCCAGGGTCAACATTAAGTGCCTACAACATCAGGACAGTTGTTACAGAAGAGTGAGGCTAGCTGGGCAGGCACTGTGGCGAACTGCAGGTGCTTGCCCCATCTAAAGGGGGTGCCACTGCTCCCATGCTTGCCTGTGGTTGTTAAGCAGGCCTTCAGGACATGTGTGGTTAGACACTTTGATTTTTCAAAATTATCTCGAAATCCAGTCTAAAAAAATACAACATTTTTATTTTAAATGTTAGCAATTAATTTTAATATTTAAAAACACCACGAGGCCATTCATTCATCAAATATTTATTCAGTCCTTACTGTACACCAGGCACTGTTGGAGGTCCCTGGGGCCTGTCAGTGGCTCCTGCCCTTGTGCAATTTATGTTGTAGGGAAAACCCTTCAGCAAATGACATGTGACAGATCCATGGATGACCAGTTTATGTATGACTTACTGTCATACACTTAGCATGTCTGGGCTGAGAATAATAATGAGAAACATTTATTCTGCACATGCTGTGTGCCAGGCTTTGGGCTTAGCGCTTCACATAAAGTTTCCCACTTAGTCCTGACAACAGCCCTGTGAGATAGGGACTGCTGTTACTTCTGTTTCACAGATGAGAAATCTGAGGCACAGAGAGGTTGAGTAATTTACTCAAAGTCACAGAGCTAGTAGGTGGTGGGGTAGAATTTGAGCCAAGGCAATCTGACTCCTTAATCTTTACTCCATTCTTTACCTTGCCCTGCACTTAGAGAAAGACAGAGCCAAATCCCTGACTATACATATGGAAAAAGACCAGAAAGAATAGGTGACCCACTTCAGGTCTGCACAGAGGCAGTGATGGGTTTAGACTCTCAATCTGGGCCTGTCAGGTGTGTTTAGTGCCACCTGGATTTCACCTGTGATTGCCCCTGGGCTGGGGTTGGTCATTCAGGTGCCTGTCACACCCAGACATTTAAGAGATGAGGCTGGGCAGTGATTTAAACATCCATGGGAGTGAATGATGGGGACATCTCACCAGCTTAGAAGCCACAGTTCATCTACCCTGACCAGCTTGTCCCCATCTGGGAAGGCTATGTACTCCAGTGCCCTCTGCACTTACCTGGACCTGGGGCTCCTAGCCGGCCCCACAGCTCTTCCCACCTGTACAAGCAGGGGATCAGATGCAATGACTCCTATGATTTAATCTCAACCCTGAACCTTTGTCTCTGCTATTGGCCAGGCTGGCCAATGAGCTACCCTCAGTATTTCTGGCCAAGTGACCTCACCCTGGAATCTGAGTCTTGGCATGAGTAAGCTCATTGGAGGACTACAGATTCGTCTTGTAGTTTCTCATGTTGGTGTATGCGTGGTAATCGCAAGGCAGGGAGACAGGTGAATGGTGAAGAAAGCCACCCCTGACGGGGCTGTGGAGACTTCAGTTATAGTCCTTTTGTTGACTCGAGTGCTTTCATTCTCTGAACCACAGTTTTCTCATCTGTGAAATAGGGGAGAAAAACCCTCTGGCTAGCCCACTTGATTCAGGGGGTAGGGGGATATGAAATATATATGAGATATATGAAAGTGCCTGGCAAAATGCAGACAGAGAGAGAGAGGGAGGGGGTGCCCTGCAACTCCCTTTGGAAATTTCAGCATCTCGTGCCTGACTCAGCTAAGGTTTTCCTTTTTTGTTCTTCCTCACTGACCCCAACACTTTCCTCTTTCTCTGAAGTGCCCTGTGACAGCTGAGTTGGTATGGGGACGACTGCATCTTAGGAAGGGGATGAGAAAGGCATGGGGTGTAAAGAGTGGGGTTTGCTGCAGGCTAGACCTGCCATGCTTGCTTACCTGCCAAGCCTCACTCGAGGGCTGTTGGAAACTGGAGCCCAGGCCGGAAGAAGGGAGCCCATGAATAATACAGCGGGAGGGAGGCTGTTAACTAGGTGACCTCTTTGTACTTGTGTGTTTCACAGCTTCCTGGGAGCTGCTGTGGAGGGCCTGGGTGTCAGGAGAAGGCAGAGGGGTCCAGGAAAGGCCAGGTGGAGACATAGCATCTCTCTTTTTCTCCCTGCTTTCTTTTCAATTGTCTGGCTCAGAAGTTCTTGGTACTAACAGCTCCCTCTCCTTCTGGCTTTGACCCTGATGACCTTGGCTACTTGTGCGCATGCGCACGCATCTGGGTGCGTGCACGTGCGCGTGATGTGTGCGCTCACATACCAGTGTGCTGAAATTTGTGCAACCGATACTCCTTAGCAATGGCCATGTGTAAGTGCCGGCCTCTTGCGCTGTGCCCTGTGGGCCTGGTTTACAGGTGTGTTTGCTGAACTGGGAGTCAGACCTGCCTCAGTCTCTGGCATGGATGTGCTGTCACCTTTGCCTACGTGGCCCCCTCTCTGGGCTACTGCTAGCCGCCGTGGACAATGCAGGCTCCTGGGCAGGACTTCCGAGACTTTGGATTCTGATAAGGGACGCACTGTTTGACGTAAGTGGGGAACGGGTAACCCTGACTGTCTCTTCTTATGCTGTGGGGTCTGTCATTTTAAGTGTTTGTCACTGGAGCCTGGCTATAACAGCCCAGATATGGCACTAAAGAGCCTCCATAACCCTATTCCTCCTGAAGCAAAGGAAGTCTCTGGGCAGGGATGAGGGCCTCTTCAGGACAGAACGAAGGGAGATGAGCAAAACCCTGTGGAGTGCGTCCTCAGAAAAATTACAGTGTAGGTTGCGCTATTTGGTAAGAAAATTTTTTATTTATATTTTTATATTTAATAATTTCTAGATTGTGATTGAAAATAAATTTAAAAAGTCACATATTTCATTATATTTGCAGTGTTTTTCATTTTTTTTTCTCACATTTCAGCACATACCAGTAATGAAAGTATCTCTCGGATACATACAACCTACGCTGTAATTTTTTTGACTGCGACCGCCACGGGTTAAATTGCAGCAACAGAGCTTAAAGGCAGACCCAAGGAGAAACTAGTTATAAGATGCTTT
This sequence comes from Lyroderma lyra, assembly GCA_004026885.1. Classification (NCBI taxonomy): domain Eukaryota; kingdom Metazoa; phylum Chordata; class Mammalia; order Chiroptera; family Megadermatidae; genus Lyroderma; species Lyroderma lyra. Next base: position 47,924 of record PVJL010001198.1, on the reverse strand, counting down.
GGATGAGAGGTAGAGAGGGTGGTGAGGTTCTAGAATTCCTCCTGAGGAGGGGCTGGCTTTACCTTTCAAGGAGCTGTTTCCAGACCCCTGGCCTGAAGGCAGGAAGCAGAGGGCCCCTGGCCAGTGCCTGGGATGGGGAACAGAGGCCCCTGGCCCCCACTTCCTTCTTTGTCCTGAGTGCTGTTAGGAGGGGCCTGACCCTGGAGGAGATTCCAGACTCTCCTCCTCAAGATTGAGGAGGCTGAGTAGCTCAGGCCTAGCAGTGGGCCTGCCTGCTGCCCTCTAATCTTAGAACTTGGCCTTCATGAGGTTATACCCCTCCATACACACCTCATCTCTGTCCACAGACTCATGGATGTATTTCCTGCCTGGAAGAGATGGGGAGCACCTATTCATTTGTGTCTCGTCTGGGTGGGTATAGCTGGGGCTCCAGGCACAGGGCCTCATCTGTGGGCCCATCGTCTAAACAAGGGGGGTGTTTTTATATCTGAGCCAGACCATCCAGGTTTGAATCCCAGCTCTTCCAATTGTTAGCTCTGTGACCTTAGGCAATTTAATTAATCATTCTATTCTTCAGTTTTCTCATCTGGAAAATCAGGATGATAATAATACTGACCTCAAAGGGTTATTGGGAGGATTAAATGAGCTCTTTATTGTATGTAAAATACTTAGAAAAAGCGCCTGCCGTATAGTAAATGCTCAACAAAAGTTGTTATGAGTTATTAGTGTGCAATTGTTCTCAGCTAATGGTTATTATTATGCTGCTGTTACCCTCAACTCTAGCTTTCTGGAGGCTCATAGTCTTGCAGGCTGCCTGGGAGTGTTAGGAGTCACTATCACACCTTTGAGAAGGCTGTGTCAGTTCACAGGAGGTGAGGGGTAGTCCTGGAAGTCTTCCTGGAGGAAAGGCCCCCTTGCCTATCGGCTGTGGCTTCTCTCTGTGCCCAGTGGCACTGTGTTCCATGGTTGGAGGGCAGGAAGACAGGCAGGGCAAGGGCAGTACAGGGTTTAGTAGCACTGAGGGTGCCAATCCAACTGGAACTTCTTATCAACTTTTTAATTGAAATATAACACATACAGAAAAGTATGCAAATCACATGTGTATAGTTTGAATTACCACAAAGTGACCACTCCTACGAAACCGCTACCCAAACCAAGAAAAAGAAATTATCAGAAGCTACCTCCCTGTCATTAGTCCCCCAAAGTAACTCCTGGGTATAGTTGACTGTCCTGGTACCCATACAAGCTCTATAGTGTAATTACTACAGCTTTATATGTGTAGTCTTCATATCTAGTGCTGTAAATCCTCCAGCTTTGTGCTTTTCAACACTTGTGTTTACTTTTGGCTCTTTGCGTTTCCCTATGAATTTTAGAATCAGCTTTTGAAATGCCACAAAAACCCTGCTGAGATTTGAGACTGCATCAAACACATGGGTCAATTTGAGGAAAACTGACATCTTCACAATACTGAGTTTCTGATCCACGAGTGAAATATGCTCTTCCTTTTACCTAGGTCTTAATACATTTCAAGAATGCTTTTTAGGTGTCTGTGTAGATAGGTCTTACACTTCATTTTTAGATTGATTTCTATGTGTTTTATGTTTGTTGATACTATTATAAATGATACTTAAAGTTTTTTTTTTCACTTCTAGCTACTTGTTTTTGACATATAGAAGTACAGCTGATTTTTAAAACATTGACCTGTATCTAATGAATTTTGTTAAATTTACTTATTAATTCTAATACTTTGCCTGTAGAATTTTTTATTTTTTACTACATGATCATATTTTCTATAAGTAATAATTTTATATCTTCCTTTTCAATACTTGTATCTTCTTTCTTGCTTTATTGCAATGACTATGACTTCCAGCATTATATTAAGTTGTACTTGTAGTCACCCTGATTTTCATTCTGGTATCAAGGAGAAAACTTTTAATATTTTACCTTGTTGCTATATGTGTTTTATAGATATCATTTCTCAAATTAGGGACATTTTTTCTATTATTATTTTTCAAAATTTAACATTTTAACCATTTTAAGTGTACTGTTCAGTGGCATTAAGTACATCACAGTGTTGTGCAACAATCACCTCTGTACATTTCCAAACTTTTATCATTGTAACCAAAAACTTTATAAACTCTGTACCCATTAAATAATAACTCCCTATTCTGTCTTCCTGGTACACTCTATTCTATTTTCTGTCTCTATGAATTTGCCTATTTTAGGTAAATATGACTCTACTCCTGTAAGTGGAGTCATACAATATTTGTCCTTTTGTGTCTCACTTATTTCACTTAACCTGTTTTCAAGGGATCATCCATGTTTATCATGTACCAGCATTTCATTCCTTTTTAAAGCTAAATAACACTCAATTTTATGTATGTATCATACTTTGTTTAGGCATTCATCTGTTGATGGACATTTGAATTGTTTCCACATTTTGGCCATTGTGAATAATGCATTAGTGAATGAGCATTTGTGTACCAGTATCTATTTGAATCCCTGCTTTCAGTTCTTTTGAGTATATATATTCCTAGAAGTGGAATTTCTGGATCATATAGTAATTTTACGTTTAGTTTTTTAAGGAACTATACTGTCTTTCGCAGTGCCTGCTTGATTTTGTGTTCTCACCAGCAATGTACCAGAGTTGTAGTTTCTCCTTATGTTCACCAACACTTATTTTTTTTTTTTTAATAATAGCTATTCCAATAGGTATGAAGCGATAGCCCTTGGTGATTTTGATTTGCATTTCCCCAATTGCTAGTAATGTTGAGTGTCTGTTAACATTATTGGCCATTTGTACATCTTCAATGGAGCAATGTCTATTCAAGTTCTTTGTCTATTTTTAAATTGGACAGTTCTTTTTTTTGTTGTTGAGTTGTAAGAGTTCTTTATATGTTGTGGATTAATTTATTATCAGATATATGATTTATAAATATTTACTCCCATTCCATAGGTTGCCATATCTCTCTGTTGATAGTGTCCTTTGAGGTTAATTTTGAGGAAATCCAATTTTTTAAAAAATCCATCTTTTATGTTATTGAGGGGTTCCCTGATGGTATAGTGGCTAGGCTTCGGTGCTCTTACTGCTGCAGCCTGGGTTCCATTCCTGGTCAGGGAACCAACCAAAATAAAATAAAATAAAATCATCTTATTGTCTGTGCTTTTGGTGTCATAACCAATAAATTATTGGCAAATCCAATGTTATGAAGCTTTTCCCCTAAGTAGTTTATAGTTTTAATTCTTACATTTAGTCTTTGATCCATTTTTTAGTTAATTTTTACAGATGGTATAAGGTAAGAGTCTAACTCCATCTTTTGCATGTGTATATTCAGTTTTCCTGGCACCATTTGTTGAAAAGACTGTCCTTTTCCCATTAAATGGTTTCCGCATCCTTGTCAAAAAGATACTAACCATATATGCAATGGTTTATTTTTGTGCTTTTTTATTCATTTTGGTCTATGTTCCTGTCCTTATGTTAGCCCACACTCTTTTGATTACTGTGGCTTTGGCGCAAGTTTTGAAATCAGCAAGTGTGAATCATCCAACTTTGTTCTTTTTCAAGATTGTTTTGGCTATTTGGAGTCCCTGAAAATTCCACATAAATCTTAGTATGGGTTTTTCTATTTCCACACAAAAAACCATTGGCATTTTGATGGGAATCGGATTAAATCTGTAGATTGCTTTAGGTAGTATTTTATCTTCACAATATTAACTCTTGCAATTCAGCAACATGGATGTCTTTCCGCTTATTTATGTGTTCCTTAATTTTTTTCAGCAATGTTTTACAGTTTTCAGTATACAAGTCATTTGCCTCCTTGGTTAAACTTGGTTAAATTTATTCCTAAGTATTTTATTCATTTTGATGCTATTGTAAATGAAATTGTTTTCTTGATTTTCTTTTCAGATTATTCATTGCTAGTGCATAGATGTGCAACTTATTTTGGGGGTGTTGATTTTTTTTTAATCCTGCAACATTGCTGACTTTACATATTTATTACCTCTAACAGTTTTTTTTTAATGGACTCTTTAGAGTTTTCTACATATAAGATTATGTCATCTGTGAATGGAGATAATTTGTATTTCTTCTTTTCTGATTGAGATTGGAAATTTGTTGCCTTATTACCCTGGTTAGAACTTTCAATACTATGTTGGGTGAAAGGGGTAATAGTGGGCATCTTTGTGTTGTTTCTGATCTGAAGGAAGTCTTTTGTGTTGTTTCTGATCTGAAGGAAGTCTTTAGCCATTGAGTATGATGTCAGCTATGAGTTTTTTATTATATGGCCTCTTGTATTCCTTTTTGCTAAGAGTTTTTATCATAAATATGTATGGAATGTATTTTGTATCTATTGAAATGATTTGTATAATTTTTCTTCTGTTAATGTGCTGAATTACATTGATTGATTTTCACAAGTTAACCAACCTTGCATTTCTGGATTAAATCCAACTTTGTTATAACATGTTCTTTTCATAATTCCTAAGCTGTTATTAGAATCACTACAACAGTTTTCCTTTGATATATTTTTCATGATATATATGAATTATTAATATGCTGTTTAAGATTTTTAAAAATCTGTGTTCATGAAAGAGATTGATCTGTGATTTGCCTTTCTTGTGAAAGCCTTGTCAGGTTATACCATCAAGTTATGCTGGCCTCATAATACAAATTGGATACTTCTTTTTCCGTTTCTCTGTAGGAGTTTGAATAAGATTTGTGTTATTTTTTTTCTTTAAACATTTTAGTGAGTTCTATAGAGAAGTCATATGAGCTTACATTTCCTACTGGGAAGATTTTTTAATTTACAAGTTCAGTTTCTGTAGTAGAAATAGGACTATTTATATCTCTGTTTTTGTGTTATCAGTTTTGGTAAGTGGTATTTTTTGATAACCTCCATTTAATATAAATTTTAAGTGAATTGACATAAAGATATTCATAATATCTCCTTTATTGTTCTCTTATAATCTGTCTTTATGCTCTGTAGAATTTGTAGCAGTAATTTTTTTTTCATTCATGATATTGGTCAGATGTGCCTTCTCTCTCATTTTGTTCATTGTCTGACAGATCACTGGATTTATCAATTTTGTTAGTCTTTTCAAAGAACCAAATTTTAATCTATTGATTTTTGCCTATTTTATTTTGTTTTGTATTTCATTAATTTCTGTTATTAGGAAAATTTTAATTTCCTTCTTTCCTTGGGCTTAATTTACTTCATAAAATACTTTTTGAGATAAATACATAGATTATTGTTTTTTAGATTTTCTTCTTCTCTAAAATTTGAATTTAAGGCTATAAATTTTCCTCTAAGCACAAAATTTATATGTCATAAATTTTGATATCATATTTTCATTATAATATGTATCAAAATATTTTCTAATTTCTGTTGTAATTTCTTCTTTGATTTATAGGGTTTTGTTTGTTTGTTTTCTGTTTTTTTTTCATTTAGGGATTCCCTAATTTTTTTTCATGATTGTTTTTGAGCTTAATCTGCTATCATCAGAGAACACATGTAACCCCCATGTAACACAGCACTTCTAGAACACGGTTTAGGGAAATCCCCGAACAACATGGAGCTTAATAAGAGTTTTTTGTTTTTTTTTGTTTTTTTTTTTCTTTTTGGTATGTGGGTAGCTCCCTGACTGGGAATCGAACCCAGGCCGCAGTGCTGACAGCGCCAGCGCCGAAGCCTTAAGCCACTACACCATCAGGGAACTCCCAATAAGAACTTTTAAGAGCAAAAGATATCTCATGTGAAATTAGGGAAATTCCCCAAATAACACAGAAGATAATAAAAGCTTTTAAGAGTAAAAACTTTTTAATATATATTAATATGTTATACTTTTGGTAAAAATTGTTTTAATAAAGATATTTCTCTTAGTTATAAAAATATATTAGTATTTTTTAAATTTTTGGAGCCTAACCCCCTTTTTTGTACTAGTTCCTTGTTTTGTATAACACGGATTTACATAACATGGCATTTCTAGGAACCCAACAATCATGATATGTGGGGGTTACCTGTACTTTGAATAATTTTAATTCTTTGTAATGTTTTGAAGGTTACTTTATGGCCCTGTGTTGGATTTTGGTAAATTATTCATTGCCCCACAAAGAAAATGTTTATTCTGATATTGTATGCAGTGTTCAATTTTGTTGTTGAGGTCCAGTAAGCATATAATGTTGATCAGATATTGGTACCCTTACTGGTTTCTTTTCTGCCTTTTCTATCAGTTTTTGAGAAAGATGTGTGAAGTTTCCCAGTGTGATCGTGAATTTGATTATTTTTCTAATTTTTGCCATTGCAAGTTCCCAACCTATAAGAAAAGGGCATTGAAGAGCTACCCAGATGTAAAAAGTCACTTGAAGTTTTGTGTGGTTTTTATTTCCCCAATATTTTATCATAAAAATTTACAAACATGTAGAAAGATTGAAAGACTTGTGCAGTGAACACCCATATAGCCACTACCAGGATACTATAGTTTGCATTTTGTTGCATTTCCTTCATCATATATCCATCTATCAAACCATTTCTTTGGGGCTGCATTTCAAAGATAGTTGTCTAACATTAGTTCACTTCACCCCTAAACACTTCAGCATGTGTGTAATTAAGTGGTCAACTCACCTAATTTTAAAATCAGAAGTGGGGACTTGAGACTTAATTCAGGTATGAGGACAGCTCTTTGAAGGAGAATGGGCCAAGAATAGAAGAAGATGGTATCACCAGAAGAGTTTCATCTGGAAGACCTGAGATGGTGATGGTGAGGTGAGGGTCCCTCTCTCTATTGCCAGGCTGCAGAAATGGGGTCTGTCTTGGCCTCTGTTGAATGCTTTGCACCCAGCAGATCAGGGCTGGTGTTCAAAATGGGTTTGTTGAGTGAGTGAATGGTGTGTTCTCAAGGGTGGAAGTTAACTGAATGACTCTGGAGGCCAGAAGTCTAAACAGAGTGTGGAAGTTTCTAGAAGGCACCTTAGGTCATCAAAAGAAAACATTTGACTTTCTTTTTTTGTTTTTTTGGAAATACCAAATTATCTTTTATTTATTTATCTTTTCAAATTTATTTTTGGGTAGGTAATATAACACATGTAGAAAATTCAAGAGGCCTGAAATAGAATACAGTGAACTATCTCTCCTTCACCTCTCTCCTCCAGCCACCCAGGCTTCCCTCCCAGAGTCAATCAGTTTCTAGTTTCTTAATGTCCTCTTGAATAATCTGTCCACACACATGATGGTGACGATGATGATAATGATGATGGTGATGATGATGATGATGATGATTGATGATGGTACTACTACTAATAACATGAATGGAGAGCTTACTGTTTTTAAGTTTATATTCTAAGTATTTTAAATGTAACCTCATTTGATCTTTGTAACAACCTTATGAGATAGGCACCATTATTATCTCCATTTCAAAGATGTGGGAAACTGAGACCCAGAGAGGTTAAGTGGCTCAGGCAAGCTCACACACTGACATGGGTAGTCAGGATGTGAGTCCTGTCAGTCTGGCTGTTCTCTTGGCTTCTTGCTCTAATTCTTTCAATATTTCTTGGGACCAACTCCATCAGAAATTCCCTCCAATGACTTGTCTGTAATGCAGCTAACAGTGCCCAAACCTGGCTGTAAGGTGGTGAGCTTCCTGTCCCTGGAGGCATTCAACCAAATGACTCCCCCAAAGCCTTCTCCACAAATAGCTTTGTTTATTTTCTCCCAGCTTTGTTTTCTGCTGCTGTCCTGCCTGTGGGGTCTGTCAGTCTTCTCCCCTCTGTGTAGAGGTCTCAGGTCCTCACCCTGCTCCCATGAACCCCCAAAGAGGAGACTTTTTAGCATCTTCTAAGGAAGGATGAGGTCTGACCTCCCCTTCCTGTTTGCAGGAGGCAGTGGTGAGACACGGAGTGGGCAGTGGGTGCTGCTCAGTCACAAAGCAAGACTGTCTGCCAGGAATGATTTTTCATGCTCCTTCCTGGGTCCCTACCTGCCCCCATGTCTCACCTGACTTCTCTTACCCCTTTTATCCCCACCCCAGGCCTGGCTTGGGGAGAACCTGTATGTCTGGAGAGATGCAGGGTGGGGGAGTGGGGGTGGGGAATATGGGAAAGAGCTGAGTAAAATTCTTCACTAGGAACAAATCTCATTTTCAGGAAAGTCTTGACAAAATGAGGCATTAAATTACAATTTTTCAGAGAGCATCGTAATTCTATTGCAGACAGCCCTTCATCATGGAATCTGAAAGCTGGGAAAATACAAAACTCATTAGATTAAAATAAACCACCTACTGCTCTAGAGAAAAGCTTATTTATCAATATCAATTTACTTATGATTACTCTGGCCTGCAATTTGTTATTTTTAAGAATTATGATTTGTGTATTGCTCATACAGATGTGAAATATTTTTTCTTAAATTGAGTATTTTTAAAAAGATGTCTTTGTCCTTAGTAAAGGTTAGAAAGTAGTTATTGGTGAGAGGTGGCAGAGGAGGGTCAAAAATAAATTAAAAGAGGCTGAGATAGCAGGTGGTGAGGAAGTATGTGTGTGAGGGGCTGAACCGAAGCAGATGTAGACAGAGTGAACCTGAAGCCACGCGAAGCTTTTAGGTCTTTCAAAGAGGATTTTGATTCATTAAGAGGAAGGACAGTTCCTAATTAACCAAGTTGTCCAAAAAATGGAATGTGTCCTGTGTGGGTAGAGAGCTTTCCATCATTGGAGGTATGAAAGTCCAGGTTGATGGTCTATGAGGGAGAATGCTGTAGAGCAGAGCAATCTGATGAGAAAGCAATGACTGCCCTCTGCAGTCCTGGTGTTCAGTGATTCTCTGAATCCCACACTGAATCCTCTGGACGGTAGGACAGTGTGGGGCAGCCCTGCAGCATGTAGAAGAGAGAGCGGTGGCTTGGGTACCAGAGGGCGTTCATTTTGAAACCATTGGCCCTGGTGCTCCTGACTCTGGGCCAGCCCTTGGTACGTGGTGCCACAGAAAGAGCTTGGGTCCTGGAGGCAGCGCCTCCTGAGTTTGAATCCTGCTGCCATTACTTTCTGCTGTGAGACACCAATCAAATTGTGAACTCCTCGGAGCCCCAGTTTCTTCATCAGCAGAATGGGTCAGTAAGGCCCCTCACAGGCAGTGGTGAGGGTTCATCAAGTTACATAGAAAGTCCAGCACAGAGTAGGCACACTCAGCCCATGTCTGCATCCTTCCTGCCTCCCTCTGGGCCCCCGTTTCTGTCCGATAGACAGTTTGCTGAGGGTCTCCTTGTTTCTTCCGGTTCTAGATTTCTGCTCCAAGTTTTCCATGTTCCTCATGTGAGGAAGGAAGGTGGTGGGGTCAGGAGCTTGTCCCCTGGGTATCATGGCCTCCACAGGCCTGTCCAGCAGCTTCTGGCACCTCCTTCATGGCCACCTGCACGGATGTGGGTGTTTTCCTAGTCAGAAGATCCACTGTAAGTTCTCCATATGCTTGTTCTGTTTTGGGGAAACTGGATTCCCATTTTATAGGTGGGAAAGTGGAAGCCTAGAGAGAAGAGGAATAGTATGCTCTTCTGTGTCCCCGACAGTCTGTGTCCTCTACTCTTAACTCCATTTTCTGGGCAGCTCCACATGGGTTTGGGGGGCTGAGGGAAAAGCCTTCAGAATTCTTGGGGGGGTTTGCCACTGGGACACCCTCACTGTAGTCTCTCTTTGGGAGAAGGATTTGTGCTCTGGTTTTCCTCTCTCCTTCCATCTCTTCCATTTATTCTATTACATTTTCTACACTTAATACTGAATACCTCTGATGCTATGACAACCCCTGGTTAGCTCTGGAGCAACCAAGGTGAACAAGGCAGGGCCCTGATTCTAAGGGAGTTCAGAGTCCAGCAAAGGAGGAAGATGTGTATACACATGTGCACACACACAGCACGTGGAGTGCTCGAACAGGGTGGGGTCTGTTTTTCAGGGGCACAGTGGGGTGGAGGAAGTCTTGCAGAAGCCTAACTGGTGAAATTAGAGATTTCCCGGAGGACATATGGCTAAGCTACCTGTAGAAGGAGAAGGAGGGACTTGCTGTGGATTGTGTGCCCCTTCAGAGCTGGGGATCAGTGACAACCAAATGGTTAACTGTGCATGCAGCTGGGCCCTCGTTTGAAACCCCTCCATGCCCCAGGCTCCTAGTGAGTACAGGTCCTTTCCCTCCAGAGGAGGAAGGCAGAGCAGGAAGGCCCTCCTTGGGCTGGCCCCCAGTGAGGAGCACATCTGGGCAGGGGTTAGCAATGGACAGGCAAAGGTACAGCTGGACAGCAGCTCCTGGGGAGCACTCTGGCCCCTGTGGATGGGTTTATTTGCTAGTGAGTGTGATCAGGGGAAACAGAGCTGTGGCAAGAAGTGACAGCTTTGGGGTTCACCTAAACTCCAAATTGTTAGTTCAATCAGTTGTACTGAGGTCCAAGGACTTCAGGGTTTTTTAGTCATGTCTCTTATTCTCTCTGTGACTCAGTTTTACCATCTGGAAAATGGAGTGACATTCATCCCCTCCTTCAAGGCTTTGTGAGAGCCAAATGACCTGAAAGGCTGGGTGGGGCAGGACCGATGCGCTCTGTTCTGCTCTGAGGCCACCAGGAGCAGTGTGGTCTGCCCCCTGCCCACTCTCCCAGAGTTTGCTGTCCAGAGGTGGGGGTGAGGCCCATGGAGGGTGGAGTCTGTGACAACTTGACAACAGAGACATGCTGTATATTCAAAATGGGGCATTGCCTTTGGGCCATTGCTGTTGCTACTGCAACTGTCATATTTTGTGAATTGGGCAGAAGAAACAGGCTCTGAGAATGGGGTGGGGCAAGAGGACGCGTCACTCAGTTGAATGTACACCATGTGCTAGGTGAGCTTGTGGGCACTCTCCTTTAATTCTCACAACATCCCTGCCAAGTACCTGCTGTTATCCTAGTCTGCACAGAGGGGAAACAAGCTGAGCAGGGATCTGAACCCATATCTCTCGCTCCAACCCCCTGATGGTTCCAGTGTGGAATTGTTTCTCCCTACTCGGTGGTAAGAGCCCCGTGGTAAATGAGCTCTTAGTTGAGGGTCCAAAGCTGCTCCCTCACCTAGACCCCTCCGTGTTTCTCTTTCTCCCTGAGGAGCTGTGCTATTAATAAACATAAAAACAATTGAACAGCATCTCACACAATTCTATGGGAAGGAAGCTGCTGTCACAGACAATCTGGAAAAGACATCACTTGACTTACAAGGAAAACTATCAGCTTACTGTTAGGGAGCGTGCGCCTTGGCCTGCTTCCTCCCTGTTCCCTAGGCTGCGGACACAGCATCCTGCAAGGGCCCCTTCCCCATTTGGCCGAGAGCGTCTTTCCTGCTGAGTGTGGGACTCAGGCCTGGGCCATAGCCTTACACTGTTTCAGTGAGAGTGTGCATGCAGAACCTGTGGGTATGGGGGCCTACTGTCGTCACAGAATAGTGCAACCATCGCCACACTGTATTTTGGAACATTTTTACCCTGTCAGAAATAAACTCTACACCCTTTAGCTACCATGCCGCCCCATCTTTCTATTCTCCCCAGTTCTGGGCAGCTTCTTATCTACTTTCTGTCTCTATAGGTTTGGCTATTTGGGACATTTCATATCAATGGACTCACATAATATGTGGTCTGCTGTGACTGTCTTCTTTGATTTAGCATGAATCAGTAATTCATTCTCTTTTGTGCCTGAATAATATCCCATTTCATACACACACACACACACACACACACACACACACACACAGAGAGAGAGAGAGAGAGAGAGAGAGAGAGAGAGAGAGAGATCTTCGAATAATGTCATTTTATTCAACATGAGATGAGATGCCATAGGAATTTAACTCTTAGTTATACCAATTAGCCTGTGGTAAAACTGGTTTTGTTACACGTTTTGCTTAAAGTTGCTGAATCTATCGATGGCTTTTAAGTGAGGACTTACTGTACCACATTTTGTTTGTCCACTTGTCCATTGATGGAGATTTGTGTTGTTTCCACTTTGGGCTACTATGAATAATGCTGCTATGAACATTTACATACATGTTTCTGCATGGACATAGGTCTTAATTTCACTCAGTACATTCCTAGAAGTGGGATTGCTGGGTTATATGGTAACTCTGGTTAACTGTTTGAGGAACAGCCAGACTCTCTTAAAGTGGCTGCACCAGTTTACATTCCCATCAGCAATGTAGGACGGAGGGCAATATGGAGTTTCATTTCTCCACATCCTCTCCAACGCTGTTATTATCTGTCTTGATTATAGCTATACTACTGAGTGTGAAGTGCTACCTCCTTGTGGTTCTGCTTTGAATTTCCCTGATGACTAATGATGTTGAATATTTTTTTACATGCTTATTGGCCATTTGTACATCTTCCTTGAAAAAATGTCTATTCAGATCTTTTTGTCCATTTTAAAAATTGAGTTATTTGTCCTTTTACTATTGAGTTGTAAGGGTTCTTTATATCTTCTAGATACAAGTCCCTTATCAGATGTATGATTTGCAAATATTTTTTCCCATTGTGTGAGTTGTCTTTTTACATTTTTGATGGAATTCTTTGAAGCACAAAGGTTTTGACATTCTGATGAAGTTTAATTTACCCGGTTTTTTCTTTTGTTGCTTGTGCTGTCAGTGTCATAGCTAGGACAGTATTGCCAAGTCCAAGGGCATGAAGATTCACATCTATTTTTCTTCTGAGAGTTTTATAGTCTTTGCTCTTCCAATTGGATCTTTGATTCATTTTGAGTTAATTTTTATATATGGAGTGAGGTGGTGCCCAACTTCATTTTTTTGCATGTGGTTATTCACTTGTCTCAGTACCATTTGTTCAAAAGACTGCTTTTTCCCAGTTGAATGGTTTTGGCACCCTTGCTGAAAATCAGTTGACCATAGATAACATGGTTTTATTTCTGGACTCTCAATTCTATTCCATTGATCTCTATCTGTATGCCAGCACTATGCTGTCTTGATTACTATAGTTTGTTTTTAATGGGATATTTGCTATAATGCTTTATTTAAGTGCTATTAGTAACCCTATGCAGTTATCTTAGAAAATATAGAACAGTAAGGATACAATAAAATCACCTGTTATCTCTCTATTCAAAGATATAATAAAGATACAAATGTGTTGCTATGCAATTTCTATACAGATCTGTAAACATATAATTTATGGCTTTTTCCCAACTTGGGAACACACTGTGCATAATCTTATAGTTTCCATTTTCTATCTAATAATTTGTCATGAACATTTTTCCTTGTCAATAAATGTTCTCTGAAAAATACTAATTTCCATGGTTGCCTCATAGTCTGCTGTATGAGTATACCCTAATTTACTCAGGTGAACTTCTGTTGTTGATTATCGAGTTGCCTGTTTTTACTGGTATAAACAGTGCTGCTGTGAACATCCTTAAAACAAATGTTTGTGTTTTTTTGGTGGTGGTTCCCTGGCTGGGAATCGAACCCAGGCCGCGGCATTGAGAGCGCTGCAGCCTAGCCACCACACCACCAGGGAACCCCTTTAAAACAAATCTTTATGCCATAATTCTGATGATTTCCTTAGGGAAAATTCCTCTGAGTGGAATTACTAAGACAAAAGGCTGTGGTTGTATTGTGCGAAATGGCCTCCAGAATATTGTGCCATTGATGCTAGAGGAGATTTTCATGAATAAATTACTACATGGAATAGTCTGATTCAAGAGCAGGAGAACTGACTGACTGACCTTTTAGGGTCTTTTGCTGTTGTCGTGTTCCCGTTCTTGCACTAGAGGAGACTGTGGTCAGGGGGAAAGCTTGAGAGAAGGTTGTGAAAGGGAGCCCACCCTGCCAGAACCTCTCCCCTTGGTCAGCACCTGGCTAGGGGTCTGGGTCCCCACCACATCCCCCTGAAATTAAATTAATGATGTGGGAAAACAGACCACCAGCCACAAGATCACTGTGCACCTACAAAATGTGTTGAGAGCTGTGGAAGGAAAGAACAGGGTATAACAAGAAAAAATAAGGATGACCATCTGTAGTGATGGGTGATGAGGGAAGGCCTCTCTGAGGACTCAGGGGACCATTAAGCTGAGATAGGACAAGATAGAGGCTGGAGTGCAGTGCCTGAGGGAACTGCATGTGGTGACTGGGCTGATTTTCAGTGGGTAGCCTCATTCTGATCGGGCTGGCAGCTGCTGTTACCTGTGTGCCCTGCTTTACCTACGGCTTGTTAAACTTTTCATTTTTATTTTTTGAATAGTAGTAACATGACATGAAGATGGTCTTTGATTTATTTTATTATTAAAAATTATATATATATATATATATATATATATATATATATATATATATATACTGGCAAAATTTACAAAACAAAATTTACCATTTTAACCATTTTTAAGTGTATAGTTCTATGGCATTAAGTACATTTACATTGTTGTGTAACCATCACCACCATCTGTCTCCAGAATTTTTTTCATCTTCTCAAACTGACACTCTGTACCCATGGAACACTAACTCCCATTGTCCCCACCCCAGCCCCCTGTGACCACCACTCTACTTTCTGTCTCTATGAATTTGACTACTTGAGCACTTCTTATAAATGCAACCAGACAGTATTTATTTTTTTGTGACTGGCTTATTTCACTTAGCATAATGTCTTCAAAGTTCCATTGATGTTGCAGCATGTGTCAGAATTTCATTTTTTAAGGCTACATAATACTCCATAGTAAGTATATACCATATTTTTTTTTATCCATTTATCCACTGATGGATATTTGGTTTGTTTCCATCTTTTGGCTATTGTGAATAATGCTGCTCTAAACATTGGTGTGCAAATATCAATGCAAATCTCTGTTTTCAGTTATTTTGCATGTATATCAGATGTAGAATTGCTGGATTGGATGGTAATGCTATGCTTAATTTTTTGAGGAATCACTACACTGATTTCCACAGTGGCCACACCATTTTATATTCCCATCAGCAATGCACAAGTGTTCCAAATTTTCAACATCCTTGCCAGTACTTGTTTTATGTTTTCTTTCTTTCTTTTTCCTTTTTTAATAATAGCTAACCTAGTGAGTGTGAAGTGGTAGCTCATTGTGATTTTGATTTGCATTTCTCTAATAACTAATAATGTTGAGTATCATTTCATGTGCTTATTGGCCATTTGTATATCTTCTTTGAAGAACTGTCTAGTCAAATCCTTTGCCCATTTTTGAATCAGATATTTTGTGGGGGTTTTTTTTATGGTGTTGAGTTTTACAAGGTCTTCATATGCTTTACTTATTAATTCATTATCAGATACATGATTTGCAAACATTTTCTGTGGGTTGCCTTTTTACTCTGTTGATATTCTTTGATGCACAAAAGTTTTTAATTTTAATGAAGCATAATACAATTTATCTATCTTTTTTTGTTGCCTGTGTTATATTCAAGAAATTGTCAAATCCAATGTCATGGTTTCCCTCTGTGTTTTCTTACATAGTCATGTATATTTCATAGTGTTGGTATCAGTCACTTACGCAGCCTTGATAAAGCTGCATAACAAATCACTGCAATAATCATTACTCTCACTCATGTGTCTGTGTATCAGTTGGACGCTTAGCAAATCTAGGCTAGGGGTGACTGACCTTGATGCTGGGTCATGTGTGGGTTCAGTCTGCTCACTCTACCTGTGGTATGTTCTGCTCAGGTTGAAAGGCAGGAGCTCAAGAGTCAAGTCCCTTGGTGCAGGGGTCACTCTTCTGTTAGTGTGGAGGTTGGCCTAAGCATCCACTGGTCAAAGCAAGTCACATGGCCACGCCCAACATAAAGGGTGGGACAGTGTACTCTGCCCACCATGAGACCCCAGCATGGGTGTAGATGTGTAGTTTTATGCACAGTAAAGGGTTGGGACCAATAATTTGATCAACCACAGTAATGGCCAAGGGATAGAAATGAACTTGGCATGTTTGAGGCTGAGCGGGGATAGCGTGCTTAAAGTATAGTGATCAAAGGGGTAAGGAGGGAAGTGCCACTTACTGGATACATGAAAAATATTTGTTAACTAAGTTAAGCAAAATAAGCTATCAATGGAGGTAAATTTACTGAAATGGGAAAGATGAGGATGAGAACCTATTTGGAGCAGAAGCTGGATTAGTTCCAGAGGTTAAATGTTAAGGACATATCCAAGAGGAGATGTTAAATGGGCAAATGTCTATAAGGGATGAAGTAGATTTCTTACAAGGAGCTGAGAGTCTTCTGGGAAAAGGAGGACATGTGCATGTCTAACTAATCCACACAGCTGGGATAGCTGCCTCCAAAGAACCTAGGGAGGTGGAGGGGAACTAAGGATTCAGGGATCCAGGACGGCTTCATGGAAGAAATGGCATTAGAGCTATGCCTTGAAGGTGGGTTGGATATGCAAGATGGAGGCAGGTGGTGCTCCCACTGTAAGAACGAACAGGCTAGCCAAAGCACAGACGGAGAAGACAAGGTGCCGTGGCTGGCAGTGACCGCAATGAGGAGGAGGGTGAAGATTTCAGCAAGGTTCCAGAGCTCGGCAAAGACCTATTGGCTGTTATCCTGCTGGTTAGCCACGGGACTAGGACAACATTGATCTTGATCAGTTTTATTCTTCCCCCATGCCCTGATGGCACTGGGGGTCCAGGACCCCTCAGCTGCCTTTTCTGGAACTTGAAAAAAGTGAATGCCCAGGGCTGGGGAAGGTGTGGGGCAGCCAGCTCTTTCTTCGTTGTTGGAGGAAGTGCAACTTGGTGCACCCTCTTTGGAGTTTGTCAGCAGCTATAAAATTATGAAAATTTCTTCCTTCTAGATATACTCATAAATGTGTGTGTGTGTGTGTGTGTGTGTGTGTGTGTGTGTGTGTAGACACAGGAACAAAAGAAATCCACTGTGGCTTCATTTATCAAAGCAAAAATTTACTTTTTTTAATATATATGTGGGTAGTTCCCTGGCTGGGAATCGAACCCAGGCCACAGTGCTGACGGCACCGAAGCCTTAAGCCACTACACCACCAGGGAACTCACCAAAAGCAAAAATTTAAAAACAACCTAAATGTCCATCAGCAGAGGGTTGGTTACATAATGGTAATAACAGAACACACTGCTGTTGCTAAAAAGAGTGAGACGGTTCTATATGTACTGAGACAGAACCACCTTCAGGGTATGTTGTCATGTGAAAAAGCCAGGATTAGGATAGAATGAGTACCATTTGAATTGCTTTAAAGAGAGGGGGAGACTAATATGCTATATTCTTGTATGTACATACAATACTTGGGGAATGATAGACCTCACGGGTTGCCTCTGAGAAGGAGGTGTGGGGCTTGCATAGAAGGGACACTCCATCTGCATACTCTTTTGTACACATATGTCTGTGAATATATCTCCTACTGAATGATTTTTTAAAAAATTTATAAGTCGAGGTGATTCAGAGAGACCAGCCTCACATGGAGGATGCTGGACCACCATGACACCCCATCTTGTGGGGGGGTCTCAGGTTGCGCCCCTCCCACCCCTGCCTGGCTTACCTGCCCACCTCCAGGCATCCCTCAATGGGAGCTACAGGGAGGCATCCAGGGGAGCATGAAAGAACAGAATCGCCACTAAGTGGTCTTGTCCCTCCTTCCAGATAGGGCCCCTTTTAGTGGCTTTGTATCACAGCAACCTCCCAGCCAGTGGCCTGGGTAGTATGGGCTTCGAAGTGTGGCCATTGGGGGCTAACAGTGGCTTGTCCATTAGCAGCCCTTATGGTGTCGTCTGCAGGTGCCTCCTTGCATACACAAACCTCTCTGTGTGTAGTGGTGGTGAATAATCCCCAAATTGTATTTGATTTCTGTCGTGTATTTTTGTATTTCTATTCAAAGTTGAGTGCATCTGATTTTATGGGAATTTATAATAGTTCAAACTAAATCGTGGCATCCTGCTGTGAAAATCTCTCACTCCCGAGAAACTGAAATGCTACTCAGACATCCCCTCCTGCCCTTTCCCTCCTCTTCTTGCTTTGTTCCTTCCTGTCCCCTTGCTTGCTGGGACAAAGGCACTGCCTCTTGTCAGACGGAGTGCACCTTCTACCCCTGCACCTTCTGATTGGGCTGCAGGGAGAGGTGAGAGATACTGACCAAGAGGGTCCCACCCCAGGAGTTGGGTCCAGAAGGGGCCAGTTTCCCAGAAGAGGTGGGTGTGCTTTGCTCTGGAAGCAACAAAGAACATGTTTTCCAGTCCCTGTCTAGGAAACCAGCTTGCAATGGGCTTCATCTTGGGTTTGGTCAAGAAGCATTTGTTCAAACCCTTATAGATCAGGAGAAGCTTTGCAAGGAACATGGCTTCCTCCAGCCTGGGGAAAGGAGTAGTAGGGACAGGAAAGAGGGCCCTCCAAGGTTGGGCTGGGGGACCTAGCTGGGCAGTGGGCATCTTATGAGCACATACTCACAGAGCCCAGTTTGTGTGTATGGCCATTTGGTCACATATTGTTCTTTTTAACTGTTAGTCCTCACCTGGGACAGGAGGGCCATTAGTACAGGGCTGAGCTGCAGAGCTAGGCCTTGTCTCCAAGGCCATGGTTCTATCCCATTGTGCTGCTTGTGGATCACCACGGGTAGAGAGAGCATGGGGTAGTCCTCCTGATGATGGGCACAGTCAGATCTCTCAGTGTGGGAAGGTAACATGGCTAGGCTGACAGGGCAGAGGCGGGGCTTCTGTGCTGGGACCCAATGCCCGGGAGGGAGGGGGCTCCCTGTCCCTAGAAGGGTCTGAATAGCAGCAGAGGGGTGCAGTTAGCCAGAGGACCATTGAGGACCCTCCCAGTTCCTCCAGTATTCAGACCTGGGACTGTGGACTTCAGGGAGGCTCAGCAGAGTGTAGGGAAGAACTTTCTAATTGGAGTTGTCTGTCTACAGGCTGCTGACAATGTATTGGTTGGGTGGACATAAGCTAGGCCTCTGATTATAAAAACATTGCATGTTTATTACAGAAAATTTGGAAAATGCAGAAAGTATTTAGAAGAAGATAAAATCAGGGATAACCTCGCCACTCAGATAAATTCACTGTTTCACAGAACAGTCCTGCATGGGCACCGCCCCCCCCCCCGCCCCCCCACCATGCACATGTGCATATCCACATACGAGCCTCTGCTTGCTTCCTGTGGATGTCCCACGATTGAAGCAGTCCCCTGATGGGTGTCTGGGTGGTTCCACTATCATAAATAATGCCTCAGTGAACACAGCAGTGGCTTCATGTCCATGCACAGACATGATGATTTCCACAGCTAACATTCTGGAAGTGGAATTGATGGGCCACAAGGGTGTATATATTTTTAGGCTCTTCATACAATTTTCAAATCTTGATTGATTCTTCGCTGAGTTGCCTGAAATTCAGGGTGTGGGAGCCTTGGGTGTCTTCAGGTACTCCCTGCAGGCTGATGACTCCCACATTTACATCTCCAGCCCCACCTCAGGTCTGAACTCTAGTTGAGGGCTGTTGAGGGTTGTCAACAGCCATGGCAAAGTCACCATATCCCAAACTGAACTTCTGATCTTGCACCTCAGCAAGTTTCACCCACAGCCTTCTTCCATCCTGGCTAATGGCAACTCCATTCTTTCAGGTGCTTGGGCTAAAATCCTCAGGCTTAGTCCTTTCTAGCACAGCCACATCCTCATCAACAGGAAATTCTCTCAGCTCCACCTTGAAATATGCCCAGAATCTCTCAGATCCCACATCCCTGGCCTCCAGTCACCTTCAGCCCACATCACTGCAGTAGCCTCCTCACCTGTCTGCATGCTTCTGCCCTTCACCCGTTCAGGTACTCAGCACAGCAGCCAAAGAGCTCCTTTAAAACTTGACTCATTCATGTCCCTCTTGGCTGTCTGAAGACATTGACTCCTAGTTTACTCCCATCAGTGTTTTACAAGTAGCCATCATGGGCCTGTTGTCTTTCTGGTGTTATTTCCTGCAACTCTCCCCACTGGTCACCCTGTTCCAACCATACTGGCCTCCTCACTGTTCCTTAAGCAAGCTAGCACTCTCTTGCCCCAGGGCCTTTGCACAGCTGTTTCCTCTGCTTGGAAGGCAGATATCCACATGGCTTACTCTCCTGCTTCCTCCAGTATTTGTTCACATATCACCTTCAGTGATGCTCAGACCACCCTTGCCCTGCTCCTTTCCCTTTCCTGAGGACTTGTCACCCTGAACACTCCATAAAACTTGCTCACCTATACGATCTGTGTTGGTTTTTCCCAGAAGTGTCAGCTCCCCCACATCAAGGTCTTCAGTATGTTCTCTTCTGCATACTGGTGTCCAGCACAGTGCCTGGCACCCAGCAGGTATGTCAGGGAAGATGTGTGCAGCGTGGCCTGCCCTGGCTCAGAAACCTCCCTCTGCCGCTCACCAGCTCTCTAGGGTGTAAGTGGAGGCTTTGATTTGAATGCAAGGGGGTGATTCCCATGTAGGGTGACTCCCTGTGTGCGGTAACTATGCCACGAACCAGAGCCTCCCCTGCCCAGGCTTGCCTGAGCAGCAGGTGTTTATGGTAGTGGCCAGGGTAGGTAGTGTTGCTTCCCTGAACCCTGGAAAATTTTTAGTTCGTTCTTGCCAGGGACAAAGGTGTTAACTTCTCAGGTGCTGGACGGAGGTGTGGAGGGTGAGGAGGTGGGGGGACTTGGTCACCCTTGGTGTTCCTGCATTGTCTTATTGGTACTAGTACCAGAGCCAATGCCCTATGAAGTGCCAACAGCCTGGAAGTGCAGACTAAACAGGAACCCACCTGCCATCAGCCTCCTGCCTCCTTCCTGTCACATGCAGCTTGGCCTCCCTTTCAACCCTGGCACACTGTGGCTCTGAGGCTTGTTGTAATCCTCCCCCAGACCTGCTCATTGGCCTCGCCCTACCAGGTCCTTTGGCCCAGGCCCTGCCCTGGGGCAGATATCTGAACTAGGCAAGTGTTAGGGCTAAAGACTGGGAGAGTGATCTTTGACAGCCATCAGAATGAGGCTCAAATACAGACTTGAGTACTTACTAGCTGTGTGACCTTGAGCAAATGACTTAGCCTCCCTTGAGTCCCAGCATGTAGAGTACACTGTACATCACAGTGCCTGGTATATAATGTATACTCAGTAAGCGTTAGCACCTCCTTCTGGAAGGCCGGATTTCTCTTCTGATGGTCCTGGTCAATGACGGTCTATATCACTTATTTGCTGCCTAGCACACATTTCCATTCATTCTCATGACCCTGTATCCTCCCACAGTTTCTGTCACAGGGCTTGGCATGCAGAAGGCTATTAGGAATTGGCAGCCTGAGGGCTTTGGAGTCTGGCTCTGTCTTCTTTCAATGGGTAGTTTGAGAGATTTCTGGAAGTCTCCCTGCAAGAATGGGCTCTAAGCTAAGCCCCTGAAAGATTTAAGGGCTGCTGGCTATGACTCTGCTCATACCTCTAGGGCAGGTGCCTGCCACTTGTCCCAGGCCCAGACAGGAAGCCCAGCACAGAAGGGTGTGTGCCTGTGCTTCCTGGTCCACTGGTAACAGGTGAAGGTCAGTGGGAGCTCAGGCCCCATTCTGAGGGTGGTGCAACCTCAATGTTGAAGGAGGCCATGCAGCTATCTGGTCAGCAAATCAGGAGGACCAGGAGGCTAGGGGAATAGCTGTTGCACAGGGCAGAGTGAGGTTAGGCTCTCCTGGGAGACCCATTGTCACTCACTACAGCCCCAGTGCCAAGGGAATGCCAGCAGCCACAAACCAGTGTAGGTAGTGTTGCTTCCCTTTGAAGCCTGAGCCACTTTGTCCCAAGGTGAGGATGCAGAATCTGGATGGGGTGAGTATAGATGCTCTGGAGCTGACCCCTGCAAAGTTAGGACTGTTTGACTGCCCTTAACTGACAGATGGGGGATGGAGGGCAATTGCCTATGAGGGGGAAAGGGGAAAGGAGAGGAACAAAATATTTAAGGAGAGAGGTTGGGGACTTAGCATGCCTAGCAGTGTCAGAGTTCTAGCCAGCATTGTAGGAAAAGATGCATTATGCATGTATGTGTTGTATGTACCACCTCTTGGCAGACTTTCATCCTGTGTGAATTGTGTTGTGTATGTGTATTGTGCTACTTGAGGAAGGGGCTGTGCCTTCCCTTTTTATAGATTAGGAAACAGAGCAGTGGGGACAGCAGAATGGTGGGATAGAAATAGTGTGGGACTCACGTCTAAGATAATAATATCTACATCAGAGAGATTTTAGAGGATTGATAAAAAGAATACCTGTGAAAATCCCTGGCCTGTGGGAATTTTCTAGTAAGTGTTCCCTTTCTTTCTTCCTTTGACTGCAAACATCCTGCAATACCCAGCAGAACGTGTGCACCACCCAGCTATTTGTGGGTGATGTTCTTAGCAGATGTGGTTTAATTCTCATAACATCTGGTTTGTAAAGGCAGAGGGCTGGAGATTGTTTTTAAAGACACTCATTCACCATGAGATGTCAGAGTATCACTTAATTGCTCTGTGCCTCGGTTTCTCTACTTGTAAATCAGGGATAATGCTCGTGATGTTGGCTAGCTTCTTTGCAGGATGTGGTAGCATAACACAGGATAACAGATGGAAAGTGGTTTGTGCATTTAGAAAAAGGCATCATGCTCAACCTTACTAGTACTTAAGGGAAATGCAAATTAAACCATTTTTCATGCATCTGATTGGCAGTCATTTAAAAAAGAGATCACTTCCAAGCCGGCACAGAGGCCCTCTTGTACCCTGCTGGAGGGAGTGGGAACTGCCAGAACCTTTCCAGAAGGTGATACGGCAAGGTTGAATAAAAGTTTACATACACACTCTGCATTGTATGTAATTGACCCATAATCCCACTGTTAGAGAACCAAGTTCAAGAGCCATCAAAGTCCCAACACAATTATATGCAGAGAGATGTCCACTGTGGCATTGCCTGTGGTGGCAGGAACCTGAAAACACCCAAATGCTCAACAGCGGGCGATGTTTGTCTCCAATATGCTGTATCTGTACCATGAACTATTATTTAGCTCTTAGAAAAAAAAACAAAGGTAGATACAGCAACGCTGACCCGGAGGGTTGTCCATGGAATCCTGTGACATGAGAAAAGCAGGTTGCTCTTGTGTGGAGGGTGACTCCATTATTCTAAAGCTAAACAGCAGCCATGCTGGTCCGTGCGTGCATGTAAAGTGCACACACTGGCCCTGATGAGGAGAAAGGCCTGGTAGGAAGCACACCAGGCCCACCCTGCCACTCGGGCCATCACTCTGGTCATGTTTGGTTCACAAAAACTGAATTATTCCCAGCCGGGGAGCTACCCACATACCAAAAGGCAAAAAAACAAAACAAAACAAAACAAAACAAAACAAAAAAACTGAATTAGGTGCCAACATTCAACATTCATTGAATTTATATAAAAAGCCAAATTTCCAGCTTTTCATTAAGAAAAATCAGAAGCTCTGGCCACACTGGCCCCATTTCCTCTTGGCTGAAACATAGCAGCTGCCACTTTTCAAAGAGCAAGCACACGGCCTCAGAATGGCCAGCATCCTCACCCACCCAGCCTCTCTCTCATTTGTAGTCCCTGCCTGGCCCTTGTAGACAATGCAGTTTGTACCCTGTGATAGGCTGTTGACATTTGCAAACTTAAAGGGGGTGGGGCAGGAATGCAAAGAGATGATGGGAGTGTTCTTATTTATCTAAACGTGTCTTAGACTCTTTTATTCTTCAGTGACTGTTTCAAGCCCAGTAATTAGGATATTTTAAGTGCAATATTAGAAGGAACACAAAAGGGCGCTATGGGCTATTATTGTGTGTTTTATGGGTCAGGAACTACCTGGTGGGATCACTGCATTGTCCACTCAAGGCACAGGACTGAGAGAGAGAGAGAGACCGCTCCAGGTATGGAATAGGGGATCTGAGCTCCTGGCCTTTTCTGGATCTCTCACCCGCTAGATCTTGCAGAGATGAGGAATTATATCCAAAGCATCCTTTCCTTCAATTCCTTCACCTTCCCATATCTTTTCTGATCACTCGTTGATGAGGGAGGTGACATATCAACTTGGGTCCAGATGTTAAAGCCCCACTCACTAGTTGAGGATCTCTGAGCAAATTGTTCAGTGGTTTTACCTGTGAGCCAGGGAGGATAGCCCACTCAGGCAAGCTGCCCAGTATGTGCTCACTGCAGAATGCTGTGCAGGCCCTCGGCTAGGCCCTTTGGGGACATGGAGGTGAGTGGGCCTTGTCCCTGCACTAATAGGGCTGACAGTTCAGTGAGAGGCAGAGAGACACAGCTGAGGAGCATATGGCCCTCCTTGTGTCACTGCTGGTCTCCAAAGGGGCCTGCTCCTGAGCCACTGCAGGGGCAAGAAGAAGTCAGAGAACTGTGGCCCTGATCTAATGGGGCCGGCAGGCCACTGCCATGGTGGGAGGGAGCAGCCCACCCTCCCTGCCACCCTTAGCAATGGGATGCTGCCTTGCTGAGCCTCTGGTAACTGGACCCCAGATCTCTTTGGAACTTAGCTCTGAGCTCCCCAAATTTCAGCTCCAGCTTCCCACTGGCTAGCTGTAGGGCCCTGGGCAGATCTCTTCCCCTCTCTGTGACTTTTTGGACACTGTGGCTTACTGCCTCCTTTCGTAATAATATTTTGGGGATAATATGGTGGATATAAAATTAGGAAAAAACATGCTTTTTGGGCACTTAGATTTTGGGCGGAGCATGGGTATGGGACTGCCAAGCCCCATTCTTAGACCCCTCTCTTCCTGCTCAACACCCACCTCCTAACCCTGTCCCCAAACTAACCAGGCTCCCTCATTCCCGGGTGATGCCATCTGGGAGGATGGAGGCAGCCGCCCCTCTTTCCACCTACTGAGCCCAGGATATGTTGTGACACCATGCTCGGGCCTGCTTCTGAGCTTCACCCATGGGCTGAGCAGTCAGCCCCCATGAGGACAAAGAAGGCATGTTGTCCCCACACCCCGCCCAGTCACCCTAGGCTGCTGCGTTATACCAGAACTGAACAATGAGAAAATCAGTGACACAGACCCTCTCTTCTTTCCCCACCCCTCTTCCCATTTGAGTTTATTTCCTCTCCTCCCTTCTCCTTGGAGCTATAAGGATGGGGAGGTACTGGAGAGCCTTAAAAAGTAGGCCCCCCACCCATAGGAGGCTGCTTCTCACCTTCTTCTTTGTGTCCCCAGGAACCATGAGGTACCACGTCACCACCAGCTGCCATGTGGTCTGGCTTTTAATGCTGATTTCTGGATGCTGGGGTAAGTGACCTTTCCGCCCATAGCCAGCATAGGAGGCCAGGCTGGCTTGGGGTTTGTGCTCTGGGGCTGGAGTTGGGAGGGGCCTGCACTGGGACTCTGGAGACTCTGCCTTAATGTGTGACTGGATACACTTCCCTCTCTGGGCCTTCGTTGCTTTTGCAGCACTCACAGAACTGAAAATACCCATCCCCAAGGGCTGAGCCATTGGAGAGAGTAGGCGGAGCCTTGAGAAATACTTGTGCTCTAAAGGAAGGGGGCATCTGTGACTATGAATGGTCCTTCTTCTGGGATACAGGATTGGCCCCAGTTCTGTTCAGTTTTGTAGCTGTATTTTGAGCACCTACTGTGTGTGTCTCCTGTGCCCAAATCTGAGGGTATGGAAGAAATGACTCATTCTCACCGAGTCCAGAGTCTAGCCCAAGAGAAAGATACAGCTAGGATTTACTCTGATGCCGCATGAAGAGAGTGGTAATAAAGGAAGTATGCAGCTTGAAAGGAGCCCGTCAGAAGAAAAGATTAACCAGACCTGCAGGGACAGGAGGAACCCAACCGGAAGGAGACTTTCAATCTGAGCTTTGAAGACTGAGAGGTAGTTTCAAAGTAGGGGAGTGGGAAGCAGGGAATACTGCAGTAGGGTGCAGCCTGGACAAAGAGGTGGTGGCCAGGAGCCTTTGCTTTCTACGAGGAGGACCAGCCCTCCTGCCCCTGGTTCTTGCAGCAGCCAGATCTGTGCCAGCTCTTGTACCTGCAGAAGAAGCCAGGAAAGGCTGGACATTTGCCTTTTTTGGACAGCAGGAACAAAACAGCTCTGGTCTGAGCTGAAGGAAGGCCAGGACAGCAGGCACAGCTGGCACAGCATTCCCCCGGGCCAGGGTGTCCCTGGGGAAGAGCCGTGAGCACGGTGCGCCTGATGACACAGGCACACACATTCCTGAGGGGCGCCAGCTCCTTCTCCCACTGCGGGGAACCGAGGAGCCTCTGGAGGAAGCCACAGCCTAGTGCTTGTTGAAGTGAAGCTGGCATCCTGCTGCCTGGGAACCCCTTGGAGGTCCTCTGTCCTGGCTTCCATGCTTCGAGTGATCTCTGTTGGAATGTCCCTGCTATGGGGAGCTCACTCTCATCCAGGCAGCAGTCACAAAGACTCTCAGGGGCAGAGCCAGGAGGGGTCTCAGACCCTCTCTCAACTCCTGGGCCACTTTACAGAGGAGAAACTGATGCCTGGAGAAAGAGCTGGCAAAGGTCATTCAAAACACGGCCTTGATCCAGGTCTCTAATCTTCCACCAGGGCTTTTGTCAAGATGCACTGCCCTCCAACTCCATTCAGGCAGGCCTTAGTGGGGAGCACCTGAGACCAACTCTGACCTTCTGGGTTTGCTGGATGGTGGCAGTCAGGACACTTTCCTCAGCCTTCTCAAGGATTCTGTGACCTTGGACTCATGCCCTTTGGGGGCCCTCCCACCAGCTGAAAAGAAATACCTATGTAAAAATAAAGGAGTGCAAGTGCTCAGCTGCTTTTCTCAGAAATGGTGGCAGGGTCCCCTTGAGCTCTCCAGATGCATCCAGAGTGGGCATGAGTGAGCAGCATGGAGTCAGGACTCCTGGGTTCCTGTCCCACTTCTCTGAGGGGTCCCCGTGGGCGGGGTTCTCAGCTTCTCTGGGCTTCATGTTCCTTCTCTCTAAAATAGGAAGGCTAATAGGACCTTGCTCCTTTCATTCTCAAAATGATCCGATGAGCTAATGCGTACATCAGGCACTTAGAATAATGCCTGGCTCATATTAGGTGCTAAGTAAATGTTAGCTCTTTTATTATTTGCTAAAGGGAGCAAAATGGGGCACAGAAAACAGAAGTTAAGTCAATTGCCTGAGGTTGCCTAGCACTTCTGTGCAAAACCAGTCTCCCTTTGGGCTAGCCTGCTTTACATGTGTGTGAAGGTCCTCCTCCTCAGTGCTAGGCACAGCCCCTCTTCCTGGTCCCCCTCTGAGATGGCCAGTGTTGTTCCTTTGGCATGATGGGAGGTGGCTGACCTTAGGGACTGAAGGGCACCATCTTTCTGCCGTGCCCTGTTGACACCTGCCACTGACCCCTAGCCTTTGCCTTGTCCCCCAGACCACACTATACTGCTTCTCTCCATCTTGTTTCCAGGGGGCCCCACTGCCCCTGCTGACTTCTCCTCCCAACCCTGACAGTCAGAGATGGTCAGGCTGAGGGACACACGCCCCCTAGATGTCAAAGCCCTCAGTTAGCCTGTCATCTTCTCACTACCAAAGTTTCCTACCCTTCTCCTGCTGGCGTTTCTCATTCTCCATCTGTGGGCTTGTTGAGAAGGCGAGAGGTGGAGGCCTGAGCAGGCAGGCCTGCTTTGTCATGTCCTTGTGTGGTCCGGTCAGTGTGTCACAGTCTCCAGGCACTGGGTGTGAGGGGCCCCTGACGTGGGGCTGCCCGGCTTCCCCGCACACTGCCCCCGTCCCCGACATCAGCACGTACATCCATTCACATGCCCGCTTTGCCGGAGTCTTCGATGCTTCTGAGGCACTGCTTTTGTCTCCGAGGACACAGCCTTCATGCCTTGAAGGTGGTTCTTTTTAAAAGAACAAGTAACCTGTCAGCATGCCCCTTTCCCTACCCTCTCCCATCAGCCCCTCCCAGTCCCTTAGTGCCACACAGGTGGCCCAAGGCCATCCGCCGGGCCTCAGAGGGTAGCAAGCCTGTTCTGAGCATACGGGTCCTGCTTTGTGTGTGGCAGATGACGCGTGTCCCCGACGCTCTCTCCAGCTGCCCGTGAAGCTCTCAGTGGCTGATTATTGGCCGGTCCTGTAAAATAAAATTTAAAAACGAACAATACTGTGGCAGGGAATTCTTTCCTCTCGAATTTCCCTCCCCTACCATTCCAAGCCTGCCGCTGAATTCTCTGGCCCCACTGCGCCTTCTGCCTCGGCTCAGCCCAAGGCCCCAGCAGGAAGAGAAGGCGTTCGCCTCTGGCCGAGCGGGGAACACTGCTATTAATGCCATGTTCATGCTAGCTACCAATTATGCTGTGCTTGCCGTGTAGGCGGGCACGGAGCTGAGTGCTTTCTGTATGTAATCTCATTTAATCCTTAGGACAGCCACGATGTAAGTCCTATTATTAGTGCTCTATTACACCTGAGTAAACTGAGGCATGAGAAAGAGGCACAGAAAGGCATATTCCAAACAAAGGTGGATGGAGGCCCTTGACCACTTTCTGACTCTGTAGTGTGCGTGAGGGGCTGCGAGTTCCTGACGTGGAGAAGGTCTTGGGGGCTGTGGGGGTGTATATGCATAGTTGAGGTGGTCAGGGAGGGCTTTCCCGAAGCAGGAACGTCGAAGATGAAACTTGAAGGATTAATAGGAATTTGTCAAGGGAAGGCGGAAAGACCAGCAGTCCTGGTCAGGAAGTGAGAGGCCAGAATGTTTGATAAACCAGAAATGGCATCACCCTGGCTGCCCGGTCCCCGCTAGGAGGCATTTCAGGCAGGAGGTGCATGAGCCCCCTTGACTCCAGCCTTCGTACCCTCTGGGAGCTAGCTTCCATGTTCTAGAGCTTGACCTGAGCTCCGAGGGAACCCCAGAGATGAGGGAAGGGAGGAATGTAGGTCTGCCCACATTCAAGGCCCCTGGATGACCCAACGGGAGCTGCTTATGGCAAGTGCTGCACAGTGTCAGCCCCATGCCAGAGGGACCCGCTCCCCCGGGCTGGCAGGCGCTGAGGGAGAGCGTCTTCACCTGCTTACTTTGGGGGTATTTTTCAACACCAACGACCAGTTTTCAAAATCTCCGGGCACCAAATGGCCATCCAACAATTCAATTCTCACACTAACTACCCACAGCTAGTCAGATTCCACCGCTTTCAGGGTTCTGTCCCATAAGATTTATCCCCCTTCAGAGGCCAGTTTTAAGTCCCAGGCCACCTGTACTTCTAACCAACTGACTACTGGGGGTTCCCACAACCCTCACTCAGGTTCAATTAGCTAGCAAGACTCGTAGAACTCAGGGAAACACTTTACTTACAAGTGTATTTGCTGGTTTAATATAAAGGATATACCTTAGGAACCTTGGATGGGGGAGACGCATAGGGCAAGGTACAGGGGTCAAGGCGGGTGCACCTTCCGGGCCCTCTCAGCAGGCATGTGCACGTATTTACCTGGTCTTTCTGGTGGCCAGCCCCATCCTGAGGCTATCTAGAGACCCCATTCTGAGTCACCTTATTGGCATAAACTCAGGTAAGGTCAAAAGTGACTCTTTATGAATAACCAAAGGTGTTTCTGTCTCTAGAAATTCCATGCATTTTTGGAACTCTGAGCCAGGAACCCGGGACAAATACCACGTATATTTCTTATTAAGCTACCCTACCTACTGGAAGGGGGCTCACGGGACAGGTGAAGCCACCTCGGGACGAGTTCATGTGGGGGACTTGGGTGTGGGAGGCTCTTTGTAGATGGGAAATTCCTCAGCTCATGTGGGTATCACCCTGACCCCTTCTCGATCTGGCCCCCACTCTGAGGTGTCATAGACTGGTGTAGGCTTAACTGCCCAGAGTTCCCACAGGGCCTGCCCCTCATGAGCTGTGTGACTATGGACAGGGTCCTCCTTAGCCTCACTCAGCTTTGTTGTCCTGAGCAGTAAAATGGGGATGTGATAGCACTTGTCGTGCCATGAGGATTAATGGAGATGGGGTAAGTGGCTGGTGCAGAGAAGGGTTCCATAGATGGTTGCTATTATTATTGTAGTTGTTATCATTATTTATTGAGGGCTTTCTAGGTGCTAAGCCCTTTTCTGGGCACCAAGATTGCAGTGGTCAACAAAGCAGATAGCTCTGTTCTTGCTGTACTGACATTCCACGTAGAGCCAGGCTGCCAGGAGAAATAAAATTCAAGCCATGTGTGTGATTTAGAATTTTCTAGGAGCTGCATTAGAAAAGAAGCAGGTGAAATTCATTCTAATAAGATACTTTACTTAACCTGGTATATCTACAATATTATCATTTCAACACATAATCAGTAGGAAAGATGAATGAGGTATTTGACACCCACTTTTCGTACAAAGGTTTACAACTCTGTGTGTATTTTACATTTCATGTCTCAGTATGGACCAGGGCTCCACGGCTATATGTGGCTAGTGGCCTTGCTGGCCATACAACCTGACAGTTGTCTGCCTGCCTGCTGGCTTTATTCCCCATTTGTCCCCAGGAAGGGGGCCAAGGCCCTGGACAGAGGTTCCGTGCCCACTGCAGCCCCAATGCCATCTCCTTGTAGAATGCACGAAGCTGGCTGATGCCTGCTTAAGGAGATTTGACTGATGCCCTTGTCCTCTGACTTCCAGGCCAGGTGAACCGACTGCCCTTCTTCATCAACCACTTCTTTGACACATATCTGCTGATCAGCGAGGACACGCCTGTGGGTGAGTTGGCACAAGGGCTGGCAGGCATGCTGGGTGGCACAGGGTGGGCTCCTTTGCCACAGATGAAGGGGCTTTTAGAGACTGAGATGATTGGTACCTCTTCCATGGCATCTCTGATGGATGTTCATACAGCCTCTGCTTGGTTGCCTCCAGGGATGGGGCGCCCAGTACTTCCCATGGGGGGTCAAGTGGAAGGGGAGTTCTCAGCGTCAAACTCAGCCCAAGTTGCTTGACTTTACTTCCACACAAATTTTGTCCTACAAAATGGTTTGGTTTTTTTCCGTGTGGAAATTTGAAGATGGTAGCTGATATAGAGTTTGTGTTGTAGCCTTTTGTAATTTTCTGTGTTTACTGAGTTCTCTGCATTGAGTTTGCCTGTTTTTGTCAGTAGGAAAAAATGAACTATTTAGGAGGTGATCATGAGCATCCTGGTGTTCATCTCTCGCCTCCTAGCTTGTCACCTCATCACCCAGGTCTGTCCTCAGGAGGGGCCTGGCTCCTACACCTGCACGCATAGCCCCATGGCTTTAGCTCAGCTCTAGGGACTCAGAAGCCTCTCAGAGAATGGGGGTTGAATTGAAGGAACCCGTCTTGCAGCTGTGCCATGGGAAGGCACCTGCTCCTGTGAGCACGCGTGTAAACAGCAGTGACTGGAAAGGTCCTGCCCACGTCCACCAGCACCCCCACCGCTGCCCTCTCGTCCTAATCATGTCGTTTTAGGGAAAGTGCTTGCAATCTGGGGCTCCTTAAACTCTGGTCTGCCTGTCGTGTGGGTATGAGGGCGGGGCTGCGAGCCAGAAGTAGCATAAGTCAGGGGTCAGCACGGTCCCTCTTTCTGGAGTGTCATTTGTCCTTAGAAATGAAGCAGGATTAGACAAAGAAAGTATTTTGTGCTCAAATAAACTTTAATTATATGAATGAAAACAAAAAAAGAAATGAAGCAGAATGGCTTAGAGAGGGGAGAGGTATTAAGATATTTAACAGGTAATTTAAAACAGTCTTTTCTATAAAACCCAGTGTAGGTGAGTGGTAGAGTAGATGCAAAATTCTTCAAAGAGAACTTTTGCTTCAAGAGGGGAGCCTTAGGCAGGCCCCCGCCTCTCCCCTGTTATTTGTGGGGGCGTTTACGTAGCCCCTGCAGAGGTCTTTCCTTCCGTCTTCCTGGTGGAAGCCTTTCTCAGGCGGGTGCTGAGCACAGCAGGTATGCTTCTGACTGCTGTTTGTGGGGATTGTCCCCACGCCTTTGTAACATTTTATTTCTAGGGATTGTGTTGAGGCAGGTCTGTGTTCACTCCTTTGGTGACTAGTCGCTGTCACAGGTCGGCATTGTGAGGCTGGATTTGGGGATTGGGATTAGGGGATCTGGGTGTCTGAATGCCTATCTAGGAAGGAGGTAGCCTGCCTCTCTGGAACATTCTTGCAGAGGATAGGCCACCTTCTGGAGGGTGGAGAGGGTACCTGCAAGCTTCTTGGGGATCCTGCTGAGCTGTTTCCTCCCCTCTGGGTTGGGTTGGGGGATGTTTGTGGGCTCCAGGATTCATCTGTGGCTCCTCCCCACACTCAGACCTGATGTGGGGCTGGCACAGAGCCAGCAGAGTGGGCTCCCAGCAAACGTGTATAGGTAACCAAATGAATGCTAGCAACATTCATCAGATAGATGGGGTGCCTGCTCTGGGCCAGGCCTGGATGCCATGGACCCAGAGAAGAATTAAACAGAGGAATAAAGAAATCAATATTGTGGGTAATAGGGACTGAGACGGATGTCTGGTTAAGTCCCAGTGGGGGACTGAAGGAGGAGGGGGCCATCCCTTTGGGGGCAAGGCAGAGGCAGGAGGCAGCAGGAGCAGAGCCCTGGGCATCCCTTCTCATTCCTTCCTGTGGTTGATTTTCTTAAGTGTCTCTTTTGACTTCATCTTCCTGGAGATCCTTTAGGGAATATACTTGGTACAGGTGAGCCATCTAGGCAGAGGTGTGGCCATCCACTAACTGATCAGAGCTGCTGGCCAAGGAAGGTGAAGGCTCCTCTCAGGTGAGTGGTGCCAGCTCTGTCACCCCTTCTGTGACACTGCAGTGCTCTGCTCAGAGACCTGAGGTGCAAGTAAGGTGGTAGGCAAAGTGGGGTCAACATTGCTTGGACAGTGCTAAGAGTGACAGGCCCTGCGCTGGAAGCCCCCAGTGAGCCCTCCAGCAGACCCTGCTCTTGCTGCCTTTACTCTGACTCTTGATTGTCTTTTGCAAATGCCAACATCGATTGGCCTCCAGGACTCAGCCCTGTTAAGGCTGCACTTGGAAATCACAGCAGGGACACCCATCTGTGCATTGGGGATTGATCCCTGGCTGTAGGGTGCTGTAGGAGTGAGAGAGGGCTCAGTGAGCTGGGAGATGACTCTGTTCATCTCTTTGGGCAGGTGCTGGGTCCTGAGCTGGTACAGCACCCACCTGGCCTCCTTCCTTCCTTTTGCATCAGGACAGGGGCAGCGCAGCTCTGGCCTAAAAGTCATGAGCCAACTTTCTGTTTCTCATTGTGTGACCGCCCTCTCTGGGCCTGTACCTCCCCATCTCACCAAGAGAGGACATTGAAAAGATGGGCTCAGGGGGCTTTGGCTTGGGCAGGCTGGCTGGCCCCAGATGTCTCTAGGCCCTCAGATGAGACAAGCCTGGACACATCCACTGAGTGCTGTCACTTATAGGGATGGCTCTTGGCCATTCAGAGAGGGTGGTTATGGACTCATGTGGATGTGACCAGGTGCAGGCCTGTGACAGGCAGTGGCCAGGGTGAGAGCAAAGGTTGAAACAGGGGACTGGCCCTTTGCCTGCCATGTGAAATGGGGTGGTTTAGAGACGTGACTTTGAGTTTAGGCTTTTGCTAACTCTGTGCTCTCTGAATCTCAGTGTTCTAATCTGCAAAATGAAGATGAGGTAGCTAGCTCCCCCTCTGGGTTGTTGGAATATTTACATATGAAACCATTGACTCCAAAGTCTCCCCACCTGGAATGTCTTGTTACTGAAAAGAGAGGCTGTGTGTGGTCTAGGGTCAGCTGGATGGGCTGTGCTGCCAGCCACGGGAGGAGAGGGGGCAGACAAGACATGGATGAGCTGTGTCTAGAGCGGAGGTCAATACCAATGGTGAGAGGCATGGCCCAGGCCAGTCAGGAAGTGTCAGCTTTCCGGTGGAGGAGGTCAGAGCTGTGGGCAGACCAAACTTCGGTTCTTAGGGCTGATTATCTTCTTCTGCTTGGACACCCAATGATGGGGAGTCATCATCTTACAAGGCAGCTCATTTCTGTGCTGTAGGATAATTCTGGGAATGAACAATTCTTCCTAATATTAATATGAGATCTGCCTCCCTGGCTTGCCTACTCATTGACCACGGGAGGCTTACCGAATAGTAATGATAGAACACATGCTATGATATACAATATATATATATATAGTATATATTATTATAACAGCAATGTTTCCTGAGTGCTCAAGGCCATGTCCTAATGTTTTAATTATTTCATTTTTAAGGTTCCTTTAAGAATTAGAGGTAGAGTTTGGCTATAGACTCTATCTGTGTGTAGTTTCTGTGAATGTTTTCTCCTGGGTTAAAGAGCAGGATGTTCATCCACTCCAAACCCTCTGAGCCTTTCCAATTTTTGTATGCTTTTACCTCAATTCATGACAGCTGGCCAGTGGCCCCATGCCCAGGAGCGGAATTGGAGGGCATAGCACTGCCATCGGAAACCCTGTGCAGAGGCTGCATGTTCTGTTACTATCCCCTCACCTATCTCAGGTTCCAGTTCCCTGTGCATGATGTTCTTTCTGAAGACCACCTC
Source organism: Lyroderma lyra (assembly GCA_004026885.1). Lineage (NCBI taxonomy): Eukaryota > Metazoa > Chordata > Mammalia > Chiroptera > Megadermatidae > Lyroderma > Lyroderma lyra. The sequence goes on along the minus strand of PVJL010001198.1, from coordinate 13,486 downwards.
CTAGCTGGAAAAGGCAGCAAAATAAAGTCATTAAGTAGCTCTGCCCCGCCTCCCCCAGTCTGTTAACACTCAGGGCCCCCTGTCCCTGAGTGTCTTGCTTCAGATGTGCACATTAGTTGTCAGCATAGCCCCGCATGGGTGGGGCAGAGCAAGGGCAGATCAAAGGCTCAATGTCTGGTCTGCTCAAATATGTGGTGACGGAAAGAGAGCTGACTCGGGGTGGTGAACACATAATGTAAGACATAGATGATGCATGGTAGGATTGTACACCTGGGACCTATGTAATTTTTACTAACCAGTGTCACCTCAATACATTTAATAACAAAAAATAATAAAATAAGAAAAATAAAAAATTTTATTTTACCTTTAAAAAAAATGTCTGGTCTGGCTGGTTGACATTGCCCACACCTTGGCCCTGGCTATCAGCAGTGAATGGTCACATGGCAACTTTAGGGTGAAAGATGGGTGCTACAAAGATGCTGTCTCCAGGTCACCTCCCCCCCAAATTGACTTCAAATGCTCCACCAGTATTGCTCACGTCAGGGTCACCAGTGACCTCTATGTGGCTAAACTCTATGGTTAGTTCTCTTATCTTGTGACCTTTCAGCAGATGATCTTTTTCTCCTCCAGGACATCACCTCTCTGGAGTTCCTTCTTGATTTCTTGGGCTGGTTCCTCTACATCTCCTGTACCTCTCCTCATTGAAGGGTCCTGGCCCAGCTCCTATGTCCTTTCTCCACATTCTCACTCCCATGTGACCTCCTCTAGTCTCAGCAACTACCTGCATGCTGACACATCTGAGATGTCCACCTTCTGCCTAGGGCTCCTCACAGAGGAGATTCCAGACTCATATATCCATGTTCCTACTCAACATTTCCACTTGGATGTCTAAGGGGCTCTCAACCTCAGTGTGTCTAAAGCCGAACTCCTCATCCTTCTCCCAAAACACCTACTGCCCCTGCAGCCTTTCCCATCTCAGTTAGTTGCAACTCCATCCTTCCAGTTGCTCAGAGCAGAGGTTTGAGGTCATCCCTGACTCTTCCCTTTCTTTCTCACCTCACATTCAGTCCATCTGGACATCCTGGTGGCTCTATCTTCAGAATATTTCTAGCATCTTCCCCCTGCCCCTTCCATACCTATCCCCAGAGTCCAAGCTTGGGTTATCCTAGCAGCTTTCTAAAGGTGTCAGTGGTCTCACCCTAGCAGCTGAGTGACTGAGTGTTCCTTTTCAACCTGGGACAGAGCCTGACATGAGGTCTGCTCAAGCCTGCCCGTCCCTCTTGGAACAAAAGCCAGGATTCTTAGATGACATAAAAGCTGTCTAGTCCGGCCCTGCTACCTCTCACACCTCAGCCGTCCCCACTCCCCTGGCGCGCTCCACTCCAGCCTCACTGGTCTCGCAGTTCCTTGAGCATGAAAGGTGGGTTCTGACCCCTCCGCCTTTGCAGGTGCTGCTCCCACTGCCTGGAATGTGATGAGCCCATGCTGGTCAGTCAAGTCAGTTCAGATGCCACCCCTCTGAGTTTCTCCAGGCAGAGTTCAATATTGCTTCCTTTGCTTTCTTCCCTCTCTGTTAGTCCCAGTTGGGGTATCATTGTTATTCGGTTGCTTGTCTGCTTCCCCTGTTGCTCTGTGAACACTTCCAGGTGGCCAAGGCCATCTCTGTGTCCTGAGGGTCCAGCCCTGTGCCTGGCAGGCATCTGGGGCTGGGTGCCTTGGGAAGGAGTGAAGTCTGGAGTTTGTGAACACATGGGGTAATCTTCAAGGCAGGGGCTGGGGTTGGCTCCATGCCTGCACACCATCCCTCCTGGAGTCTCAGGCCAGACATTCCGTTCCCAAGAGTGTGTCAGGACCTAGGTGTTGGTGACAAGGGTGGCTGCCCAGCAAGTAGGCCCAGGAGAGCTTGTCTCCCAAATGGCATGGATGCTGTACATGCCTGTGCTTGTGAATGGCAGAGCCTGTGCTGTGCCAGGAGTCATGTTTTTATCATTCCAGCTGGCCCCCGGGGTAGTGTGTGGCGTGTTCGCCGGGTCCCAGCTGGCCCCCAGGGTTGTGTGTGGCGTGTTCGCCAGGTCCCGGCTGGCCCCCGGGGTAGTGTGTGGCGTGTTCGCCGGGTCCGGCTGGCCCCCGGGGTTGTGTGTGGTGTGTTCGCCGGGTCCGGCTGGCCCCCGGGGTAGTGTGTGGCGTGTTCGCTGGGTCTGGCTGGCTCCCGGGGAAGGACACTGAAGCAGCAGCCTGGAGTCTGGCTTGGAGGCACCACACTGACTGAGGAGCTCTGAGAGGGCTGGAGGGCATCTGGTTCATCTACCTCAGCTGCCACTGAGGTGTGGCTCACATTTCTGGTCCTGGAGAGAATGATGGCCCTCAGGGCTGGCCACCAAGGTCACTCCGCCCAGTCTGATTCTAAACATCCCCAGCCAAGAGCCTCCCAAGTGCCTAAAGGAAGAAGTGAGAACTCTTCATCACAGCCTGTGTCCAGCCACGGTGACTCATTCAGCACCCCAGCACCTCGTGCCGTCTCACCACTGCACCTTCACCTGTGCTGTGCCCTGAGACAGGAGTGCCCTTCCCCACCTGGTGAATTCCTACTCATCTTTCAGGGTTTAGCTTAGATGTCACCTCCTCTGGAAGGCTCCACAGCCTCCTCCACACCCACCTTCTGGGTGTTTTGTATTCACCTCTACGAAAGCTCTTAGAGAGTTTGGTCTTGCTATTTGTGTGCAACTCCCCATTGGCTGTTCATTTTTTACTTATTACTCTTATTAATATCGACATTACAGTTAATTATAATTTCTCATTTTTGTATAATATAGGACTGTGAGTGATAATACTAGCAAGCATTTATTGACTGCCAGCCTCCTGCTGGGGCCTCAGTTCAGCATTTTAAATGTGTGGCCTCCTGTAGGTCCCACAGTGACTTTCAGAGAGAGGCGTCGTCTCCCTTTCCCAGCTGAGCAGTTGCGCCTGCATGCCCTCTGTGCCAAGCACGGTGCTCCCTACAGAGGGAGCTCAACAGACGCCGGTGGAAGAAGTGGTGGGATGAATGCAAGAATGAAAGGGTGCATGGTGGTGAATGTCTTGTTTCCCCATTCCTCCATGTGTACCCGAGATTGGTGCAAATGGAGCCAACTTCCCCAGGCAGCCACCCCCCCCAGCACCCCCAAAGTGACTTGAGCACAATTCAGGTGATAATGCCCATGCTAATCACCTACATGACTAAATTAGTCTTGTCAGGAGCCATTAAGGCGGGAGGTGGAATTCATTAGGATGGATCGAGCCCAGGCAGCGCCTAGCACCGCCGCCAGTTGGCGTTGATTAATTTCTCTGCAAACTCCATCAATGCCCAGCTGTTTCGTCTGGACCCAGGGAGAGCAATTTTCAGGTGGGCTGACCCCACGTCAGCAGTCTCAGCAGACGGAGGAGCTGTGCCCCTCAAGCACGTGGACAGCTCCCTGCGGGGACAGCCCCCACGGAGCACAGAGTGGGAGGCTGATGTGAATGGCAGGCTACGTGGGCAGCAAACATTCAGGGATGGCAGGACACCTGGGCATGGGATTCTGGAGCAGATGTGGACAGGGGTGGTGGAAGGGAGTCTGGGGGGTCTCAGTACCTGGTGTCTGGAAGGGGCTGTCCTTCCCTCCCTGTGCCACTCTCCATTGTCTCTAATAAAGAGAAGAAATCATCTCTCAGTTGAGGATGGAGAGCCACAGGGTAAGAATGATTGTTCTCTTAGCCAGAGGGTTCCTTAGGACTGACGACGGGGACAGGAGGTTGTGCTACCCCAGAGCAGTTCCTCGGCAAGGCTAGTGGCAAAGCTATAGGAATTGTAGGACATGGATGTGAGGAGTCCAGTGGGTTCCAAACATCAGCTGGGTGTGTGCTCTGAGCATGGCTCGGGCTCTTCTGCCAACCACTGGTCCAGAGGCAGTTTAACCCAGTTAGCTTCTAACAATACAAAAAAAAAGTTAGACAGTGATGAGTGCAAAGGAGAAATCATTATCTTTGGTTGAAGTGAAGGTCAGAGGGAGACAGTGGAGCCATAACAGCCTGTATTCCCACTTTCACCTTGACCCCCCCACGCCATCTACAGGGATCCTCAGAGGGCCTACCATAAACCCCTTGGGCCTTCCGTAGGACAATTCAATGACCACTACCTTAGTCAAACACCCCTCCTTTGCTGATGGAGAGGCTGAGCCCGAGAAGGGGAGCTTGCCCAAGGGCCCCAGTGAGTTACGGTGGGACTGCAGACTGGAGTCAGGCCTGCGTTCACATACCAGCTGTAAAAGGAATTCAGGGGCTCTGTGCACGAAGGCCTGTGGTGCGCCCTGGCCTGGGGAAGAAAAGGAGTCGTCTGGGCTGGCGGGCCATGAGTTTGGGACTGAGAGTTTGAAGAAAGGGCTCGAGGTGCCTCACAGCCTCCCCAGTCTGGGAGTAGAGTGCTTGAAAGGGGAAATAAGGTCACCCCAGAGGCTGGGGGAAGGGGGCGTGACTTTAGAGGATGGACGGACAGCAGTGTCTGGCCAGAAGGTCCGATGCTCCGGCCAAGGGGCCAGAGGCCCTGGGTGCTTAGTGCCCTCATGGAGCAGGGGCCTTACTCTTTCTTCTGGGAGTTGCAGGGGGCTGCGGGGGGCGGGGTGTGGTGGACTCTCAGGGCCTCTGGAAGAGCCTGGATGCTTCATGGCCTTGCCTCATCTGCCTTTTTCTAGGGCAGCATAGGCCCTCAAAGAAGGTGATAGGACAGATTAGTGCCCTCCCGAGGGATCCTAAGGACTGAAGCCAATCCCAGTAGGCCCCTTCCTGGGCACATCTAGAGCCTGTGGCAACTCCGCCTGTGAACTGCCCCTCAGCACAGGGTTGTGGGGGAAGGGCGCATGTTTTGGATGCAGCCATAAAAACACTAATGATAACGAGGCTGTGCCACCTGTCCTGCAGGCAGGCTGCTAATGGCCCGCACTGCACACCTGGGCCCGGCTGTGCTGGGGGTTGGAGCAGGGACACGCACGTTAAAATTAACTGGGGAAATGGCACCTACCTTCCATTACACACCTACTCTGTGTCCAGGTAAACTCTTACTGCTTCATTGACTCCTTATAGTAAGCTGAGAAAGTGGGCCTCATCACCCCCATCACACACACAAGGACAAGGAGGCACAGGGTCACACATCTTGTATAGCGTGGAAATTGGACTTGAACTCAGTGCTGCTTGCTCCCAAATCCTGTGTGCTCAACCACAACTTTGGGGTTCTGTGTGTGTGGGTCATGATTTCAAGGAGCCCCGTTTGCAGCAGAGAAGAGGACAAGTGGCAAAGGTGCAGCGTACCTGAGGCGGTGGGAGCATGAGTGACGGCGTGGGGCTGGTGTTCAGGGAAGGAAGGAGTTCGCTCTGGGCACGGGGATGGAGAAGGCTTCATGGTCGAGGTGGCATTGAGTGACTGGGGTTTGGCAGGCTGAAGCCCCAGCAAGGGCATTTCACAAGGTGACCAGCAGTGGGGGGAAGCAATTTGTGGGGTGTCTTGGATGGCAGAAATAGGTTGTTGTGGTTAAAAAGAAAAATAATAATAGTAATTATTTAGCACTTGTGTTTTACTAGTCAGGTTACCCGCATGATTTCAGTGAATCCCTAACAGCAGGGATGGAGAGGGAGTCTGTTCTATCATGATCCTCATGTTATAGGTTCAGAGAAGTCAGGCAAGCTGCCTCAGCTCCCACTGCTAAGTCAGGATTTGAATTCCAAGAGTTCAAACTCCAAGGTCTACACTCTTACTACCCCACTGTGCTGCTTCTCAGGATAGTGTGGGCCTTTCCTCCGTCTCTCTTCCAGGAAAGGGACTCAGTGATCAAGCATCCACACTAGAGAGATACTGGGTGAAGGGGCAGCCACTCCCATGGTGGGGACAGTGGCCAGCACCGCTTGGTCTGGGAACACCCAGGACTGGAGCAGGTACCTGGGTTCTGGGCCTGGCTTTGCTCCCATGCAGCTGCCTGGGGACCCTTGTGGGTTAAGCCTCTTTCCTTGTCTAGGTCTTTCTTCCTTCCTTGCATTACACAGAAGATGCTGTGCTAGTCCTTGACAACATACTATGCAGAATTGGAATTACCACTGAAAAATGATTGGGAAAAGTAGATAAGAGTGGGAGATTAACCAGGGGTCTTGCTCTTGGGCTTGCTGGGCCTTTTCCAGTGACCAACGGTGAAGGAGGCGAAGGCCTTGGCCAGCTGTGCGGTGGCCAGGCTGCAGGCACCCACTTTAGAGTGGCTCGGGGGCTGGCAGATGAGCCTGGCTCAGCCGTGTCAATGGGTGAGGATGTGCTGAGCTTGCAGCCAGCCGGGAACACTTGGTCTCCTGGGAACCAGCTGAAGGTGTGATTTATAGGAGCTAAAAACCCTCCAGCTGGTTGGGGAGACAGTGGCTATCAGAGCCGACTTTGAACTTGTCATCACTCTCCTGCCCCAACAGTTCTTTACACGGCTCAGGGGACCTGTGAGCCTGGCTGTCCTACTATAGCTTAGCATGGAGTAGGAGGTCAAGTCTTTTTGTCAGCCCTTGACCAAGAAAGAATCTGGACAGCCAGGAAAGTTGTCTTTTGGTGCAAGGATCTCCCTGAAGTTTGCCTTGCCTGGGTGCCTTCTTCCTCTTTCCCATCTGTGCACAGTACAGCAGGCAGTGGGAGGGGAGGCACAAGGTCTGGTTCTGATCCCAGCTTGGCTACTCGTATGAGCTGGGTAACCATGGCAAGTCCCTGAGTGCCTCTGAGCCTCCTTTCCTTCCCCTGGAAATGAGGATGATCGTACTTGCCCCCCCGACTTCACAGGGAGCTGTACGAAGAGTGTTGAAAACTATATTGCTGTACCAGTGGCTGACGTTTTTGCTGAGCCATTTGTCTGTGAGTACCTCCTCTTCTAAGAAACTCTCTGTTGCATTTTCAGCAAGTGTGGACTGTGTCATGGACTACTTATCCACTCTCTGCCTCAGTTTACTCATTTGGAAAATGGAGATGATGACCACACTGTGTATACTCATAGGATTGTGGTGAGGATTATTAAACAAGTTAGTTAGTTTCAGACTTTTAGAACTGTGCTTGGCAGTAATAGATGTCAGCTATTATTGTTGTTATTGACTAGTGCTTTCCCAACTAGGTGAGAAACAGGCTGGGGACAGGAATGATGCCCTAAGAGGCCAAGGCCCACTGTGCCTAACAGAAATAGTTGGTATGGTTTTATGCATTACTCTTTGAAGGGGCATTTTTCACTCTCCAGGTGGAAGAGACCCAGAGGTCCTGACCTAGTGGGCACAGCTGTCTGGCAACAGGTGGTGTAGGTACTGGATGAGCAACTCCCCATCTCACCAGGCAGTGAGCACCACCCGCTTGCTCATGCGCTGTCTACTTCCTGCTCCCGAATCATCCTGGTCGACCTAGAGCTCCCTGGAGTCAGCCTGCCGCTCTTCACACAGTGGCTGTCCAGGATCTGAAGACAGCTCAGCTCTACTCTGGAGGTCCCCAGCTCCTGTAGCCAGGACAGGCTGCCCACCTTTTCCATCCTGACCACCCTCTTCTGTGCCATGCACTGCACTGAGGAATGCAGGTCTTGCTCATTTTATCCTCATTGCTCCCTAGGAAGGAGGTGGTTACTAAGCCCATTTACATATGAGAAAATTGAGGCTTAAAGAGTTTGTCACCTGCCTGAGGGCTCATAGTCACTAAGCTGCAGAGCTGGATTCAAGCCCAGGTCTTTCTCCCTCCATAGCCAACAACATTCTACCCTCTTTGTAGGTGAGTAGATCAGAGGAGGCAGAGACAGAACCTTCCAGCCCCAGGGCTGGTATATAGTGTGATCTCCCACCATCACTGACCTCTCTTCTGCTTCCTTCCTCTGCCTTTATATCACAGTGGATGGAGGGGACAAAAGTCTCACACTCTGATCCCCTCCAGCCCCTTGCCCTTGGGGTGCCTCAGCTGCCTCTCTCTGTCCCCGCACCCTGGGGTCGTGGGCTGCCTGGGGACCCTTCTTTCCTGGGCTCTCTTGGCAGTAGGAGTGTGTGCGGCAGGAGCCCTGGCACCTCCTAGGATTGATGTGGCCTTTGAAGAGGATAATTCAAGATGAATATGCTGGCGTCTGGCTGGAGTGAGATGGAGGGCTTATTGAGTGTTGAACCTGCTTCACCGCATCAGCTGCTTTATGAGCTCTCTAGAGAAACCCTATGTTGTGGATAACTCAGCCCTGACAGGCAGGGAGGTGGCATCTGTCTCCCATATTCCTTCAGCGGGCAGTGGGATGGGGCCCAGGCACTCTACTCACCCTGTCTGGGTGCCCAGAAGCAGCTTCTGGCCTCATTGCAATGCAGGTCATTGTCCCCCATGCTGTTTATCCCATGCTGCCCTGGACTGTGGAGTGAGGGTAGTGGTGCCCGCCTGGTTCCTATCTGTGTTGGCCTCTGGCTCCAGGCTGCCTTGGACAGTCCAGGCAGAGTGGTGGTGAGGAGACTAGAGCCTTTGATCTCTGGCAGCCCGTTGCCCCTGAGGGCAGCCCAGCCTCATCCCTAGCAACCCTGCCTCTGCAGACTGGCGGGCTCCCCGGCAGATCAGTGTGGATCCATGGTGTCGGGACTTGGTACACTATGGGGGAGGTGTCCTGTGGATCAGCCTTGCTTGGTGTGCACACACAAGGTCAGGAGCCCTGGCAACTCAGCTCAAACCTGCGCCCCTGGGTGTTTGTGCTAACTGGTTCCTCCTGCTGCCGCAGGGTACTGCTGCGGCTGCCTAGGCAGACCAAGTTGTAAACTCTTTGCGGGCAGGGACCGTGTCTTCAGTGGGGTCACTTGGAATGTGCCATAGGCTGACAATGATCACCGATGGCCTTCCTTCCTCAGTGTCCCCTGTGGAGTGTGGCATCGGGTTGGCACATGGGTGGCACTCGTTCTACGTATAATGACTTATGTGTCTGCCCTAGCCAAAGAGCAGTTTTATCCCTGGGCTCTGCTGGCTTTAGGTCAGGAACGCCTTTCTGAGGGAGAGGTGTCCAGGCAGGGAAATGACAGGGAGGCACACGACATACTTGAGGGACAGCTCAGGGATAGGACAGCTCAGGTGGCACGGACTTCTCTGGGGCAGGGGTCCGGAGTTATATATAACTAGTAGTCGGTACCCTGGGGGTGTGGGCGGGTGGCGGGGAATTCAATGCTAGTACCAGTGTTCTATCATTTTTAACACAATCCATGTCTCCTCCTCCATCCTCACTTTTTTCTGTGCTCTGTCATGTCATGGGACTTGGAGTGTGATGGCAGAGACTCGGTGTGAAAGCCACTTACCGACCCTGTGAGGGGTTCCCATGCAGCTGATCCTCAGGACAACCCCCATGAGCCATTGCTGCCCCTGCTGTGTAGATGAGAAGGCGTTAGTGACCTGTCCGTAGTCAGAAGGCCCATTCACTGTCAGTGCCGAGGTTGAACCCGATCATCTGACCCCCAAGGCCCACGCGGCTCCATTGCCACTGTGTGCCCGTGAGTAAACTCCCTCAGCACTTCAGGCCTCAGTTTCTCCCTCTTGTAAACTAAGGATAACCGGTCTCTCCCCCTGCGTTCCTTTGCCCCTGCCAGCAGTGCAGAAGCCCTGGAGGGCTTGTCACAACACAGATGGCCACCCACATCCCCTGAGTTTCCGAGTCAGTAGGTCTGCCCTGGGGCCCGAGGATTTGCATTTCTACCAAGTTCTATGCTGAGGCCCATTCTGGGGTAACAGATGTGTGAATTAAGAGGGGTCCTGAGGAGGACAGGAGGTGCAGGAGAGCGGGAAGCCCGCCCCCGCCCTTTGTGTTTACGCAGAGTGGCCACACAGCAGCAGACGTAATTGCTCCTGACGGCCTTCATTAAAAGCCTGGGAGCAGTTTAGTCAGTGTAGGAGAAGGGAGCTGCTTTCCTCCTCAGGGACCTCTCCACCACCTGCTTCACGAGAGTCCTGACCAAGGAGATGTGGGTGTGGTGGAGGGTTGGGTGTTCAGGCCCCTCGCAGGGAGGAGAAGGGAGGGGGAATAGGAGACAGGTAGTGTGAAGCCAGTGAGCCCAGTGTCCTCACCGGCAGCAGCCACTCCATCTATCACCAGCTCCTGGAAGGCACTCTAAGCCCTGGCCCTGAAGCCACCAGCAGGTCCTTCACCTCTGACAGCCCCAGTTTTCTTACCTATAAAATGAAGCTGGTCCCTTGTACTGTGCAGAGCCATTGCGATTGTTAAGTGAAATAATGAATACCTGTGTGGTGAGCCCCGGGCCTGGCTCCCATCACGTGCTCAGTGGCAGCAATGGTAATTCCTGTCCCACCTGGGGAACCTCACCTGCCCCTGCCTGCTCAGGTGCTTTCCAAAAGCAAAAATATGTTCAGATGTTGGCAGTCCCATGTCCCTCTGAGCCTGGCTCAGGCCCTGCCTTACGCTGGACACAGGAAACTAGAAGACGCTCACAGGGCATGCCCCATGGTACCTACGGACCTGTGATCTCACAGAGCCTTGGATCTGGGGGTGAATAACCTCTTCTTTTGCCTCAAGGCCAATTTAGGAAAAGTAAGATGTTTAACAGCTGCATTTCCCTCCATCTAAAATGAAAATAGCTTCATTGAATGTCATGGGGAGCAAGGGGTGGGGAAGAGAACGTGTATTTTTACAACTTGGATTATCTTCTTTATGGACTAGAAACATGTCAATGAGAAAAGTGGCACTGCTTTTTAATCCCCCACGTATGAACATCTGAGTCTGTTTGAGAAGTGGCAATAGGAGGTCACATTCTGAAATTAGATCCGGGGCCACATTGAGAAGACAGGTGCCTGTGAGCCCCAGGGCTCTGTGCCTGCTCCAGCCTGGTGCCCTCATTTGGTGAGATGACATCTGGGCTCTGACATATGACGTGTGACGTGGCCAGCACAGAGCCTGGCACACCATCAAAGCTGGTTAATCCAGGCCTGCCCTCACCCGGCTGACAACAGTGTTGCCTTGTCCTTTCCAGCTGTTTTCTGTCCCGTCCTCTGCCATGGACAGAATAAGAAGGAATGAGGATGGGGTCACCCTCCATCCTTCCCCAACCCCATTCCTTGTCATCGGGGCGAGGGGCTCCCTTCCTCAGCCTCCTCTTTCTGGTTCTGAAAGAAGTGGGTGAGTGTCAGGGAAGGCAGGATGGAAGGTGGAGGAAATTATCATTCTCTTACCTGCCAGAGTTTTCAGGACTATGACTCTCATGATTAAGCATCAGTGAGTGTAAAATCCCCAGGGGAACCCAAGGCCAGGACCCTTGGGGTCAAAGGTGCCTTTATGTTAGTACTGCTCTGTTTCACCAAAAGTTTTTCTGCCAAGTTCTTCATTTTCTGCCCCCTTTGCTTTGGCTGGGGCAGTGTCCTGCCATCCACAGGTCAAAACCCAGGCCGGCTGGGGGTTTTCTTACCTTGCCCCTTCTTTAGGAGGAAGGCATAGACATGTCCACCCTCTGCCCTCTCTCAGGTCCTCATTAGAATATTTTGATTTAACCGACACAATACTTACTCTGTGTCGGTAACTGCTGTCACAACCCTATAACCTCATAATCCTGTAACAACCCCATGAGGAAGGTGCTGTTATTATCATTCCTGTTTTATAGATGGGGGAACTGAAACAATAACTCGAGTGACTTGCCCAAGACCATACAACTAGTGAGTGGGGGTGGAGCTGGGATTTGAACTTGGGCAGTCTGGCACCAGCAGCTAGCCTCTTAACCAGCGTGTTTTGCAACCTCCACATAATAGTAATTAAATGCTAATCACAGCTTCTAGTTATTGAGGACCTGTGAGGTGCCAGCAACTTTGTATGCATTATTGCGTCATATCTTTATGATAACCCATCAGCTAGGTCTCCAGGTAGCGGGTGAGCAACCTGAGGCTCAGAGAGAGAACCGTCCCCTTGCCTGTGGTCACGGACGTGGTAGGCAGTGGAGGCGAGACTGAAACCCCGGGCAGCCTGTCCCTGAGTCCCGGCTCGTCCTGCTGTGTCTCCTGGATGCTCTGGCTCTGGAGAAGAGGGGTTTTCCAAGACCCCTCAGTGATGAGGACTTGTGTCATCCTGAAGTAATTTTGGGTGGCCCCACTATGCCAGAGCCTGGGCAAGGGACCCACCTTTACAGTTCTGGGTGATGCCAAGAGTGTGAGGAATGGAGGATGGGGGCATGGTAGAGCAGAGGAGAGAGGTGTGACAGTGCAGGGGACCTGTCGTAGAGAATTGATTGTTGACCCCAGTCATGTGTCCCATGTGCCCCCCTTGTTGGTGACAGCAGGATCTTGCCAGTTAAACTGAAAATTAATGACTGGACTTAGTCCCTTTCTCTGGTGTCAAGTCACCTTCTCTTTCCTCCTTCCAACTGTGTCCCATAGAGTTAGTAAGAGCTGTCACTGATGGAGGGCCACCCAGGTGCCAAAGCTTTATCTGCATTACCTCACTCAGCCCTCACAAGCACCAGGGTGAAGGCACGATGGTCCCACCTCCGCTCTTTTGCACGTGATATACTACGGGCACATGCAAAGGTGTGGCACCGTGTTGTCCAGAACAGTGGCCACTTGTCGCATGTGGCCATTTAAGTGCATATTAATTACAACCAAATAAGAACATAAAACTTGCTGTTTTTTTTCGTTCAGTTTCTCATTCACACTGGGCACCTGTCAGGGGTCCAGTAGCCGCCTGCATGGAGTGCCTGCTGCCTTGGGCAGCACAGATGAGGCCTCCACAATGGCTGCAAATTGGGCTGGACAGCCCTGCTGTAGAGTTTCTCAGTTTTCAAATGAGCAACTCAGCAGCCTGCCCATAGTCACTCAGCTGAGAGCAGGCAGCCCCCTGGGGACCGCCCGGGCTCTGGGCCCGCTGTTGTCTGTGCCTGGCCATCACCCCCCTTGCCCCGAGGGCAAAGAATGCTCTCTTCAGGTAGCAGCTTCAAGTACAAAGAGGCAGTGTGACCTACTCAAGGCTGAGAGGCTGGAGTCGATGGGGTAACAGAAACCAAGGGCCCTGAGTCACTGAGTGCCACCCAGCTCTCAGGACCCCAGGCGGGCCAGCTCAGCCCTGGGGGCCTGGAGGCAGTGGGCCCACCCGTGGTCAGAGGCCACCCTGCTGGTTATGAATTTTTACAGCTGTTTACCTGGCATTGTTCTGTCCAAGAATAAAATAACTCTCTCCATGGCCACTGTGAATTCTTTGCTTCCCTGGGGGAAAAAAAAGAGAAGAGCAGCCCCTGTGATTGGAACATTGTCTGCAGTCCTGTCAGGTAGCCGCTGGTGAGTGACAGCTGAGGGAAAACGCACGGCTGAAAGCCATTCCCCTCTTACTTCAGTGGACCTGGAGAAATAGTCATAAATTAGGGCCGCGTGCCCAACGAGGGGAGAGGGAAGAAACACAAAAAATAAGGAAAACCTCCTCCCTGAGAAAGTCATAATTTTCTTCCCGAGGGTGGGAGGAGTTGGATGTTCAGAAAGTACCATCTCAGAAGG
>PVJL010001197.1:186172-287814 GCA_004026885.1 Lyroderma lyra | reverse complement strand
GTGTGTGTGCATGTGTGCGTGCGTGTGTGTGTGTGCATGTGTGTGTGCATGTGTGTGTGTGCATGTGTGTGTGCATGTGTGCGTGCGTGTGTGCGTGCGACACAAACACCTCCATGAGTCTGCAAAGAGAGAAGCACTCCCTCCTACACTCATTACCACACCTTCCGAAATGCTTCAATGTTCCCGAGGTTCTGCGGCCAGTTTTGTAAAATGTTTTTATATTCTTCTTTTTTTAATTCAACTTCTTACTGGTGTTTACGGATGAACTGGATAAAATGGGGACTAACTCTGCCTTCCCCGCCCCGGACCAGGCTGTGGCATCGGGGCGTTTGCCTTCTGGCTTCACACCCTCCGAGTACCTTCTACCTGGTCGGTGCTACGAGTTCCCAGCCGGCCCAGGTGCCTAGGATGTCAGTCTGTCACAGCTCTCAGTGACGGTGCGTCTTCAAAGCACCCGGAGGAGGCAGTGCTGTACCCACCCTGAGGAGTGCTGAGCGTCAGGTATCCAAATGAGAAAAGCACCGATGTGGAGCTGAGCCCTTCAATCTAGCTGGAGGGGGCTCACGTATTTTCATAGCAGGCAGCAGGGAGGTGCAGAACGTTTGTGTTGTTTCACTGGAGGTGATGGCCAAAGAACCCGAAGAGGGGAAGAGGGGAACCTGCTTAGGAATTAGGGTTTAGTGAGGAGGAAAGGCCATCTTTGCTTGGCACACTTCCTTTCCTTTCACCCTGCAAACCCGCAACCGAGCTTTCCCAGCGGCTGCTGCCGGTCCGGGGAGCACTGGGAGAAGTGTGGTCGTGGAGCCCCGCGGAGCCCTGCGGGATTTGAACCCGTGTCCTTCGGCGCCCCGAGCCCCTGTCACAGCCCTTCCCACGCCCCCCGTTTCTACCACAGGGAGAGATGCTGGTGTCGGCCCACTTCCTGCTGCTGCTGCTGCTGCTCCCAGGGGCCCCCCGGCCGGGCCGGGCCCACGAGTTCTACCGAGCCCCATCCCTGCTGCACTGCCTCAACACGGCCCTGTCTGAGGCCAAGGCGAGCCGGCAGGGGGATGCAGCCCTGCTGAGCAAGAGGGGCTTCCCCTACCTGCCCCGCCAAGAGCCCTCCTCAGGAGAGGCTGAGGAGAGAGAGGATGAGGGGGACAAGGACAAAAGGACCTTCCCCGGGGGTGGTGGTGAAGCTGACAGCCCCCGGTACAAGTACCTGTCCCAAGCGCAGCTCACGGGGAGGCTGTCCCAGGACAAGGCCAAGAGTGACCGGCGCACCAAGCTCACTCTGTCCCTTGACGTGCCCACGAACATCATGAACATCCTCTTCAACATCGCCAAGGCCAAGAACCTGCGGGCCAAGGCAGCCGCCAACGCCCACCTGATGGCACAGATCGGGCGGAAGAAGTAGCGGCAGGGCCAGCCGGAGGGCAGCCCCCCGAGGACCAGGACAGAAGTCAGGGTGCAGGGTGAGGGCGTGCCCACTCAACCAGGTTGTGTTTTGCAGAGGGTCCAGTTTCACAGGCTGCTTCACCGCTCAACCCCTCCGATCGCTTCCCGCCTCCAGCCCAGCCCCTTGGTCCTCAGACGTGTCGCGTTGTCCCACCTTCACCGGTACGAGGCCACCGAGGTCTCTCCCTGTGTGCTGTGTCCCCCTTCTGCTTCCCCACACATCTCCCTGGGGACCCCACGCTGAAGAAGAGGGCGCTCGGGGCTCCTTTCCAATCAGCACACAACCCCCGTCAGTGCAGGGAGACGCTGCTCACCACCCCGCCACCAGACCCCCACCCCTCGCACCCCCATTAAAACCAGTGGCTTCTCGAACCCCTGGCTCGTCTCAGTACCTCTTGCGCCAGCTGCCTCCTGTCTCTCCCAGGACGAGAATGGTTCCCGGGTGTCTTAGCGGGAGGAAAGAGCCCAGGACAGGTCACACTGGCAGGACTCTTGTCGCCCATCTTTGGATCTAGAGCCATCTCCGTGGCCTGGTCCCACCCAAGGGGCACAGACTGGGATCTGCTACCAGGTGGTACCTGGGCTAGACAGGGCAGGGAGATTTCCGTCATCCCCCTTGGGACACCCTGCATCCTCCATGCCCACTGGGGCTGCGACGCCAGGGTATCCGCCTGGCATGGTGCCGGGCACGCGTGGGTGAGCCAAGGCCTCTGCTGGCCACGAGTCGGCATCTAAGTGAGCAGACAAACCCCAAATCTGAAAAGAGGCAAATACTGCCAGGGAGTGTATGGAAGGGAGGAACTGCTCGGCGATAGCCACCGGTGTACACGGAACCTATGAGGAGTTCAGAGGTGAGAGGGGTCCACAGGAGTGAACGTCCGCGAACAGTAGACGTCAGCAGAACCCCCACGACCTCCAGCAGCAAAGCCGAAGGGCCAGGTTCCTGGAGGGGGGCCTGTGGTCGCACACCTGCACGTTGGGAAGTCGTCAATACCTCATGCGAACTTCCACGTCGTAAAAAATCCGACACACGCCCACACCAGCAGCGAACACGACCCCTGGCAGCAGCCAAGTCAAAACACGAACAAATGACCAATTTGGAAAAATGTCTGCCACTCATATAAAAGACGAATGGTTTATTGATCAATATATAAAAACTCCTAAACCTTGAGAGAAACAAACCCAAAAGAAAAGTAAGCAAGCATATGAATACAGGACTTGAGAAAATGTGTCAGACTGTTAAAATCCTTCAAAGAAAAGTAAAACATAGTAAATTTACGAGGGCAATATGAAACATTTAGGAACGTTTATCTAAGATTGCAAAGGGAACCAAAAGATCCATGGATAGCCCCTTTAAGCGTGATTTAATTTGCTAGATTTCAAAATAATAAAATTCACTAGCTGAACTTAAACGTTTAAGAAATAATCAGGTTTTTGCATCTTAATTTTAGTAGATTACTAGTTTTTAAAAAGAAAAACAGGTACATGGTCTTTTCTAGGTGGGTGAATGCACACACACACACATACGCCTTCCTGAATACCAAAATTTCTGTGACCCACTGGGCAGTTATTGAAACACGTCAACTCACCAGTGCCCCCCAGTGTCTGGAGAGAGAAACGATACAAACACACTGAGGAAAAAGTTGGAGGACTTAGTAAAAGCCTAATAAAAGTCCAAAGCGCTGTGGGGCCCGCACGTGGAAGGTTTCCATCACTGAGTAGTTACCACCATGCTTTCAACCCAACGAGAGATTTCCCGTGCACCCTGCCGTCCCTGACCACTCCGGCGGGAGGAAATGGACGGATTGCTCTGGTTAGCTCAAAGAGGCACCCAGGAGAAGAGTCCCCAAAGGCTACCTGGGAACGGTGACATCTGACCAGGTTTGTAACAGCAATTACAGCCCATGGTCCCAGGGAGGAGAACAGGCAGAGAGAAAGAAGGGTCTGCTGAGAAAGGCTGAGGGTCAAGTTCGCGTGGAGCACATGCCAGGAAGTGAGCGTGTGGGTTTAGAAATGAAAGCTGGAATGAGAAAGCTTAATGATTAGGTTTTCTATCTTAATTTTAGTAGATTATTAGTTTTTAGAAAGAAAAGCATGTACATGTTTTCTCTGGCTGTGTGAATGCACACACATGCATACACACACATGCACACACACATTTGAACACACGTACCCATGTGCATATACATGTGCCCACACACATGCATACCCCACACGTGCACCTGCATGCATGCATGCACACGTGGGCACACACGTGCACACACAAGCCCACACATGTGCACGAATGTATGTGCACGTGTGCGTGTGCATACATGCACACACGTGTCCCACAACACACGTGCGCGCACACATGCATACGCACACAAACATGCCTCCACAACACCAAAATTCATATGAAGGACTGAGCAGTTATTTAAGCATCTCACCTCTGTCTGTCATGTGCAGGAGTTGACACTTAATGATATGACAATGGGGCTCATTAAGGCTTCGTGTAGGGAGCAGAAGAAGTCAAGCTGTGCTGCTGACAGCTCGGTCACAGACCAGTAAATAGGTTGGATTGGGAAGACAAAGTGAAAGGCAGAAAAGAATTTAGATACCAGTGTGCTAGCTGCAGGGAGAGGAGTTGATTACTCGAGCAAGGATGGCCCCCATGGGAAGAAAAGCAAGGGAAGGGGTTCCGGAAACATTACGGAGCAGAAAGATAGGACTTGCATCCCTGCAGAGAACAAAAGAAAGGGAACGGTCATCAATGATGGGGTTACTTAGAATTGGCTTAGTGAGGACATGACAACATAAGTAAACAAGGAGGAACGCCAAAGAAAGAACAGACTTCTTTTGAGGAAAATGATTAAGGTCTGCTTGGAAGAAGCTAAATCTAAGTGCAGCAAAATGTCTGGGAGGCCAGGCCCAGCATGGAGGTGGAAATTTCAGTTTACAACTCAAGAGAGAAAGGAAACATAGAGTTTCCACAGTCATCCGTGGAGAGCTAATGTGGTGGTGAATAAAATCAACAAAGGCCAGAGAAGAGGACCGCAGTACCTCCCTTAGGGACAGGCAATGGACCAACCTGTGTAGATGTCAAATGAGGAGGAGAAGCAAACAGTGCCACAGGAGGCAAAGAAATGGTTCAAGCCAAATGAACTAGCAAATGCTTTACATTCTGACCCGCAGGCCACGCAGATTCCAATTTGTGAAAGACCCAAGAATATTCTTGCTGTTCATTCGTTTGTTTGCTTGTGTGAAAAGCAAACTGAGGCTGTAAGGCCCACATCTGGGAGAAGGAAAAGAACCATACTGAGAATGCTCATTATTTAATCAACGTACAAAATACAGATGGGGCGCAGTGCCACGAATAATCGATATTGTGCTGTTTCCCACCTCAGGCACAGGAAATGGAAAGCATTAACTTTAGGGTTTCACAGTCTCTTGGTTGAAAAAGTAAAGAATAAAGCCAGGGTTCCATTCTGACAAGAAAAAAAACAAAAAGAAGACATGACCCAGAAATTCAAAAGACTGTAAACCTTAGAAGGTCACAGGTCACAGCGCTGAGCTGCATTAGCAGACGGGGAAAGATGTGCCCCTTTACACCACTGACAGTGTGGGACTTAGCGTCTTGCTTGATTTGATTTCATTCTTCTTCTAATCAAGGGAACTCTACCCACTAACTGAATAACATCTTGAAGAGAAAACATGGCACACGTCAATTTAACATTCATTGTCGCCATCATCTGAAACTCAGCCCTGCTTCCTCATAATCCTTCTCCAGAGCTGCCAGATCTTCCCTGGCCTCCGAGAACTCGCCTTCGTCCATGCCTTCCCTGATGTACCAATGGAGAAATGCCTTCTTGGCGTACATGAGGTCAAACTTGTGGTCCAGGCGAGCCCAGGCCTGCACCACCGCTGTGCTGTTGCTGAGCATGCAGACAGCCCGCTGGGCCCTGGCCAGGTCCCCCTGAGGTGTCACCACAGGCGGGTGGGTGTTGATGCCCACTTTGAAACCGGTCGGACACCAGTCTACAAACTGAACGGAGTTCCTTGACTTCATGGCTGCAATCGCTGTGTTCACATCCTTAGGGACCACGTCCCCTCTGTAGAGCAGACAGCAGGCCATGTACTTCCCCAGTCTAGGATCGCACTTGACCAGCTGGTGGGAGAACTCAAAGCAAGCAGCTGTGATGTCGGACACAGAGAACACCTTGTGGTAGGCCTTGTCGGCAGGAACGATGGGGGCGAAGGCTGTCATGGGGAAATGTATTCTTGGATAAGGTACCAGGTTGGTCTGAAATTCGATTAGGTCCACATTCAAGGGCCCTTCAAACCGGAGGGAAGCAGTAATGGAAGCCACGGCCTGAGCTATCAGCCTGTTAATACTGGTATAAGAGGGGCATTCGACACCAAGTTTATGATGGCATATGTCATAGAGGGCCTCATTGTCCACCATGAAGGTACAGTCCGCGTGCTCCAGGGTGGAATGGGTGGTGAGGATTGAGTTGTAAGGCTCTACGACAGCAGTGGAGATCCTGGGGGCTGGATAGACGGAGAACTCCAATTTAGTCTTCCTCCCATATCGTATCGACAGCTGCTCCATTAAGAGAGATGTAAACCCTGATCCTGTGCCTCCTCCAAAGCTTCGGAAAATCAAAAATCCCTGAAGTCCACTGCACGGTTCTGCCTGGGAAGGGAAACGAGATGTGAGAACTCAGCCAGATAAACCAGAGGCAGTGGCGATGGTGGGACACAAGTTCAGACAGGGCGGGCTTACTATGGTCAACTATACCACAAACACATCTACTGGGTAACTTGAATAGTTACTTCTGGAGTGGGAAAAGGTTTTGGAGGTTTACTATGAGCAAGCACAAATATTCAACTGTCTTTTGCTGCCCTCCCTGAATTTATCTGTATGTGATCTAACTCAAGGTCTTTCTTTATCAATAACAAAAAAAATGACTAGCAAAACACTGATGCAATATAGTTCCCCCGCCACCATGATAGGTAAAGGGCCTATATCATGTCTATGCCCAGTCTACTGGGCTGGTGTGGAAGGCATTGTATTATCTAATGATTATGCCACACACCAAAATATTGACTTGAAAAAGCATTCTCCAGACCCAGGTCCTTAAAGAATTAGCTATCAGTAAATAGAGAAATGTCCAGGTAAGATGCGCCACCTGTTAATTCTACAAATAGTGATTACCACTGGGAAATGACAAGTTTTTGAGTGCTTTGGAAGTCTCTAATAACAAGCTAAACCCTGAGTTAGCAGAAGCAACAGTAGGTGGGGACTACTCGTTTCACGGAAGGAAATCCTGCCATTTGCGACACAGATGGACCTTGTGGGCGTTATTAAGTGACATAAGCCACACCGAGAAAGACAAATGCCACACCTGCTCACTCATGTGTGGAATCTAAACTAGTAGAACTGGAGAGTAGAGAAGTGGTTGCCAAGAGCTGGGGTGGGGGTAGGGCAGGAAGAAATGGGGAGATTTGGGTGAAAGGGTCCCAACTTGCAGTGAAAAGGTAAGTTCAAGTGCTGGGGCTCGAATATACAGCATAGTGACTAGAGGTAACAATACTGTATTTGGAAGGTGCTGAGACAGTGGATCTTAAATGTTGTCACCACCAAAGAAATAAAAAATGTGATTATTTGAGGGGATAGGTGTGTTACCTAACTCTATAGTGGTAATCATTTTGCAATATTTATATATATATGTGTGTGTGTGTGTGTGTGTGTGTGTGTGTATCAAGTCATGACGTTGTACACCTTAAATGTACACAATGTTATGTTAATTATATCTCAGTAAAGTAGAGGGAGGGGGATAAAATAAAACATTTCTACATATTATACAATAAATCTAAAAGGAGAAAAGAAAGCATAGATGGGGCTGCACAGAACGTGGGAAGGCTTGTGTCACCCTTTCTAGATAACAAGGCCTCATCAGAGCCCAGGTCGGGACCCTTCCCAGCTCTGAGCATCGCTGGCGGCCCCCAGGACAGGGGTCGGGTGGCCATGGTGATGACGTGGGTGGAGGAAATGCTGGTGATGCCGTCCCACAGGACCCCAGGCTCTCAGGCACGCACCGCGCCCCCCCCCCCCACCGCCCACCCCGGCTGAGGACACAGGAGCCACTTGCCAGCTTTCGGATTCTGTCCAGCACAAGGTCAATGAGCTCCGACCCCACCGAGTAGTGGCCCCGAGCGTAGTTGTTCGCTGCATCTTCCTTCCCGCTGACGAGCTGCTCAGGGTGGAAGAGGGAGCGGTGCTCGCCTGTCCGGATCCCATCTGCACAGAGGAAAGTAGGTCGGCCACTGCATGGTGGCCACTGCACGGCGGCCACTGCACGGCGGCCACTGCACGGCGGCCCTGAGAAGCCCTCTGCGCCTTCCCGCACAGCCCCGGACCCGACCTGCGTCCATGCCCCCAGCACGGCGAAGCTGCGGAGCTGTCACTGCCTTGGCCTTCCTCAGCCTAGGAAAAGCCATTCCAACTCCTCTATAGAAACCAGAAGTCCGTCTTTCTGTCTTACACCCCCGGGTAGTTTCTTAGGGCTGCCGCCACAAATTACAACAAACTTGGTGGCTAAAAACAAAGAGAAACGTATCCTCGCACGGTTCGGGAGGCCAGGAGTCCGCAATCAAGGTGTGGGCAGGGTCGCTTCCTCCTCTGCGGGACGAACTCTTCCGGGCCTCTCTCCGAACTCCCAGGGACTGCTGGCAGTCCCTGGAGTTCCTGGGCTGGCAATGGCATCACTGTCTCTACCTCCGCCATGTGTGTCCCTTCCTCCTGTCCTGTTCTGGGGTTGTGGGTAGACGTAGACTTTGGGGAGACTCTAGTCAACCCACCACACACCCTGGGGCACTTGGGCACTTTAGGACAAGTATTTCTGCCCACAAAGTACCTAATGTACGTGCTGGGACAGCGTGGGAGAGCACACCCATCAATATTATTAGTGCTGTGCTGTGAAAGAGGCTCTCACAGAGCAGGGGTGGCCCGCTCAAATGCCCACACGACTCCAGTGCAGTTAACATAAATTCACAAAGCAGGGGCATCAGTGCAAAGATGTCGGCAGTATTCACGACAACCAAGTGCACCCCTGCCCGGTTTCAGTGCCTTTTGGTGGAATGTTGAGATGGGGCCCTGGGGACAGTGGGATGTTGCATAGTTAATGACATGTGCTCAAAACTCAATTTCCTGTGTTCGTATCTTGGCTTTCTCGCTTAGCTATACCACAGGTACTACGTCTCTGAGGCTCAATTATTTCAACCCACAAATAAGGAAATTAACAAGACCCACCGCACCGAGTTTACGAGGATGAAATGAGGTCACAGGGCATGATGCATAGCCCATAAAACAAGAAGTATAAATGATAAAACGGACTTGCTGACATGCACTTATACACATTTATCTCATTATGCGTCATTGGCCTTGGCACTAGGGTTATGTACAGTTAGTCCTAGAAGCTCACCACCTCAGAGGAAAAGCACTAATTTTCTAAGAGCAAGACAGGCTCTCTCAATTTATCTTGTTCTCCTGCATATGACTGTGAATTTCTAAACCACAATTTTGTATTCCCCCAAGTGCTTAAATTTACTAAAATTGACTTTAAATGATTTTTAAGTAATAGACATAGACCAATAAATAAGTAAATAAATAAAAGACTCCCAAAGACAGGTTTACAAACAAGACGTTAAGTGGACACATAATTCTGGGTGGTCTCTTGGCTTTTCACCGAAAGCTCTGGATTCAGCATAAGGAGGGAATTTACGGAAGCCTGCTTCTCGTGACAAGGTCCAGTCGAGATCTGGAGGGTAGCCAGTTCCATACATTCTTTCAGTGACATCCATTTTCTCGGAGATCAGAGAGTCCAGGACCGCCCAAACTGTCCACCCCAACTTCCTGGTACTTTCCCACGTCGCTCCAAGACGTTAGTACTGGCCCAGCACCCTTCCCCGGCATCCTCAAGGATGTCTGTGGCTTTTAAACATGAATATTTGATGGCTCCTTGGCTTCCTTACCTCCAATGTCATTTAGCTCCACTCTGCGTGAATCACCATCACTCGAAACTGTCCCCCTGAAATCGTAAACTGCAAACCCCATTCTCTGACCATCCTTCCTTCCTTCCCCCCACCTGGGCCCGTGACCCAGCCCCGACTCTCCTGCTAGCCCCCTCTCCCATCACTCCCCTACTCACACCGGGATGCAGGCCATGGTGAACGCCTGCTCGACTTGCACGGTCCCCCCGCCTACGCGGTGAACCTGCAAGTGCTGACGGAGGAGCCTTTATGGCGCCCCCGTTACTCCTCCTGCCTTGGTGAAATCGCTGCACCTCACAGAAATTTCTATTTTTGTGACGTTGTATCATATAAAAATGGACATTTTTAAGGTTAAAAAAAAAGGTCACCCGTTGGCAATTTTATAGGGCTTAATACACATATTAGAGCCTCACGTTTTCTTCTCCGCTCGATTACGCTGCTTTTCTGTTAAAAGAAAGTGGCCTTTATGAGAGGGCAACCCAGGATCAAAGCCAGTTCTACCCTCAATAACCCAAGGATCCAAGGCAGGCTCCACAACCTTCCCAGACGCAGTTTCCCCATCTATAAACGGGGGGTGACAGCAGTGTTTCCTGACAGAACTGTTGTAAGGTCACTTGAGCCTTCCTAGATGACACCCCACGATCCTGTTCGGGTAACTCCTGTAATGTGACAATCCCACCCAGGACACTTGATTTGTTTGTTCTGATTGCGGGCCTGGACCAGTGCGCTAGAGCGTAAAACGCACGTTACCTATAACAGTCGGCTCCAGGTCCACGAAGAGCGCTCTGGGCACGTGCTTCCCGGCTCTGCTCTCACAAAAGAAGGTATCAAAGGACGCGTGCTCCCCGTTACCACTTTCCAAGTGATCTTGTTTACTGTCGAGAAGGCCATCTGGCTGGATGCCGTGTTCCAGGCAATAGAGTTCCCAGCAAGCATCCCCAATCTGGACGCCAGCTTGGCCCACGTGAATGGAAAGGCACTCCCTCTGAAATAAGCCGTGGTAAGTTAGGGCTGAGCAGGCCGTCTTCGATCTCATGAGCCACATCCCTCGCCACGTCTGCTTACAAGTGATAGAAACCAAGCCAGCTTATGCCAATAAGAGAAGTTTATTATAAGGCAAGTGACAGTGTCTCATGGAAACAAAAACCAGGATACAGGTAAACTGTAGGGACAATTGAACCAAGGACTCCAATCCCATTAAAAGATTTCTTTCAACGACATAAATTATCTATCGTGTAATAGGCTAAGAATGAGTTAAGACTATATATCATTGTATATGTACAAAATCAAGCTGTCTCTTTCGGAAAAAAAATTAGCTAGTTATTGGAAAGGAATAAAACCAAAATCAATGTATAGCCTTGACACATATTAAAACCCATTGCTGATAAAGATATAGTAGACTCTCAAACAACTGACACTCTCAAACAACCAGTTGCTTGAGTTCCGGTTAACGGAGAGTCTACTCACATTTATCCGGCTTCTACCAAACCCCATGGGTGCCGGTTAACTGAAAGTCTACTATATTACCTTTTTATATGTTGACATTTTAAATTTACTATTCATATGTGCTCTAAATAAGGAAGAATGTTCTAAGCTTAAAAGTAGTAGAAAATTTATCAAATAAACATGAAAAGATTTAACAACCCAAGTGTGTGTGTGTGTGTGTGTGTGTGTGTGTGTGTGTATATATGGCATTTTATATACATCAAGTAGAAAGAAAATTAAGAATGCTACTAAATAGACAAATGATATAAACAAGTGAATTACAAAAGAAATAAATAACTTAAAATGTGAAGATTTAGGCACAATGGCATTCACAGTATTATTATTTACGAGAGTAAAAAACCAAAACCCAATGCATTTGATCATTCATCCATATTACTTGGCCTTTAAAGGAAGCCATGTCAATACAATGGCATGTTACATGAACCTTAAATACAGAGGGTGCCAAAGGAATGTACTGGTATACACATTTAAGAACAGAAAAACTATGTTAAAATTGTAATACTCAGTATATACCGATAACAAAAGATGAGCACGAGTCACATCTGACTTCTGCCATTATAAGAGGTGCTCAAAGTGGTGACCATCAGCGTCCAGACACTTCTGATGACGGTGAACTACTGCTTGAGCCACACTGACCAAAGTACCACTACCGAGCCACACTGACCAAAGTACCACTACTGAGCCACACTGACCAAAGTATCACTACTGTAGTCAGTTTTGTATGGGACTCCACATCCTTTAAGCTCCTCCATAGGTGAAAGTCAAGGGGTGCTAAGTCAGGAGAATGTGGGGGAAACTCACCTGCACCTCTTCATCCCACCCATTGTCCTGGCAAATGGCCTTGCACTCCATGAATGACAACTGTGCTTTGGCCATTTTCTTTGACCATCCTGCCTGTCGCGTGGTGACACTAACATTCATTTGAGTAACACTATCGTTTGAGCGAATGTCATACTATACATTGCTACTACAATTCAAATTCGAAAAGTAGTACTTAGATAACATCACTTTAAATGTGTACCCATTTTTTTGGCACATTGGTATTTACCAAAAAAAAAAAGTATGACATGGGAAATGCTTATGATGAAATATTAAGTAAAAAGTATTAATATATAAGTTATGTAATGTAGGATGTCAAATACATTTTAAAATAAGCATTAAAAAAGTCTTTTAAAATGCATCAAAATGTAACTAGTTACATCTTAGTGATTTTTTTTCTTGTTTAAACTTGACTATTATCATTCACCCTCATCAGCCTCCACTCTCATATCCAGATTTTAATTCACCATTCCCATTTTTTTAAAAGGTAAACAGTTTTGTTTTGTTTTGTTTTGTTTTTAATGCAAACAGACCCAAATATCTGCTCATCTAAGAGAGAGTTTTGATTGCCATGGTCATAGCACAAGTCTAGCTGGGGGTGTTACCTGGTGAGAAGCCTGTTTCCTGCACCATAAGGGCCCTTCAAGCTGTTTGCCCGATAAGCAGACAGGTAACCCTGCCCTCATCCAGGGCTGCACTTCCCCAAGGTCGGAGACTCAAATACGAAAAGCTCTCTAGTCAGAGGGAGGGAGGGAGGCCTGGCGGCCGCACCCCTGCAATCCAGTTTGGACTCTGTTCCTGCTCAGGGCATCACGCCCTTGTACTCTGTCTTCTAGATTCACGAGGATACACAACACAGCCCTCTGTGCGTTATGAGGAAGTCGCGCTCCTCTTCTCTGTGCAACCATCAGTCTCATGACAAAGGCTGTGAATTTGATTCAGAAAGCACTTCACTTAGCATCAACCAATACTCCAACCTCTGGGGCACATTAAAAAGAAAAAAGTTTCACCATAACAGCCTTCTCACAGTCCTACCTCCCCTCCTGTTAGACTTAAAATGATCTCAGTCCATCAGCTCCTGTCATCAGACCAAAACATACCAAAATCCCCAGATTGAGGTAAAAATTTAAAAGAGGGGATTCATTTTTTCTACCTCATGAAAACCACCTACATGTGGATTTCTCTCATAGCACCCATGGCCTGTGCTCACAACATTCACAGTAAAAATAATCACCAACATAAAATAAACAAAAATGTGGTCTTTATGTGGTCTGTACCCAAGTGGTCCAGACACAGGAGTGACTCCATCCTCGCCAGGAGTACTTGGCCCAACGAGGACCAATCTTGCCCTCATAGGTTTGAGAAGGCGCTAAGTTTATAATGTAACTGTGCCACAGGGTACAAAAGGCTATTTTCACCTCATTCTTCTCTTATCCTCTCCCTCCTTCCCAAAGTATCTGTTAAAATACTAATCAAACTGTAAAATAATAAAAAGATCGTAAAATGCCCACTGAAGGTCAAGATTGATAATTCACAACACATTGATGTGTGTTTGTAAGAAATAATACAGATCTCCGGTACCCTTACCCATTTCCCTCAGTGGAAATATAAGACCATAGTCAATATCAAGCCCAGAACACTAAATTGATAACAGTCAAGACACAGAACATTTCCATTGCCACACGGATCCCTCATGTAGGCAGGCACAATTTTTAAGAGCTAAACAATTTAAACATTCTTAAAATGTTGGAGACAGGGTCCAATGGAGCGAGGTCAAAGATGAAAAAGCTGCTCAAAGTGCAAAAGATAGATTCTGTTTAAAAATAAAAAATGCTTAGATACTTAAAAATGACTGTGGCTGGCACACAAGAGATTAAAGGAAAAGCTGGTCTTAAAAGGCGGTCCCCAAACAGAATTATTCATGTAACTATATTTATTATCATCCCCCAAAGGACTAAACTCAAGGGAGGACAAAGAGGTCCACACTCCACCTGTCACACACTCATCAGTTTACAATGGCAAGCTGGGTCTGAAGTCCCCAGAAACTTTAAGAGCCTGAGAGCCAAGCAGTGGGTGCCTACAGAAAAATCAGCACACCAGTCTCAAATGCAAAAGTCTAAATGCTTCAGCCTTTCAGTTAAAGGCAACGAACAACTGCACATCAATGGAGCTTTTTCTGAAAGCAACAAAAGCTACAACTGAATAGATAAGGACATAGGCTCACCTGCTCCAAACATGGCCATGGAAGGAAACAAATGGCTCTTTAAAAATTTCCTCTCTCATATTAAGAATTTATTAAGAATTGCTTGGTGGAGAAGAGGACCAGATACCATGAGCAGTATTTGCTACAACACCAAAGTAACTCTGTCAACAATATACAATTACCATAGCCACTTACCATGCTGATCTAGAAGGTGCCCCCAGTAATGACTGATGAGTATGCCCAGGTGAGCCTTATCACAGGCCAGGAAGTGACTCCACCTGAGGGCTGAGCCGCTGGCTTCACTTAAAGCAGCACAGCCTCTTTTTAGTTTTTCAGCTCTCTAGACTCAAAGTAGCTCAGTGACCTGAACACCCTGAGATAAAGCTGTAATTAACTGAGGTTTGCAAATATTTCATTTCATGACCTCCCCTGTATAAATACAGAGGGTGCCGAAAAATGCATACACGTTTTAAGAGAGGAAAAAAACTGTATTGAAATGGTAATACTCAATATATATCAATAACAAAAGATGAATACAAGTCACATGGGACTTCTGCAATTGTAAGAGGTGCTCAAAGTGGTGACCATCAGCATCCAGACACTCCTGATGACAGCGAACTCCTGCTTGATCAACGCTGACCGCAGTGCCCACTTGTGTCACTGCACATGCTGTTTCAGTTTCTTCCCGAAGTCCCACCAGCGTAGTCGGTTTTCTACGGCACACCACGTCCTTTAGGGTCCTCCACAGGGAGAAGTCAGGGGGTGTTAGGTCAAGAAAACAGAGGTGGAAACTCAAACAATGTTCTCGATTTTTTTTTCTTTTTTTTTTAATTCATTTTTATTGTTAGACTTATTGGGGTGACATCTGTTAGCAAGGATTACATAGGTCTCAGGCATACAATTCTACAGTGCATTGTCAGCTTGTTGTATAAGTTCACCACCTAATGTGAGTTCTCTTTCCATCACCTTGTATTTAGCTTCCCCCGCTCCTCTCCCACCCCGAATTTTAAATACCACTTCAAAATGGTCTTGTCCTCCTCGAACAACAACCGTGCTTCCGCCATGTTCTGTGACTTTCCTGCCTGTCGCACGATGACACGAGCATTCATTTGATTAATGCCATCAGGTTTTTTTGTTTTGTTGTTTGCTTTTTTGGTTTTTTTTTTTTTTTTTGGGGGGGGGGGTAGTTCCCTGGCTGGGAATCGAACCCAGGCCCCCGATTAATGCCATGTTTTGAGTGAATGTCATACTACACATTGCTACCCTAATTCAATTCAACTTCAAAAAGTAATACACAGGTAACATCCCTTAAAATGTGCATACATTTTTGGCACCCCTGTATATACATAAATCTCCATATATAGAACTATACTACTCCATTATCTCATATATATAAGAACTATCTATGAGGGCTGTCCGGACACTGTCCACCCATGTAATATGACAAATGGAGGCATTTTGGGCTACATTTCTTCTGAATAGCTCTCATATATATACACACATATATATGAAAGCTAAAACTTAATTCCTCAAACTCTGCCCTGAAGAATATTTTAGTAGAGGGGGATGGCTTGTATGGAGCTGGAAAAACAAGGATGCAGGGAAAATTTGTCATTTATTTAGTACCGTTCTAGGCGAAGACCTTGCATTTGGGGGCAGGGGTGTTCAGATACCAGAAAGTTTACCCCTTGCAAGATTAAGACAGTTCACCAGACTTTGCCATGTCTGGAATGACTAATACTCAGAATAGTCCACTTTCCTTTGCTCTGCTTCTATACTACCCAGCCATTTTCTGATTAAAATTTGTCTTCTATTCATCCTTTCCCTAGTATTCAGCACAGGGCTCGGAGTGTTATAGTAGGAATTCAATGAACACTTGTGAACAATTGGGCAAAATAATAAGTTCCCAAGTATCTGAAAATTGGAGAGAGGTGCCCCGCCTAAAACAACAATGTTCTGATCACTGGAAAGAAAGCCCTTCCTACTGAGAATCCCCACATCAACATTGGGATTAACCACTACTTTGGGAATTATTAAAGTTTCCAGAGGGCCGACTATCTCTAATTACACCATCAAAATCTGTTTTAGGATCTGCAGAGTTGATAAGACTAAATTCTGAAGACCTCATCAAAGTATGAGGTTGAAATGATGACAGTGCTGTTTTGAAAAAGTCAAAGTTTGGCGACTTCACCGGGTATAATCAAAATGCATGCATCCTATGAAGCTCTAGGTGGGTAGAGACCAACTCCCTAGATGGCATTTTTACATTGTCTTACTCTAACTGCTACAAAGCAATACTTCCTTCTTTAATTGGGCGGGGGGAGGGGCGGGGGGGACGGGGGATAAGATAGAATAGAGGTCGTTCTTAATTAACTATGGGATTTTTACTCCCTAACTTCTTACCCTTCTTAAAACTAAAACATTTTTTCCCTCACATTATAAATGTAATATAAGTTCAGTACCTCAGGATTTAAAAATACTATAAATACAAGAAAGCAAAAAAGAAAAATTTAATACCCCAAGTCTGATCTCCTAGGGACATTTTAATACATTGATTTCATCTTTTTCCTTAGTTAAATGTCTTATAATTCATAACTCTGAATATACTAAATATACCCTTATATTCCATGTTTTTATTTACAATTATAATTTACTATTCTATTATACACTTCACAATTGGCTGAAAATATTCTTTCCAGTGGATCAATCATAATTTAGTTTCCCTATCATTGTTTATTTAGATTGTCTTTACTTTTTCTGATGCCATTAAAGAACAATGCCATCAATATCTTCTTCATTCTGTAGGGGGAAACAAAACTTTACTTCCGCCCCCTTAGGGTGCTAACTCAGCATGAGAGTTAAAATGACAGATGACAGATTAACAGGAAAAAAGCAAACAGATCTTCACGTGTACATAGGTGCCCCATAGGAAAATGAAGACCCAAAGAAGTGCCAAAATCTTGGTGTTCACATACTAAGTCAGTGGAAGAGAGGCCAATTGGGGAAAAGCAGCTAAAATATATGGGGAGACCAAAGGAAGACAATAAGAGTTATTTTAATAAAGTCTGCTTGTACAAAATTCGCCCTCCCTGACAGCCTCCATCTCTGATGAGAAGAATGTTTCTTTCCTTCTGGTACAGGAGGCCACCTTTCACATGGGAGCTTTATCTCCTGCTTTCAAGAAGAAAAGGGGAGGCCAAGGAGCCCTTCTTCTACCTGGTGTTCTTCAAGTGCCTCTAGCTCAAAATAATCCTAGTTCCAAAGTAGCATATTTGTGGGGTGGCGTATTCTGCCACCCTTCAATGTACATGGAACTTTATTTCCTAGGCTAGATTCCCAGAAATGGAATCACAGCGTCCGAGAAGAGGCTACTTTTAAAGCCTTGGACACCTAAAAAGCAATCTTTAAAATCAAAGCATGTGCTATTGAACAACTGTCTTTTTTTATTTGAGAAGGTTCTTATTTGATGTTCTGCGTTTTGCTGCCTTCATCACTCTCTTTTCTGAGGAGAGACTGTCTCTTCTGCACTGGGGCATAAAAGGGCTCACCATTAGATTTTAATGTTTTCTTAGAGACGGCCCTGAGAACGCATTTCCATTACCTTTGGCAACTGGGGATTTATCTCAAGTGAATAATTTAGTATGTCTGTGGCCAATAGACAACCCCTTCTTAGGTCATTACTTTCAACTTTTCTTGGCCTGCGGTGGAAGTGAAATATGTATGGGGCCTTGGAGATTCAGGAATGGAGTTAGAATTAAGTCCAAGCCCACCCACGGATCTGAAGGGCCAGCCTCTCATTATCCTCCCTTTTCTGATTCTATTTAAGCTCCTGGAGAGGCGGGGAGAGGGGGCGGGATTCACGTTTCCTAGCAACCGCCCATTGTGCCTCTGATTGGCTGGTAGCAGCGCGGCCGCCATTTTCAAACCCCGGAAGATGGCGGCGGCGGCGGCGGCGGCGGCGCGCTCCTGACAGAAACATCTCTACCGGCAGAAGGGGCTCCTGCACCCGGGCACCCGACCACCGCCACAGCCCGCTCCGCGCCATGGAGCCCGAGCTGGCGGCCCAGAAGCAGCCTCAGCCGCGGAGGCGAAGCCGCCGGGTTTCCGAACTCGGCGCGGGCAGCGCCGCGGGGCCTTCGTCCGACATCCCCGGGCCGGAGGCGGACGGCCGGTGAGCGCTGGGCGCGGCAGCGACTGGGGACCTGGGCAGCCGATCCGAGGCCCGGGATGGGGACGGGGGCGCCACGGCTGGCCACCTTCCTCTTCCTCCGACCTCCCTTCGGCGAAGGACGCGCGCCTCCTCCGACCAACCCCCGGCGGCGGGCGCGGGCTGGCCTCGCTGGCTCCTCCTCGTCCTCCTCCCCTCCAGCAGTGTACAAACTGGAATGGGGGCGGTTCCGAAATATGCAATGAGGAGGCTAAAACTGCCCAGGAGTCTGCAGGGTGGAGGGAGAGAGATTGTCACCCGAGCGCGGGGACTTTTAACAGTGTTGGAGTCAGACTGTCTGATGTGAATCTTGGTTCTGGCCCCGGCTACTCTGAGGTCAAGACTAAGTTAATGCCTGGCCCCAGCTTCGTTTATAAAGTGGGCGTGGTCATAATACCTGCCTTTTAGAGTCGCTATGAGGATTACGAGTTAATGCCAATAACTCATATAAACATCTGAAATGCTTAGAATAGTGCCTGGTTTATAATAAGCATTCAACAAAATTTGTTGCTGCTATTAATAGAAAAAAAAAAAACCATTGACTTAATCCATTTTAGAACTGAAATAAAGGCCCTTAGAAATTAGTTCACTTTCTTTTATATATTAGGCTTTTTGAAGCACAATGAAATGTCATAGCTAAATAGTGGGAAATTTTTGTCCTGTGTTTCTCAACTCCTAATTTAATGTTCTATTTGCCATGCAACCTCCACTGTGTGTCTCTAAAGACTTTTGTTAGTATTATTAATCAGTGAAACAATTACTTTCACTCATATAGCCACTTTCAAGAGCCTTCTTTGTAAAATATAAGATTTAAATGACATTTAAATAATTCTGTTTCTGCTCTTTGGGGCCTTAGGAGAGTCCATTGAACATTACACATCACCTGTAGAGCAGGAATATAAATATACCGTGATTCTTTTAAAGGGTTTATAATATGTTCCTTGTAACAGATTTGAAGTAATGCTATCCATTGATAGAAAGATAATACTGTGACCTATGATCTACGAGTAGTGATGGATCTTACTCTTTGAATATTGTTTTTCCAGTAAGATTGATGAATTTGTAGAATGAATATCCAGTGTTTAAAGGTACAGTCTCAAGCCAGACTAGCTGTTATTTATGTAAATATATTCAGATCTGAGGATCCCTGTACCCTTTAAAGGAACTTAACTTTTTGGGTGGACTGTTTTTCAAATCGTATTTTAAACTGAATTAAAACATATAAACACAAGTAATTGAGCCAGTTCTTGATAACCCAGGACTGTCATTATAAACTTCACTTTGCTAACTCATTTTGGTTATTTTTCATTGTAAACACATAAATACCTTCCTTATTATAAGCCAGGATCTTTTTTTGTAGTTTGCTTTCCTTTTCAATTGAAAGAATAATCTCGCGTTATCTGGTACATTTTATGAAAATGTTCATTGAGCTCCCTTTCTGCCATTTATAATTCCAATTCCGCTCTTAATTATCGGCCACGATAGGGGAGGGCAGTGACACAGGTCATAACCTCTGAAAGTATCATTTAGCTAAAGAATGAATTAACAGGATGATTCTCTTTTTGAACATCAACTTTACTGTTGAAATTATGCTTTGTTTAGACTAAATTAGCTTAGTGTAAAAGTAAGATACATCATTCGAAAACACACCAAATAATAGGAAAGGAAGAATGTTATAGGCCAAGGAAGAGTAACGATGGGGTTAATAAGAAACCCAGTTTTATATACCAAGCTAGTTCCTTCATGTGTTAGTTTATTTTTATGCCTTAAATGTTAGAATTATTTAGATGTATAAAAAGGGGATCTGGACAAAAATTCTTGGAAAGGTGAAGGACTGTCACATATTATTAATATTTCAGCCTTTAAACTCCCCTCTAAATGGACTATATTGGGTATCTTCTAAAATGGGCAATTAATAATCTTCATGCTTTGTGAAATCAAAAAAATTTTTCCCATAAGGATTTAAAAATAACTGTTATATTTTGGGTATAACCCCTGTGAAAAATGACTATGTCTTTCCGAGATTTTGAAAGTTGGCACTCTCAACATGCTTTCTGGGCACAATTTGTTTTTTGGGTTACTTTTTTCCATGGGTATTCAAAATAAATAGGTACTTGTTATTGAAATGGAAAAAATAGCTTTACTGTAAAGCTGATTACAGCTAGTGCTGGAAAAAAATCTTGCCATCCAGTTGGAAATAGTTTTCCAGTTTGTTAATCTGTTTAAAATTCCCAAGAACTATTTTTCTTTCCAGTCAGACATTGAATTCATTCTGAGGTCAGTATGGTCAGTTCTATAGAATAAAGAAAGAAATAGCTTTGGTTTTGTGTTCCCCTTAACACTTGTCTTATACCTAAAAGGCAGTGAATATTTTAAGTGCCAGTATGATTACTACTTTGTAATAAATATTTATATTATATAATAATAAAAAGTAATTTGAAAAGTCATAATTGCTTTTTCAACCCAATCCCCACTGATAGCTGTTTAACCATGTAGTATGTAACACTAAACCTAGAGCAGTGTTTTTAAAAGTGCTAGGGACTCATGGTATGTCGGTCCTATTTTCCTTATAACCTGGTAGCATTTGTTTACAATACATCTATGTATGTTTAATCTTGTAATGTATTTCATATGTCTTTGTGCTTAACTTAAACACCCTGTTCCAGTGTTTTATCAAAAATCATACTGTTTTCATTGTCGCTTGACTTTTCTGCAGTGGCATAATCATTTCCTTGCTCTACTAAAGTTATCTTGCTCTGCTAAAGAGGCCCTCAAAAAAATTTTTTGAGCTCCAGTAGTAATAAAAGGCTTACTGTGTTTTTATGTGTTAACAAGAAACAGCAGACCCAGAATGGAGCCATTTGTGACTAGCTCTACATCAGAAAACCAAGATTTACTACTTAACCTAAGTGCAGTTTCAGCCTCCGAGGAATGTAACCTTTTAACCAGTCCAGATGGAATTACTGGTCAGCACTAGTGAGATAAATCTGCCTGATGGATCCCTCTGCTTCCCCTCAGGAGGGTGACAGTACATTCCTTACTAATAATACCCTTTCCTGCCCCCTTTCTGCCTTTAAAAACCTTCTATTTTGTATAGCCCTTGGGAGGAGCCCCTTTCTACTTGCTAGATAAGATGCTGTCTGATTCATGAATCCCTCAATAAAGCCAATTAGTTCTTTAAAATTACTTTCTGGAATTTTTGTTCCTGAACAAATCTTTCCCAAACAGTTATGTAGGAAATACTTGCTTTAAATACCTAAGGCAGTAGATGCTTTCTGCATCTATTTCTAATTACTATTAGTGGCATTGCATTTCACTGTGCCAGGAACCTTGGTAATACCTGAACAGGCATAGGGAAGAGAAGGGAAAATCTACCTGTGTTGTCCCTGAGCCCCGTTTCTTGCCTGCTGCTTATCTCAAACCTGGCTGGTCCTGCCTCAGCCCCTTAGAATCTGTAGTCAGCGGTATTGGAGCTGCCTCCTAACTGGTTGTCCCGACTCTTCTTGCCTTCTTCCAATCCAGCCTTCCCCTTCCTTAGAATTCAGTAGCTGGTAACTGCCATACATATTCAAGATCAAGTCCATACCCTTTAAGGCTTGTATGCAGGCCTTTTATCGTGATCTAGCCCTTCCTTATTTCTTCTGATTCTCAAATATAAGGGACTGCTTGCAGTTTCCTGACTATAATTCATTTCGCTCCTTATTCCCTTTGCCCAAAGAGCCTTCCTGGCTCTTGTATGCTGTGCTAATTACTGTTTCTCTTTGCTTCAGTGTTAGTATTATTTGACTAATTCTTCTGAGAAGCTGTTTTGACATCCCCTTTCTCCTGTAGCCCTTTTCCCTTATGATCCTTGTCAAAATATAAACAAACTTCTGCTTTATATTTAGTTTTGAGAATTACAGAACCCCTTGTATTTGATTTAAGCTTGTAAGTTATTCTAGGAAAACCCAGCCATCTGTGGTGTTTCTGTAACTTACAGTGAACCAGACCATGAGGATCAAAGATGAGAGACAGAATATACAAATGGACGGTGGCCTGAAAATCCAAGCAGCTAAGCAATAACTTCTGTAGCAGTTGGCCCCAGATGACCAGGACTTGATCAGTAACTGCCGGCTTCCCTAATTTTGGCCCTCCCTTCTGGCTTAGAACCAACCAGAGCAAAGTATACCCTTAATCAATCACATAGGATGCCCTCCTGCTAGTTGTCAGCCTGCCTACAGCTGCTTCTACTCGTCTAGCAGCCTCCCATTGGGGCAAAGTATAAGCCATCTCTCCTCTACTGTGACACTTGCCCTCCTCAGCCTGCTTTTGAGTCTTGGAAACACAAGTGATGGTGGCCTTAAATAAATAGCTGTTGCTTTTCTCATTTGGTTCATCTTCATTTACTTTTACAAGGGAGAAAAAATCACTACGTCTGAAGCAACTAGCAATAAGTATAGTTTATAAACTATCTTCCTTTCCATGCTAGTTATGTTTTGCAATTTTTCTACATGTTTTAGAAACAGGTTTGTATTTTAGAAAGGTGAAGACAGATTTTTGTCATAATTTTGTCTTTATTTATTTGCATTGAATGGAAAGATGACACAAGAAAAATCTGTCACTTAATAACAAAGAACAAAATCCTAGTCAAATTTTAATCTTATTTGAGACCTTTGTCTCAGATGTAGTTATTCAAAGCTTTTTATTTGGTTTATTAAATAATAATTTTTTAAAAATCAGTACCTGGAAGGGATTTAACATGAAATGCAAATTAAATGCATTTATGTTTTATTATATTAAGTATTCCCTTTTATTCTTATTTTTAAAATTTTAAACATTTATGTTAAATTTTATCAAATAATTTTTTGTGTCATTTACTGTTCTTATTTAACCTGTTAGTGCAATATATGAGATTTCATTCAATTAAACCATGTATGTGCTCCTAAAATAAACTTTGGTTTGTTGAATTATTTTTCTAAGTACTCTTAATTTAGTCACCAATTTTATAAAGGCTCTATCAGCTTTGTAAAGATTCTGAGAGTGACCAGACCTCTACCCTGATTTTTTTTACATACCCTCCTTCTTAATTTCTATGATTGAATAACTGAAAGACTACTTTAAATAGTTTTCAAATGATGAAAAATAACTTTTTATCTGTCTAGTGCTTTATTTTACTGAAGTTTCTCTCAGTTTATTTATTGTTTTAATTTTCTGTTAACAGATACTCCCTTCGGAGAGGTAGCTCCTTCACATTTTTAACACCTGGCCCACATTGGGACTTCACTTTGGTGAGTAGATGCCTGAGGTTTTGTGTTTTGTTTTGTTTTGTTTTTTTATTTCAGGACATTAGATAGAATTAATTCCTGGGTTGTCTTTCAGTCTGGTATACAGCTCAGTTGTCTATACCCATCTGATTATCCTGACATAAAGTTTTCCCTCGACACCTTTGGCACCCTAATTTAATTCTTTTCTGCTAACAAACTGAAAGAAATTTTTATTTCAATTAAATATAAAACGTACTTTGAAAAATACCAGACCTCTTCATCTTTAATGCTATTTAATCCTTTCTCTTATTCCTACCAATGTTAAAATTTAGAGGATAGATTACGAAATGTGATGTTGATTTTATGTACCTACTCTAGCAGCTCTTTTCTTATTTGAAATATATAAAAATATGTATGATGAATGATTTTCTGTTATTAATTATTTTAATATAGAAGGACGACTTCACAGAGGCATCTAACTTTGCATAAGTGACACCAGAAAACTGATTTTTTTTTAATTAAAAATGTATTACTTCATAGTACTCATTGTAAATAAAGTCTGTACAAATAGAACATGATTCTTAACACTTTCCTTATTTGAGGGGAATAGCAAAAATGATTCTCTTTCTAGTTTGCCAAACTTCACTCGTGTGCTAATGGGTTCAGCAATACATATTTAATTTGTATTCTTTTTTTGGTCTTTTTATTTCTGTCAGGGACTTCTATTCAAGATTTCATACATTAATTGGTCAGTAAAGCATTTCTAGAAAGTGTCTCCTGATTTTAATGCATTTTCTTTTGAAACTTTTTTCATCCTGGTCCCTTTCCCTTACTAGCTGATGAGAGCCTAAACTTAAACAGAAAAAGTTTAGAAGTGTCTTCAAACTTGATTTTATAAGCCTATCAGCAAAAATATTTTAAGGGGTTCCCTGGTTGTGTATTGTCTAGGCTTTGGCACTCTCAGTGCCACAGCCTGGGTTCGATTCCCAGCCAGGAAAACACCAAAAAATATACATATATATATTTTGAGCATGTACTTCTAACATATTTATAATTTTTATGTATATACCATCATAAATAGCTAATACCTCATAACACAGTACTTACTTAGAGTGAGGTTAATGATATTGGGCATAATTGAATATTTCAAATAGCCATGGTAATTTCACAAGGGAGTTTGGGACGGACTTCTTATTCAATCTGATTAGATCTCTGTTATCTTTAACCTTATAATGTGAGCAATGATGAGCTCTTTATCTGTATATTAAATATTAGTAAAGCTTATTTTTAAGGATTAAGAAATACGTAAAATAAAACTTCTAACATTTTCCTCCTGCACTCCAGGGAAGATATCTTACATATCATCTAGGATGGGTGCATCCCACTTGGGAAAACACTTTTGTAGAGGTCTTCCATGACAAAACAAGTATGTCATGTTTCATGTATTAAAACATTTAGAATGCAGTTCAGTTCTAAAGGGGAGATTTGTAATTTTTAAATACATAGTTTAAGAAAAGAACAAACGCGTCTAACTCAAGAGGTTAGAAAAAACAATGAAGTAAACCAAAGAAAAAGAGTGGAAATGATAAAATCCTTGCCAAACCAGGAATAGAATAAAAAACGTTCTTAATCTGAGGCCTACCACAAACAACGTAATAATGATAAAGTGTTTAAAACATTCCTTTCAATGCGAGGGATTGCCAGCAAAACACAGGAAGCTGGGAGAGAGCATGAAATACCTTCTACCATACAACTCTCAGTAGGAACCAATCCTGACCAAGTCCTTGATCTTGGAATTCCAGCTCCCAGAACTGTGAGACAATAAATTTCTGTTGTTTAAGCCACCAACAAGCAAACAAAAAATAAAACATTCCTTTCAAATTTAGGAAAAAGGCTGCTGTCGCCATGTCTGTTCAGCATTGTACTAGTGCTCTTAGCCAGCACAGTAAGACAGAAAAACAAGTGGTATACGAACTAGAAAGGACAGGACAGTGTGAGGACATTACATAGAGAAAGTAGGATTGTCTGCATGGACTATCCAAGAGAATATTAATAGAAGCTGTTGGAACTAATAAGAGTTTAAGCATAGAGACTGGCTGTAAAAGCCATAAAAAATCATAGAATGTATGCATACTATTAATAGCAATAAACAGTTAAATATAATTTTTAAAGATGCTTTTATTGAAATAAAGACAATTTTGAAATCTAGGAATAGGTTCTTGAGCCACTCTCCTTGCTCGAGTCCACTCCTACCTCTTTGGAGTGTACTTTCTCTTCAATAAACTATCTCTTTGTTTCCCCTCTAAAAAAAAGAAATCTAGGAATAAATCTATGAATAGACCTGTGAGACTTCTATGGGAAATGTTAGGAAACATTGACAAAGAATATGGGATACCTAATTAAGTGGAGATATACCATACTCATGCAAGGAGAGACTTAATAGCCTAAAAATGTCAATTCTCTCCAAATTTATTATAAATTCAGTGTAGGTCCAGTAGAAATTCCACTGGGTAGTAATAGATTTCATTGTACAGTTCACATGGAAAAGTAGAAGGTTCAGAACAGTGAAAGTGGTGTGTATGTAAGTCTGGGAGCATGTAACTTATGACTTATTACAAAGGTACAATAATTATCCGGAATAATGTGGGTGCAGGTGTGCATAAAGACTGATAGAACCAAGTAGAGACCCCAGAAACTGACCCACATATATATGAGAACCTACTTATCACAAGCATTATGAAGGAATGGTGCTATCAACAAATAGTGTTGGGGTGGGCTGGCATATGGGTATGTTACCTCATACCACATGCATACAAAATAAGCCCTAGATGGATTGAACATATAAATAGGAAAAGCAAAACTTGAAAATATTTAAAAGGAAAATATAATAGAATGTTAAAAATCTGTTAAATTTCTTAATACACAGTGCCCACACACAACACAATTTTATTTAAATGCACAAACATGATCATGCAAATGCTTCTTTCCCCTCAGTACAATCTTTGACAGTTGTCTCCCCCATTCTGCCCTCTATATGAGTCCTTCCATCGATGGCCCCAACCTCCACTCCAAGCATGTCAACATCCCTCTATATTCTACTCATAGTTATTTGTGAGTGCACACACAACCTCACACATAAGATACACATAAGCAGAATTTTTCCTTATTCTGCTTTTCAAAGTTGGGATCATATTATTCAAACTTTCCTGTATCTTCATATCTCCTGATATGACCTTAGGATCAATAAAGATTTCTTTAGTTATGTCACCTCATTTTTTAGTTTCTTTTAATTCTGATTTATATTGATCTTTCATGTCTTGTATCACTTTCTTAATGTCTTTTAGTTAAATTTGAAATAGAATGTTACAGTTTTGTTCTGCTACTTGGAACATTTCATTCCTTGCAGGAATGTTATTCTACCCCTTATTCTCCTTTTTTCTTAGACTTATTTTGTGTAACATTTGACTTGGAGAATTTTCTGTTTATTTTAATGTGAATTTCGTTTTTCTGAACTTTTCACAGAAACTTGGTTCAGAGAGGTTTTCAAGTTTCATAGAGCTCCCTTTTTTGTTGTTTTCATAGCGGCTTGCTTCGGAGACTTCCAGGCTCCATGTATTGTCCCCCCTTCTATCTGGACTTTGTCGTTCCTTTTCTCTGTGGTCCCTGTCTTGCTCGAGTTTAATTCTACTCCCACCAGTTTGTCCTCAAGGTGGAGCCAAGTCCTGAAAGGGAGTTTTGAGTGTTCACCAGAGCTAATTTGTATCACAGATAATCTGAAAAAATGTATCAAGATGTGGGTGAATGAAGTGTTACTTAAAGATTCTTTTTCAATATTGATTAAGGACCAGAAATTAAAAGATATTTCACAGTTTTGCCTCTGCTGGTGCCAGTAGGACTGAATGAAGGCAATGAATGATGACTGAAAGAACTCCAGGGATTTGTATGTTCATCTTCCAGCTGATAAATCCTGCTTCAGGCAGCAAATCTTAATTACTTTGGGCATGAGAAAAGGATATTTTGTTCTAGTGAAGACACCTCCCTCCCATAGAATAAATAACACGTGTTCCTTTTTTTAAAAAACTTGTTGCCTTTATATAAAAAACATTTACTTTTTCTCTAGCAAGTACAGACAGTCCTTGACTTATGTAAGAGTTCTGTTCTGAAAAACTTTACATAAGTAAATTTTTTAATAAGGTAGACTGACTTCACAAGAGATGATTTAGTCAGAGGGACTACTTAGAGATAATTTATGAGCATCCCTCATAAAAGTATTCTTACAAATATAGCCAAAGGCTTCACTTTAATTTATAAGTGATTGTTGTAGTTGCATGAGTCTTTGTTTAGTGGAGTAGCTTGCATTCCTTCTATACAAAAATGAAATCTCTTTTTGCTTACAGAAAAGAAAACGAAGAGCAAAAGATGATGATGTTGTAAGCCTTAGCAGCCTTGATCTGAAGGTAAGCCTGACTGCTCTGTCAAAGAAAAGCATTTAAAAATATGCAGGTAGCATTTCTGTGCTATAAGAATAATGCATGCTGATATAAATAGTTTTTTTAATTTTTAAGTGTAAAACCGAAAGATACTGGCTCTTACAGCCTCTTTTATCTGCTCTACTTTGTTAAGAATGGGTAGAAAACATCTCGGAACAATGTTAGGCTGTAACTGGTGATCACAAACTCAAATGTCTAAGGAGACCAGGCCTGTAATGTATGAAAGGGAAGAAGGTAGGATAGGAGGGACTGTGGTGAAAGGAGAGTGCTATGCTCCTCCTGAGAGAGGCAGCTGCTCCTGTACTCGAGCCCACTGCTTGCATGTGGGACTGTCAAAATCGGAATTGTATGTGAAATTGGAATTTAAAATTTTTTTTCCTAAAGAAAAACTGTGCAAGCTAAGCAACTCATGTACAAGTCATGTGTGTGACCCATGTATTCCCAGTGTGTGACCTGTGAAAACCTAAACTCGGTGCACAATTAAAAATAATTTTGTCCTTCAATGTGCCTCCTTTTCTTCCAGGACAAGTGATTCCAGTCCCACTTGTACATTTTTTTTTCTGCTCCACACTTGGAATCAGTCGTTTCTAAAAGTCTTTAAGAAGCAAATGGTAGAAGCTAAACTCTGAACTACTTGCTATTGGATTGGTCGTTGTTTCTAGGGCTTTTAAATGGACAGAGCTGGGAAATACATATAAATTTTTAAGATGAAATAAATTATGAGTTTATATTGATACTTCAAATTCAAATCTAAAGGATTTTTTACTTACTCTTGTAAATTTTCCAAGCTAGATCTCTTTCATCTGCACCAAAAATCTGGGTTCTCGGAACACTGACATAATTACTCACTTGATTTACCCACAGTTCAGGGACAACAGTCTGCATGAAAACATTTTGTTTTATTTTTCAGGGGGTTTTTTACACATAGATTATAGTAAAGATATGTAAATCGCTCTTTAAATTATTGAACTCGTTCTTTTACATGTATAATTATGCCAACAACTCACTTCCTTTTATTTTCAGTTTTTAAGAATTACTACTTTTTAAGTTTAATTCTTTTTATAATTATAATAAACTTCTATAGAATTTCAGTCAGTTCTGTAAGATTCTTGTTTCTATCCCAACTCTTCTACCCAACTTCTTTCTTTCATACAGATACTTTTTTTTAGTTTAATAGTAATACTGGTATATTTATAGACCCACTTTTTTGAATAAACAATAGCATGCTAGCTTTCATTATATGTCCTATTTTATTCTCTTTTTTGTTTTACTTGTGTGTTTTTGCTTTGACTTATCATTCAGTATTTTGATAGGTTTATGTTTTTATTCTATTGGTTGTCTTTATATAATGCCTTCAGTTCCCTTGTTGGTAATCATAATTTGGTTC
The DNA here is from genome assembly GCA_004026885.1 of Lyroderma lyra. Lineage (NCBI taxonomy): Eukaryota > Metazoa > Chordata > Mammalia > Chiroptera > Megadermatidae > Lyroderma > Lyroderma lyra. The sequence continues at coordinate 258,491 of PVJL010001197.1, read as the reverse complement.
GTTCCTATCAGCATTATTTTAATGAACTAGCAGTTCTCCTTCCCTGATTGAGGTAATATCTCTTTATTCTAAATACATTTAAAGTAATAAGTGCTTATTTTACTTTTCATGTACACCCAACATTCTCCATGTTTCATGTACACCCAACATTCTCCATCTAAAGGGCAAGAGCATTTAGCCATTACAAGCTCTGCTGTGTACTCTGATAACCATCATTTAGTCTTAGTTTGACAAGTAAATGTGTATTTAATGCTCAGCACCAGTCCTCATGTCCCTGCCTTCCTGGGGTTTTGGTTTCCCGAAGCTCATGCTCTAGTACAGGGGTCAGCACACCGGCTTACGAGCCTTGGCTGCTTTTAAACACTACAGTGGCAGAAGTTGAGTGATTTGTAACAGAGACCATATGACCTGCAAAGACTGAAATATTTACTGTTTGGCCTTTTACAGAAGAAGTTTTCTGACCCCTGTTCTAGAGTTGAGTGGATTCAGAGGAAATGTTCCTGGGAACCATATTCCCTGAGTTCCTGAATGTTCCCATCAGTTTGTTTGCAGTCTTTCTGCTCCAAGGTCAGTTTGGATGGGTATGAGGTCCATGGCTCACATTCTCTTTCCTTGAAGATGTTAAACATTTTACTCCGTTGTTTTCTGCCATAAAGTCCACTCTTGAAAAGTAATAATAAATAGGTAGTTTTGAGTCATCTTTTGGGAACACTTTCTTGAATTATTTTTGTTTTTGTTTTTCTATTGTTTTGTCTTCCTTCTCTGCCCTTTATACTTACGTTGGATTTTTTTAAATCTTTTTATTTGTCACTTTCTCTCAAAACGTTTTTTTATCTCTTTATGCCTTTTATTTTTAAACTCATCTTCCTTTTCGTCTCTTAGTCATTTGTTTCTGAAATAATTTTTCTTTAATTCTATTACCTTACTCCACTTATGTAATTTCTGAGTTTTTGTGTTCTTTCATAGCTTCTATAATTTTCATAATTTGGTTTATGCTATAGAGACATTTTTGTACCCCACATTTTCTGTTTTCTTATAATAGTTTTAAATGGGGCTCATAGCTGTCTGGTTTGTCACTGTCCAACAAAAGGTTTTGGAGAAAACATTGTCTCTTTGTTTTGCTGTGCTAGTTGCTTTATCTGCTTTTTTTTACTTAAAGAGTAAAGACTTGTCAAAGATGTCATTAATGTACCAATGAGCAAACCAACCGAATGGTACCGCTGGTCAAAGGACTGTAGGAAACAGCCTTTTCTAGTGCTGCTAGCATACCAGGAGCTGCTGTTCGAACAGCAAGTCGTTTCCTGCCATGGGAAGCTTAGTCTAGCGTCCGAACCTTGGAGGTCGGCTTGGCCGAAGACATCCCACAGCATCCTGGTATACCCCAGATGCCTCAGACTTGATCAGAATGCCGGGGCACACAGCCTGGCCCTGAATTTTCATGGCATGCATTTGACTTCGTAGAGTGTCCAGAATACTTTCCATTTTCTGTTTACCAGGTCCTGTTACTATGAGGTCATTGGCGTATCAGACAAATGTGATGTTCTGGATATAGAGGCCCCTGTAGACACTCTGTGACAGAGAACAAAAAAGGTAACAGCCTCAGGACATGAAATACAGACCTCTGTCCCTCCCACACAAAAACTACTATTGACCCTCCTTACTGGTGGGAGTTGAACACATGGGCCAGATCAGTAGCCACGTACCAATAGTCCACTGTTAGCCATCACCATCCCTCTTGTCGTAGGAGGCACACAGATGGCCTGAATGGAGATACAAGGGAGACCACCACTCCTGCGTGCCGTAACTCTGAGGGCTGTCTGCATCTTCTCTTGGTATGCAGTTTTGCTTCTGTGTATTATCTCGGCCCAGGTGTCGGGAGCGAAATTTCAAGGACTACCACTTTTCCCTTCCTGTTGTAATGACTCTGAGAACATTATAAAGGTCACCAGCTGCTTTTTCAAGCCTTTTAACAGCAGTTAACAAAAGTCCTTACAATTACGCTTGCCCATGTTGTGCGTTTGCCACCACTGCATTACCTTTCTGCTCCATCTAATCCAGTCCACACCTGTGGTCTTATCACCATCTTACCAGTGAGTCACCCCTTCCAGAATCCCATCTTGTGGTGTAAGCTGTAGGCCCAGTCTCAGTGTCAGTGTCTTAGCCGGGGTTCCCTCCAGATGTCAGAGCCTGTGCTTATGCAAGTGTCCGTAAGTAAGCTGGTCCGCACTGTGGACACCTGAGGCTCAATCTCGCTGAGACCTTCTGAAGGGCTGTGTAAAGTGCACTGCAGAATTATCTTCTCAGGTCATTGAAAGAGGGAACTTCTGTCTGCCAGCTCCTGTGCTCCATTTTCCACAGTTGCCCTGTGGGGTGCTAATCCCTCACACTACCAGGCTGCACACATAAATGCACACTCTGCATCCAAGAAGCCCAGGGTGGAAGGCAAGAGCTGCGTGGCACCACGGAGGCACGGTGCTGTCGTGGAGCTGGGTGCTGTGGCAACGACTGATATAAAAAGGGGGCTGAGAAGGCAGGCTGGGCATGGGACGCGGTGGTGATGCTCATCTTCAGGTCCTGGCCTTAGCTGAGGTTCAGGGGGAACTGCCACTTGACATCCTGTTACATAAACAGAAGTCACCTTACATTATTACATTGGAAATTTTTTGTTATCTTGTGTGCTTGACATAAAATGTTACCACCAACAGCACCAGTACCCTGTTTTATTTGCTGTTTGTATTATCATTGCAAAAAGAACCAAGGTTTTGATAATACCAAACTCCTCAGCCTGTCAACTATTTTGTTTACAGTCTTTCTAATAGTATTTAATTGATCTAAATTATCTTTTCCCAGACCAAATTCTTAGTAAAGCTAGGAGGCACTCAAATTTTTAATCTAAATAATTTTTAAAAACTCAGATCCACATATGACTTTATTACTAACTTCTTTCATATTCATCTCGTCCAAATATAATCGCCTTTCTTGTTGTTTCTTTAACTCATTATTGGATAGTTTGGAAATATGGTTTCTCTGAAGTTCTATTTTGCTAACATTTCAATCAGTGCTTCATTTTTAGTAAAATTTGAATTCTATTTTAACTAACCTATTTTTAGTCAGATACATAGTTATTTGTAATCTTGAACTCTAGGGCTTTAAAATGGAACATAACATAGTTTTACATTTAGAAAAAGTCCTTGAACTATTTCTTGTGAACTGTGGTATCTTTTCATACACTTGTATGATTTTTAAATAATGTTCAACTTAATATAAAACATGAGAGCTACCCAAGGGCTGAAAATACAAATTCTGCTGTCATTCATATTTCTCTACAAATTAAAATGTTGTATATGTATTCCTGTATATAACGTCATTACAAACATAATTATCAAGTTGAAAAGCAGGTTGTCAGTTGCATTTCATAGTATCGCAGGTAGAGTGCAGCAGAGAGCTTAGATCTAATTTTCCTTTACCCTTAATGGCTTTTCTAGCCTCATTTCTAATTACCTGTTATTGTTCCAGACAAAAGAAAATAAAAAATAATATCTAGACTTTAAAAAGTAAACATTATTTTTCAGCTCTAATTTATTTCTAAACTCCAAAATTCTAATCTTATATTAAAGGGAGAAAAAAAGGTAAGTATAGCCCAAGACTCCTTTCTCTATAGAGAAGGGAAACAATCTTATCTTTCTCATTGCCTTATTTATTTTTTAGGAAAGAAAATATTGAAGGCCCATAAAAGCAGAAGAATAGGAGCTATAACTAAACCTGGTCTTTGTAAACCAGTAATTTTACCAAAAATGGTATCTCTTACAAAGCTGCATTCTTATTTTTAGATAACTCAGTTAAGCTTTTAAATTTATCAATTCTAGGTTTTCTACACATAGAGAAAACACCAGTCTATACTGAAATTATGTCATTTGTAGAAAGTCATATAAATAGTTGTATTAATAACATTGTGAAATAAACAATGAATTGAAATAGGATCTCTTCTAAAAGTTAAACAACTGGAACTATTATATTATCTTTTTACTTACCTTCCTTGATACAAAAAGACTAGAAGGAAAGGAATCTCTTAGTGCCATTGATTAGCCATGCAACTTTAGACAAGTTGCTTAAGCTTTCTGAATTCAGTTTCCTCCATCTGTAAAATGGAGATGATAATACATATTTCATAAAGTGGGTTAAAGAAGATGACATGCATAAGCTCCTAGCCTAGAGTAAGGACTAAAACGTCCCTTTTGTTTTTCATGGCTGTTCTAAGAAAACTGAAGAGGACGAGTTAATGATCTGAAAGGACCTTTTCAGCTCTGATTTCATGGAGCATTGCTAACGAAAGTCAGGGTTCCCTTAGGCCTGTCACTCAGAGTGCTCATTGAACACCCCATGTTGTTGCTTTATTAACTGCTGTCTGCAGTGGTCACCCAAACATTCCAAATGATTTTAGGATTAGTAAGCTGGGCTTTTTTGCTGTGGCTGTCACCATTAGATCCAATTTGGTTCCTATAGGATTTTTGTGTTTACACATAGGGGTTCCTCAGCTAAAGGAGGGAAATGGGAGATATCCCTTTTCCTCGTTATCTTGGCCTTATCTATATCAGAACTGAATAGAAAACCATAATTTGGAGAAAGACATCAGGTAGGAGACCCATCAGAATGCCCTAGAAGCTTCTTTCCTCTCACTGTGCACAGGTCCTTCTTCCCTTACGAAGCTAAGTGGCATATAGCATCGGCCTTACTTGCATCACTTTTTAACTGCTGAAGCTAACTGACCCAGACTCCTGGGCTCTAGCCTAGCCTCTTCTCACCTCCGATGGACTGAAGCAGGTCAGTGTTCTCACTGCAAAATTAGGGAACTGGATTCCATGACCTCTAAGGCGATTCCACCTTCATGTGGTACAGAACTGTCTTCTCCAAACAGCCACTCTTAAGGCCATCTGCATCATACATATTGCCCAGGTGTGACCAGGTAGTGAAGGATCGGTGAGGAGGGAGGACTAACCGTCATTAAGTCTCAATGCAGAAAGACGAATGAACGTTCCTGACCACAAAACACATTGCTGTTGACAGGAGGGCGGCAGTGGCCCTTCCTGTGAGAAGTGGCGCTGCCCTGCAAACCTTAGTGAGTTGTTTTTACAGACTGTTGGTCACTGTAGATAGTCCGTGCCCGCCATTTGTGTGTCCTGCTCACGTCAACCTCTAACAAGTTCTCATTAAACTTGTAATCACCAAGAATCTTCTTACCCTTCTTAACCTTTTTGCTGTAACTAACACCTTTTCTGCCCTTGGCATCTGCCTTGCTTTGTCTCCTTCTGACTGGTCCTTTTCAAAGTTCTTCTTCCCTTCCACTTCTGTGAAGTTAGATCCTCGGACCCACATTCTTTCTGCCCAGACTTGCTTTCCAGGGCCCAAAGCTTCTGCTGTGATCTCTCTGTGTCTGACTCCGCAGTCTAAAAGCACCCTCTGTCTGATGTCTTCGAGTCCTCGTCCAGCACTTCCTGGTACCAGCTCCGGATTTTCATTTGCAGGTTCCTCCACCACCTCAGTCTCAGTGTTATCTAAAATGAAACTCAGAATTCCCCTTCAAAGTGTGTTCCTCCTTATTTCTTTATTTGCATTAACAGTTATCCCTCCTAACTTTAAAATCATAGGCATCTTTGACTTCTTGTGTATGTGGTCTTGTGCATATTTCTTTTTCCTACCCTGTGCAGAGTTCTTGATACCTGATGGCAATGTTTGCATTGTTTCTGGTCATCTTCAAACCATTTCAAACACCACCTTACAACATGACTTTCATTTATCTCTCTCACCTGCTCAGTAAAACCCTCTGCTCCCCTGTCTTGACCCACAGCCCATGACCTCACACTGAGTTCACTCCTTCATGCTCCTTTGAGAAAATCTTGCACTTTCCCTTGCTTAGACCTGTGGAAAATGTAACATGGCCTTCAAGGCACCACTGAAATAACATCTTAAAGCCTCTTCCTTTGTTTCAGCTGGGAAGACTACCAGAAGTGGTGTCTCCAGTGAACTCCTGTAGCACTTGCTAGCTGTACAGCTTGTTTTGGAATTGTCCAAAACTGTCTTGTATTAGTTATCTCTTCATGTGGCCACCTTTACACAATGGTCTATTAGCACTTGAGCAGACATGAAACCTTTTTTGTATCACTATTTGTATTTAAAATAGTGCTTTCGACATAGCAGATTTTTTAGGTTTCTCTGCTCCTAATAAATCCAAAGAATGGAAATGTTTTTGCAGATAACCAGCATTATAGTATTGATAGTACTACATACACTTAGGATAAAAATCCTACCTTTTAAAATAGAACACAGTACTTTCTGTTAAAGAAGAAAACCAGTACTTTACAGTGGGACTACCAAACCAACAGAAGTGTTTTTCCACATAGGAAAGGATTTAGACTAGAAATTTAGAGACTGTCACCAGTATGTGACTTCAGGCAGGTCACTTCATCTCTCTAAACCTCATTTCTTCACCTGTAAAATGCAAGACTTTTCACGTGGATCTTTTGATCCTGTTAGGACTGTATCAGGATTGGTTGATTTACAGTAGAGGAGGACACTGTTGTACATTTTTAGAGCAGAAATTACCTTTTATGTATTTATGTTATAAAACATCTGTTACACAGATATCAAATTTTTTAAACAGAAAAAATATCTGCCTTGAAGTCTAGGAAATACTGAACTTTAAACTCTTTATGTCACCCAATTATACTTTACCCATAGTCCTAGGGAGGTTTACCTTACGAACAGAGTGAACTGAAGTGTGCATGCAGCACTCACTCTGTAGTCTTAAGAAAAAAAATGGTAGGAACCAGTTTCTAAAGACTTAGATAGTTTTCCAATTGTGAATGTACTTGTTGTACTCCTGTAAAATAAAGGCAAGGTTCCTGGATAGTTTCCATAATATATATACTTACTTAACTCTGAATTACAATTTTCTTCAAAGTTCTCAAGCTGCCTGTACTAAGTTCCTTTCTAGGTAACAGGTTTAGAAAAAGTAGAAAAAGTACCCCTGCCTGTGACTAAGTACTAGAAGAGTAGGTAACCTAGATAAGCAATTAGTTTCCCTATGGGAATGCTCTTAAATCAGGAGAAGCCTTACATTAACCCAGTTTTCTTTTCCCTTCTCATCTTACAATAGAAATTCCAAACCTCTTCTAGATAAAGAGCTTTCTCTTGCCCAGCGAAAACTGAGACACTTAGGTGTGCCCAGCTGCCAGTTAACTGGAGTCATATGTCCCTTACATGCCCGCCCACTGGAGCCTGGCCCACAGTTGGCCCCGCCCACGGAGCCAGGAGGTCTGTGCTTTCTCACTGCTGCTCCCAGAGGCCGTTGGCTCCAGCACAGGGAAGAGGCATGGGCAGATGGCTGCCCAGGGTGGCTGAGCTCTCGGAGGAGGAGAGCCACTGTGCCCAGGGAGGGCTTGCTGGCAGGGCTGACTTGCATGTGGATTAATTCTAAAAGTTTTAAGGGAAACTCCGTAAAGCATGGTGGCACATGATGAGATTGGAGGTCTCCTACCTATTAAAAGGACTATTCGAGTCCTAGATGTGAATAATCAATCCTTCAGAGAACAAGAGGTAAGACTTTTAGAGCATGATTAAGCCTAAGGAGTTAAAAAATGTTTTCTGACTCCATGGAACTTTTCAGATTTTTAAGAATTTGCTCACAGTATAGTTTTAAACTTCAGTTTTGATCTCACTGCATGTTAAAATGTATGACTAATTTATATGCACGTTTGAAATGTGTTTAGGAGCTGTGGTGTATTTAGGTTTATACATAGCCCGGCATGAGTGTACACAAACTTTTGTACAAAAAGAAAAAGATTTTAAGTGTATATGCTGCTCAGTTTGGTTAAATTGGTCACATTTCTGATGTTTAATACAGTTGCTTTTTTTAAATTTGCATTTATATTACCGAGTCTTAGGAAGTACTTTGTGGAGTAAAGGAGACTTCCTTGCAAGTTAATGCTAAACAAATTGCAACTAAAATGCTGTCTGACCTACTGCTCATTTTTAGTTTTTTTTCTACACCGAAGTTCATTATATGTGTCGTTTTCTTCAGAAAGAAAAATTAAAATATTTAAACCAATAAATCATTATTTAGGTACTGCTACCCTTCTTGCTTTAATTTTCTGAAGTCATTGTGGTTTTTAAAAGTCTTCATGAACATTTATCAAATTAAGTCAAATAATTTTATGCCATTTTATTTAATTTTGACAGTAGTTTTAGTACTATATGTATATTCCATTTATACTGCATACTACAGAATACATACTCTAATGTTCCTGTGTTCAGTTAACTCCTTTACTTGATTGTGGTGATCGTTTTGTGGCTCTATACAGACATCGAAACATACCTAATTATACTCGTATATTTTAAATATGTGCAGTTTGTTATGTACCTCAGTAAGCTGTGTATCACACACACACCTTTTGGTAGTTAAAAGCGCGGCCATCTTTTGGAGGTATGCTTTCATTTTGGTGTGGTTTAGCTTTGGTTTTGTTCGATTTTGGTTTTTGCTTACATGTTTCAGTTTTCTTGAAATTTCTAAGCATTTCCATTGATTAGGGCAAGTCATAATGGTCATCAGTGTAAATACTGAAACTGATCATCGTTTGAACCATCAAGAACTAGTCTTTTTTTGTTTGGTATCAGACACTAGCCATGTTTCTGACATACCTTTATTCCAGAGATTAAAAATACCAGGAATGTTGTCAGGTTTTTAGTGCTAGCCACACAGCCTTAAATAAATAACTAAATTTGACTTTCTATTACTAAGTAGAAAGGGAAGAAATCCTATGTGATCATAACTCATTTTTATCTTTTTATAAATAACTTTTTTATTCTTATTTTAAAACTCTTGCCAGATAGAGGAGAATGATACATCCCAGTAAAAGACTTTAAATTGATCTTAACAATGTTCTGTTTATAGATACCCAGAAAATACTTTAAGATATAAAATCTGACTACAAGTGGACTAGTAAAGTAAATAGAAATCTGATTAAAAACTCACTCTCAAGGTAGATTCCCCATAGAAATGCCTGTGGTTACCTAGCTAAACTAGATAATCTGGTTAAAAGCTAACCTAAATAAACAACGTAAATTTATGTTAGAGAATGTTGGGTGTTTTTTTCTCGTCTGAGTGAACTTTAGCCCTGATGAAAGATTGCCTGTGGTAGGAAGTTCCTTGAGCATGTAAAACTTGTTGGTTTTCTTTGTTTATCCCCATAGTTTCAGATTGTCTTTTGAAGAGACTGTGTAGTTTCAGTATCTGTACCTGTTCTTTAAGCTTCTCGTATTCGCCATGATGCTGTCAACAGGACTCCAAAAAGCAACAAAACCATTATACAGGCCTTATTTGGGGTGATGGTGAGACAGGTGGACTCCTGCCTACCTCTTCCTTCATCACCTCCAGACACTACCTGCATCCTTTGTGTGTGGCGGGGCAGATGTAGGTGTGATACCTGTTCTCGAAAAACCTTTGTATATAAAATATGTTTTGTGACAGTGCAACAACTATTTAGATTCTTAATAACCAATCCAAGATAATGAAAATGGTTCATCTGGACCTCTGAAGAAAAACTACTTCTGGGTGTAACTCACATGGGCCAAATCCTAACCCATACTTTAAGGGACAGATTTTTGTCCCAACCTTATTGGTGACCCATGAATACCTGATGAATCCATATCATTTTTCCACAAAAGTTTTCTGTGTGGTATCTTTCTCAAATAGTGTGCGTATCCTGAAATTAGTAGTGAACCACAGTCAGTATTACACCTTCACATTTCAGTCACACGTTTTAAGTTATTGATTAAAGTTTTTCATGCTTTTGAACTATGTAGGAGGGCTGTCCAGAAAGTATCCAGCCATTGTAATATGAAAAGAGGCATTTATGGCTGATTTTTTTCTGGACAGCCCTTGTATGCTAAATGTTTGTGTTCTGTCTGCCCAACATTCTTCACATATGCCCTTTGGGTAAGGTAGGAAAGTTCCTATTGAGTCCCCAAAACTGTGTGTGAAAAGAACGAAGACGCCCTCCCACTACGCCCCCCCCCCCCCCCACTACGCCCCACAGCCCCGCGCCACCACCGCACTCCCTGACTTAGTGGCACGCTGTCTCACCAAGACATTTGAAGAGCCTCGCGCTGTGCTGACTGAGCTAGCCAGCGCTCTCCCCGGTACATCTCCCGTCAGATAAGCGCTTGGGTCTAACGCTGCCTTCGTGGGAAAGTGAGGTTATCAGTGGGTTTCTGAGTGACTGTGGAGCACATTTAACCACCCACTCACTACTACTTAGCACAGTGTCCTGCCACTCTGAAGAGACTCCATAAACAAGATCCAGGAGAGTTCAGAAAGATGCTTTAGCATCTAGATGTGTTTACATTTATTTAGTTATCTCACTCTAAACTCTGTAGTTTTAATTTCAAGTATCACACAATTTTGAGTTACCAGAAAAATAGCAGTTGTAGAGTAACTGATCTTATAAAGAATTTTTTGTCATTAATTTGATTTTATATAATAAAATTGATATCAAAAATTGCTTTCTTCCCAGCTAAACTAACTTTTCCTTTCAAATTCACTGGGAAGAGTCCCTTTCCATAGACTTTTAATATTTCGTGATTTACTAGGAAGTCAAATTTGTTATGCTTTGAAAAGGAAGAGGAATGAACCTCATTTCAGAAATGTGGAACAGACTTTCTGACAACTGCTTTGTTTCTGGTTAACGTTGGCATATCTTACTTTGTGAGGTAATCGTATCTGCATGCAAACAGCAGCCTCTTTGTGCTGCCTTACTAAACAGAAAGGCATGCCTCACGCTGAGCCTCCTGCCCGTGCATGTGTCCCTTCAGTCTTCCGCAGATGTGCACTGTGAAGGCGTTCACACATGTCCTTGGCCACAGTGTGTGTCGTTTGATTACGTATCTCGAAGGTTTCTTTTTCAGCTCATTTAACGTTTGCACATTAGTGGCTTTATATTTGAAGTTTCACTTTGGAGTTAATTATTTTGGCAGTAAGAAGTTAACTGCACTTCTTCAGGCTTTCAAAGGCCTGAATTTATTATCTACGAAGTTTCTTGACTTCGGTATGTCTCATTCCTTTCTGCTATGTATGTGGACCTTTAGGGTCTTTAATAAGTCTAATTGCTGCTTTTGACTATTCGAATCATTGAAGTTTCTTTCCAGAGAATTTTAACTCTTACATTTTATTCTTAAATTAAGTGGATTATTTTTACGCAGTTTCCACACCCCTTAACTTTTTATATGACTTTAGTTAGATCAAAGAATTTTTAGAAAAATATTTCATCTGTCATTTTTAAGTAGTAATTTTAATACAACTTTTTAATTATATATTCTGAACTCTCCAAATTATTTTGTCAAGTATGCCACAATTGTCAAAGGCATGAAACATAAACAAATAATTACATTCCATAGACATAAAGGGTAGGCCTGTTTTATGATCTGGCCTTCTTTGTTTCAGTAGCTGTTTGAGTCACCTAAGGACTCCATTATTTAGCATTAAATTAGAATAATGAAGTTTGTAAAGTTTTGAGATCCTTGAATGATATGTACGTAATAAGTGGAAATATTCCTAAGGAAAAATATTAGTAATTGCTAAAACTTAATCTATTTAAGCACTGGTCTGAGCCTTTTCAACAAATCATATTTGATCTTCTTAACCACTTGAAAAGAGAAGTTGTAACGCTAACCTGCTTTTATAGGTGAGAAACTGAGGCCCAGATGTTCCCCAGCAAGCGCTCGAACCAGGCTTTGGGCCAGCCAGTCTGATTCCAGAGCCTGAGTGCTCTGTCTCAACACTTCCCAGGAGAGGGACCTCCTGCCTTCAGAGTACACCATTCCAGTGTAGACTTACTCACTTAAAAGCAGCTAAGTGAAAGGATTTAAGAGTGCAAAGATAGAGAGCCTGAGATTTGTTTTAAAATATTCTGGTAGGGGCAGACATGAAACTAACTGTTACACCAAAAACTGTTGATGCTGAGTGGTACATACTTGGGGTCCATTATGCTATTCTGCACTTTTGTGGGTATTTGAAATTTTTCATAATTAGTTTTTAAAGAAGTTAATCTCTGTATTAAACTAAAAGATTCTGTAGAACAGGGGCATCCAGTCTTTTGTCTTCCCTGGGCTTCCTTGGAAGAAGAATTGTCTTGGGCCACACATAAAATGCTAATACACTGTAACACTAATGACAGCTGCTGAGCTAAAAACAATGTCGCAAAAACTCTTATAATGTTTAAGAAAGTTTATGAATTTGTGGGCTGCGGGTTGGACAAGCTTACTGTGGAATTTTAGAATCTGATGTCTTTGTATTCATTTTAGTTTTTCTTCAGTTTAATGATAATATTACGTTCTTAGTGGCATTCAGCTCTTTGGCCTTATGCTGTTTATTTTTTAATAAATTACTGCTACTCATTAGCACTCTTAGCATTTTGACATAATCTGTTTTTGTTTTTATAGGAGCCAAGTAATAAAAGAGTTCGACCTCTGGTTCGGGTCACATCCTTGGCAAATTTAATCTCTCCTGTAAGAAATGGAGCAGTCAGGCGCTTTGGTCAAACAATACAGGTGAGTGGGGGAGGGGATGGGCAATAATGTAACGAGGTGGCATTTTATAGAAGCTCTTCAAGTTGTACAGACAGGTTTACATTAGTATACTGAAGCATACATTTTCTCGTTGGAATGTGCTGGTGAGTATTGATATTGGAACATATTTATATAATCTCAGTATGTTAGTTTGCATCTTATATCAAAACATAGTCTCAGATAGTTTTTATTCCCAAAAATTAATTCTGGCTGATAAATATTTTGGAATGGTAGATCGAAGCCCGGCTAACTGATTGTTGTATGCATTGAGAAGTTCTCAGAACTTTGTTTTTCCATTCATCGTTCTAATTTTTTAACAAAAAGGAATGATTACTTCTAAATCTTTTCTCTTTTGTTTACTTGTTGTTGTTATTGTTTTTTAAGTCATTTACCCTTCGTGGTGACAACAGATCCCCAGCTTCTGCCCAGAAGTCATCGAGCAGATTGTCAGCCCCAACACCAGCCAAAAGGAGAAGTAGCGTGCTGTGGTCAGAGATGTTAGATGTCAGCATGAAAGAGTCCCTGCCTACCAGAGAGATCAAACGGCAGGAGGTATGCTGCTGTTCACTCACGCTGACTGACTGCCATGAGTAAAACAGGCGCCTGTTTTCAAACCTGTTTTGCCAGAAGAATACCATATTTAATGCCTGTGACAAAATGAACTTGCATTTTTGTATTTGAGCAGCAGTTCACAATGCATGCCAGCAGCACTTAGTACAAGTGGCAGTCAGCAAATTTAACAGCTAATGAGAGGGTAAACTCATAAAACGTATAGCAACCTCTTATTTGAGATCCCATTCTGAATTACACATTTCAGACTGAGCCACTTTAAAAAGTGCTGTTCAAAACATCAGTTAAATAATAGTAAATATCAATTGTATATAATTTTCTTTCCTCAAAGGAAGCAATGACCTAAGATGTTTGCTGGACTGTTTTTGTTTTTGTTTTCTGTTTTTTGTTTTTTTAGGCAATATATGAAATGTCCCGAGGTGAACAGGATTTAATCGAGGACCTCAAGCTTGCAAGAAAGGTCAGTAAATAACTTTCAGTCACATGCCCTGGTTTTTAAAAATTATATTTCACAAATTCTAAAGGATAGTTTTCTTACCTTTAGAAGAAGAAAAGTAGAAAATACCTGCTAGTGAATACTTTCTTAGGTGAGGTTTGTTAGACACATCTGTTCAATTATGAATATGAGTATGAGAGTCTATTTGGGGATTAACATATACTTTAATTTCTTTTATGTGTAACTAATAGACTCCATGCTAGCTTTTATATAGTTGGTCACGCTTGCATTCAAGTACAGATCTCTCATCATGTTTTATTTGCTTGGTCTCTGTGTGTGACACACTTCTCCCTCTCTGATAGGCCTACCATGACCCCATGTTAAAGTTGTCTATTATGTCAGAAGAGGAACTAACACAAATATTTGGTGATTTGGATGCTTACATACCTCTGCATGAAGGTAAGATACACTTCTTAATTTTCATCAGTATCTGAACAGCAGTAACACAAGTCTTTTAAAATCTAAACTACTAATTTATCCTGAATTATTTTTAAAATAAACCTATTATTGGCATTTCTGTTTTTTTACACTGCAGATTTGTTGGCAAGAATAGGAGAAGCCACCAAACCTGATGGGACAGTGGAGCAGATTGGTCACATTCTTGTGAACTGGGTATGTAGCGACTTGTTTCCTCTAGATCGGTTTTTACAGCTATGCCATACTTGTCATTTTTGATAAATCGATTTGATCTTAATAACTAGATTCTAAAAATAGATAAACAGAACATTAAACTGAACAAATTTATGTGTAGCTATAAAGAAGTAACACTCTGTTTAGAAAAACACTTTGTGAATGATACAGTTTTATTCGTTTTAAAAATGTGTTTCTTCTTGGACAAAATTCCCGCAGTATATGCCATTAATTACCTGTTTTATTCTTTCTGTTGACATCTGAGTGCCTGCCAGATGCTAGGCATTGTTCTCGGAGGGATCACTGGAAATTCAGTGATGAAAGACCGTCTCCACATTTATCATTTAGTGAGACAGTAGTCACGTATATACACGATTAAGGTTGGGGATGAATGTGACAGAGGAGCACTCAAGTGTCCTGGCAGTCCAGAAGACTAGCATCTAACTGCGGGTGGGAGAGGTAGAAGTCATGCATCTTTGGTTGGATTTGGCCAAATCAGGGCAATTGGAAAAGGCTGTTCTGATGTCAGCCCAGAATGCTTTCCTACTCCCACTGTCACCTGTAGGAAAATTTCCACAGCTTGTTAAAATTCTCAGTAGCTATAAGTTTTGTGTTCATCTTCACAGGCTTCCTTATGGACTAAATCGTAACGGGAGCTTACACACTTTGTTTTTCTCTCACTGCTCTGCAGTTGCCAGGCCTGAATGCCTACAAAGGCTACTGCAGTAACCAGCTAGCAGCCAAAGCTCTTCTCGATCAAAAGAAACAGGATCCAAGAGTCCAGGACTTCCTCCAGCGATGTCTTGAGTCTCCCTTCAGTCGAAAACTAGATCTTTGGAGCTTCCTAGATATTCCTCGAAGTCGCTTAGTCAAATATCCTTTACTGTTAAAAGAAATTCTTAGACACACTCCGAAAGACCACCCTGATGTTCAGCTTCTGGAGGAAGCTGTAAGTAGTCCAACAAATATTTCTGTGTTTTGCAAATGTGTGTACTAGCTTGCCTAAGATACTGTCAGATTTTATGCATTTTGAATCAGCATAGTGAAGTGTTTTAAGTACCCAGTACATTAGCGCACTGTGCACTAAGCAATGAAGAAATGTAACACATGTTTATATTCTAATCAAAAGACTGAATTCTCATCTACTCTCTTTCACTAGCTAATTATGTGACTTAAGGCAAATCACCCAGTTTGACTGAGGCTGTTTCTTCATCTGTAAAATGAAGGAGAGACTGACTGAATTAACTGTTTTCCTGGGTCCCTTCAATCATCAAAATTCTGTTGTTTTCATGAGACATATTAGTCCTGTGGGGAAACAGGATAAGTTAATACGCTAAACTACTCTTTCAATTTTTTTATAATTTCTAGATATTAATAATACAAGGAGTTCTCTCTGATATCAACTTGAAGAAGGGTGAATCAGAATGCCAGTATTACATTGACAAACTGGAGTATCTCGATGAAAAGCAGAGGGATCCTAGAATTGAAGCAAGCAAAGTCTTGCTTTGCCATGGGGAACTGAAGAATAAAAACGGACATGTAAGTGTGTTGGAATGCTGCCGTGACGTGGGGTTTTCCTTTCCTCTTCCTATCCTGTATCAGTTTTCCACGTAATTTGTGAAGCTGGTTTGTAAAATACATGACATAATGAAAGAAGGTTACTGGTTTTTATTTTATGTTACCAGCTTTGATAAAGCAAACATTTGGATTCTGTCATTATAGAATGACTGAAGTGTCTCAGTGGAGAATCAGTAATACTTCATTTTTTAGTTTTGAAGCATAAATCAACTTGTTTGGCTAGGGGTTCCTTTCTAAATAAATTACTAGTTTCATGTTTAATAAAAAAGCATATTGAGAAAAATTTTTATAGTGTTTATAGTGACGGAAGTCATTTGTAGCACTACTAAACAAATTTCCGCAGCCAATTGAGTAAAGGCCAACTTGCTTTTTAAATCTTCATTGCAAAGCACCCGAGCATAATCATGGATGGTGGTTTTCTTTCACAGTGTGCTATCCAGAACCCCAGTTTTACAACCTCTTGTTCTTTTTGGAAAAAGTTGAAATCTGACAACTCCGATTTTTATCATGAGGCCTGATTGTTTTAAAAGACTTAAATTTGTGTGGAACAAAACAAAACCATTAACCTTTTTACCAGCTTTTATTTTTTAATCCTTACTTTGTTAGGAAACTGGTATACAGTCCTGGTGTTTCCAGTCATGTAGCTACTGATAGTCAGGTCTTTGTGGGGCGTGGTGTTTACTCAGCTGCTGCTTAATCTAATGTTACAGCCCAGTAAAAACAGTTTTATAGTCTGAGATTAGAAAAGCTCTCCAAGGGGGACGTGCCCCCGCTTTGAAATTACCGTCTTTATGGGGTCATTTGTAAGGAGGGGTCTTAGGAAGTAAATGTGATGAAATTAATAAGTCAAATCAAGTTACTTTAACAATGGATTTCAGTCCCTTAAAGCCACCACGTTCCATACTTAGGAAGCATTGTTTCATGTTTCTCCAGAAACTCTACGTTTTTCTGTTTCAAGACATCTTGGTTTTGACCCGGCCTGTCACACGAAATGAGCGTCACTCTTACCAGGTGTACCGGCAGCCGATCCCAGTCCAGGAGCTGGTCCTGGAAGACCTACAGGATGGAGACGTGAGGGTGGGAGGGTCCTTCCGAGGGGCTTTCAGCAACTCAGATAAAGGTAAAGGGACGCGCTTTAAAACACTTCAGACATCAACTCGGAACCTAAGGGACTTTATTTTTAATCTTTAAGAATTCTGCCCCCACACAAAAAATTGAAAATGAGATGGTTCCTTTGTCCGATGCCTGTCACACTCATTGAGTTGTCGGGTGCTTCACTGCTCCAGCACCAGCAGATGTGTCTGATAAGCCGTGCACGGACTTTATTTCCTGTATCTGATGTGCATGTGACATAAATACCAGCCCCCCTATTAAGACAGTATGACCGCTTCATCTAGAATAAACTTGTTTTTAAGTCTGCTTTCCTTTTTCTTTCCACTTATATTTCTCTAGCTAAAAATATCTTTAGAGTTCGCTTCCAAGATCCCTCCCCAGGCCAGTCTCACACTCTCCAAGCCAATGATGTGTTCCACAAGCAGCAGTGGTTCAACTGCATCCGAACGGCCATCGCCCCTTTCCAGCAGGCCTCCAGCCCCGCCGAGCTGCAGGGCTTGCCGGACCTGCACGAGGAGTGTGAGGAGAACCACCCCTGCGCCGGGAACGCCGGGGCCCAGAGAAGGGTGTCCACGGCGTCGAGCGTGATGCAGGTGGAAGCGGACGGCGACGCCTCGGAACGCGGCTCCCCAGTGCGCACAGCAGAGAGCATCAAGAGTGCCAAAGCGCACCGAACCCAGCCTGGCTTCCGGAAAACAAGGGACAAAGCCAAGTTCAATGGCAAACGGAAGGAGACTTTGGTATAAGGGAAGCTCTCCGCGTTCACTGGTGGAGAGACTGTTTATTTATAAATGTGTACAGTTTGTTTTTTCTTGTAATGTGAGCATGGGAGCATTGCAGGGTTACTTAATACCAGTCTTAACATTTTCTTTGTTTTTGGTTGGTTTTGGTTGTTCCTTTTTTTTTTTTTTTTTTTTTTTTTTTGTTTTTTTTTTTTTTTTTTTTTTTTTTTTTTTTTTTTTTTTTTTTTTTTTTTTTTTTTTTTTTTTTTTTTTTTTTTTTTTTTAATGGCAGCTAAAGATATATATACAGATTACTGTTAAACTGCAATTTTTATTCTTTTTTAAAAAAAATATTTTCTCAGATTATTTAGAACATTCAGGCTTGGTATTTTTAATCAAATGAAATATTTATGAAATGGGTTTCCTCTTCATTCTGCATTCATGACTTCAATACCAATCACTTGTGATACGTAACAGTATTTGCCAAAACTTAAAGTTTTGCCACTACTGGGATTTTACCAGTGTTTCTTGGATAAGCTTTGTGTGCAGAATTTGAAATTTTAACATTGGCACCTAAAATCTACATGGAATACATGGAACATTTCAGAATTTATGTTGAAACCTAAGTTTCTTGGAAAACAGCATGAGACTTGCTAGGTTTTCCATTTCATCAACTGGAATGCTTTCTGTCAGTTGGTTTTTCACTGCACATTCCTCATTTTTCATTCATTCAACCTGCCAATTATTTAATTTTTTTATTATAGTTTTTAGTATTTGCTTTTATTTTTTTACTTTCATGCCTTTCCAAATTGGCATGTCTTTAAAGTATTTTTTCCTTGATTAAAAATGGGTGTGTGTTTGTGTATGTGTGTGTGTACAAATATATATTTTTTAAATCATAACTTTACCAAGTGAAACCAAGCCATACTGTTTTTGAGCCAATTAAGAAAATTGCCATTTTTAAAGTATAGCATGTCAGGGTGGCAAACACATGAAATGACTCAGTGTGCTCTGGGCTACAGAAGGGAGACCACCTCGAGGGTCTTGCTGACAGTTTTAGTGTTTGAAAGCGAGCGGATAGAGCGAAGGCAGTCGGCTGGTTGGTGGTAAGTTTTTTAACAAAGGGAAAAAGAGAGTAGTTTTGTACTAAAGTGAAAGTGTCTGGTTGTGCCAGAACACGCAAGGAGATAGTAAAAGCTTAACTTGAGAGTATGTAGTAAGTTGTAGAAGGCTTGGGGGAAGTGAACTTTATTTGCCTTGGTTTATGATGTTTGCAAATAATGGGTCTGAAAAGAAACGATGAGGCGTATTGAAAATTTGACAATATTAGGTCAGTTTTGGTGGTATTGTCCATAATAGGGAATAAGACTGATGAATCTGTTACTGTCCAGTGTTCCTCTTCCAATGAGGGTGTAGTCGTTAAGCGGCGAGCGGAGAGGCCCTCCCTGGTCATGGCAGATTACCATGGTGAGCCATTCAAGTCCGTGTCGACTATTAAGTGAACTGTATTTGGCCAGTGAAATGCAAATTGAAAAAGACTGTAAATAGATCAATCCAAATGATGATTTCTCTGTATAAATGAATTATATAATTAAAAACAAAAAACAGCACACACACAATCACCCTTAAAGGTTTCTTGGCTGGTGGATGTTTGGGGGACATTTGCTAAAATATGGTGGTACAACAAAAGAGGTCATGGCAAGCCTCACAAACATTTTAAAAATCATACCTACTTAAACCTTAAACCTTTGCAATTCATTAAGGAATAAGAGATACAGTTAGGTCATTCTGTGCATCTTACTACACCATTTAGAACACACTGTAATCAGAAACAGCAGTTGGATTGGAGACAGCTAAACATCTGGCCACTTTGTGAATATGACAGCAAGGCTCATGATTAATTTGATTAATTTCAGATTTGAACTTAGATATCTCAGGTTCCTAACCAAGACTTAAGAGATACAAGGACTGTCTGGAAAGTATCCAACCCGTTATATGGAAAATAGAAGCATTTATGGCTGGAATTTTCCCCGACAGCCTTCGTATGTCAAACAATTGCCATGTATGAACTTATCTGGATCCTAAATTGAACAAGCTGTTTTAATGAGAATTGGAAATACCCAGTATTGACAGGATATTTGAAGTCCAGTAGTTCCTATGTTTAACAGTAGTGTGATGATTACAGTCCCTTTGGAGACAGCGTACGGAACTATTTATCGATAAAACTATGATGTCTGGCATTTCCTTCAAAGTCACGGGACAGGAAGATGGAGGTAATAAATGCAACAAGATGGGCCGTAAGTTGGGGATCACTGAAGCTGGATGAGGTTACCGAGAGTTCATTACACTCTGCGTATCTTTTTGTATGTGTTTGACATCTTCCACGAACAAAGCTGACGTTGAAAAGAACGTAAGTAACTCTGCGTATCTAGTAAGTTTCCAGCTCCTCACCCTCTTAACCACCAGCTCGCCCCCAGCCTGTGCTCCCTGTGAAGCACAGCTGCCTTCTGCTGTGTGCCATCGCACAGAGATGCGAGCCCTTCGGCTGAGACCCGGACAGTAGTTCCACACGGACTCCGCTTTCGTTCACATGGCCCTTTGCGCCTGCCCTTTTCCTTGGCCCCATAGGTCTCTCCCTCTGCTCATTTCCTTTGCCTGCCGCCTATCCTCTGACCCAAACGTGGAACCACCCTCTATATAAACTGAGGCGGTGAGAAGGTACGTATCTCCAGTCCCCACTGTGAAGCAGCTCCACGCAGCCCAACCCTGAGAATTCCGAGGAAGGACCGGTTTGTTAACTGCATTCCTGCCTCTTAGTAGAGGAACTAGCTAGCATTTTAATATCTGATCACTGAGTAGACCAGAAAGTAAGGCAAAGTTAGCTGCATTCAAAGGACTCTGATCATCTACCGTAGAATTCCCATTTGCCCGTAGCTGCTGCTGGTGGCTGGAGGAAGGGTTTTCCTTTCCCTCCGTAGCTGAGCAGGGCCAGCAGATAGATCAGGCCAGCCAGGGCCGAGCGTGTAGTCTGACTCTTCCTCCCCAGCTGAAGCATCTGAAATCCGAAAACATTAAGTGACTCACCCAAGATCATCACAGCCAGTGTGTGGCCAAGCTGGCATCTAAGGTTTGTCCAGCTCTTGAACCAAGCATGCTTGTCACCCCAGGATCTCCCCAACCCCACACCAGGCTGCCACCACTCGGGGATCAGGCTCCAGGGAAAGACCTTGATTGCCCTTCACCCTGGCCCCATGCACCTTGAGGTTACACTACCGCATTGCTGCCCACGAGTCCCAGCTCTTTCTCTACCGTAATCAGCTTCCTCCAGCAAAAGCTGACCAAACGCACCATGCCGCCCATCTGCAGTGGTCTGCACCTTCCGAGGTGAATTCTCCAGATTCAGGTTCCCAGCAAAACACACCTCCTTGCTTCAGGAGACACCTCCTCCAGTTCCTGGGCCAGCCCTTGCTTGTTCTGCTCCCTTTGGGTCTTCTCTGCCAGACCTCTAACTGTTGGAAAGCCACAGGGCTCAGGCCCCCAGACCTCTTGTGCTCCTGTGAAATCTGGCCCATTCCCCTGGCTTGCCCATCACCAACACCCAGCAACTCCCAGACTTCCATGTCCGGTGATCACCCTCCCTGAGCTCCACTCACTCCCAGCAGCCTACCTGACATGCCCACATGGAAGTCTAACGTCTTACACTTGACGTGACCCAAGATGCTCCCCTGTCCCTATCCCCTCCTCCCCTAACCTTCCCATCTCAGTAAATGCCATGGCTATCCATCCAATCTGGTTGCTGGAATTCACTCTCGTTCCATGACCACCTATCAATAAGCCATGGCACCTCCCGCTCTGCGGTATTTTCAGAACCACTGCCCACCAGCTCCGTGGCTGCAGAGCTCTGGGTACCCCCCACTCCACTCTCACCACTCTTCGCCCTCCCTATGGCCGCCAGACCATGATAAAACCTCAGAGCTTTAGGAATAACTTACTGATACTAAAAATGCATACACTTTCATCATAGGAAATTTGGAAAATTCAGTAAAGTATAAAAATAAATTACCTGAAGACCCTCCAACCCAGAGTCCATAGACTAGAAGAAAATACTTGTAAAAGGTAAATCTGATAAAGGGCTATCTAAAACACAAAAGAAAAATCTTAAAACTCAACAATAAGAAAGTGAACAAGCCAATTTAAAAATGGGCAAAAGACCCAAGCAGAAACCTCACCAAAGACATACAGATGGCAAATTGAGCTTATGAAATGGTGCTCCACATCCTCTCAGGGAACTACAGATTAAAGCAGCAATGATACCTCTGCACACCTGCTAGAATGGAGAAATCTAAAACAACAAATGCCGGAGAGCATGTGGAGCAACAAAAACTCTTCATTCATTGTTGGTGAGAAGGCAATGGTGTGTGCAGCCACTTGGATGACAGTCTGACAGTTTCTTCCCGAACTACAAACTGTAAAACCTACCATATGAGCCAGCCATCATGCTCTTGGACACTTACCCAAAGGAGTTGAAAACATGTCAACCCAACACCTGCACACAGATATTGATAGAAGCTTTAGGCATAATTGCCAAAGCTTGGAGGCAATCAAGATGCAGTTGTGGTCCATCCAGACAATGGAATATTATTCAGCCCTAAATAGAAATGAGCTGTCCAGCCATGAAGAAAGCATGGAGGAAACGTAAATGCATGTGACTGGGTGAAAGGAGCCTGTCTGCTGTATGGTTCCGACTCTATGACCCTCTGGACAAGGCATCACTATGGAGACGATCAGTGATTGCCAGGGGTTGGGGTGGGGGTGCATAGACAGAGCACAGAGGATGTGTAGGGCAGTGAAACCCCTGGGTGACACTAGAATGATGGACACGTGTCGTTATACATTGGTCCACATCCACAAAATGTACGCCACCACCAACGACTGTGATGTAAGCTTTGGACTCTGGGTAATGATGGCGTGTCAGGGTAGGGTCAGCAGCCATCACTACTGTACCATCTGACTCGGGGTGTTAATAACGGGGGAAGTTATGCATGGGGGGACGGGATTGGGGAACTCTACAGTGCCCGTCTAATTTAGCTGTGAACCTAAAGATGCTCTAAATAAAAAATGGCCCAATTTTTAAAGAAAGAAAAATTACCCAGACCAACGGGGGGGAATGTGCCATTAGCACACATTTTTCAAGTCGTATCTACAGAGACCGGGACTTTCGGGGTGACACCACACGCGAGTTCCCCAGGTGAGCGCTGGGCGTAAACGCTTAGCAGAGCGAGCCGGCCTGCGGGGCGCCCGGCTCTCGCACCGCCCTCGCTCACACGCCGCTGCGGAGGGACATGGTGCGTCTCCACGGCAGGCTCAGGCTCCAGCCCAGGCCCCTGCTGGCCCAGGGCGGCCGGCACCTCCAGTTCCTCCAAAGTCAGACTGTAAGACATGAATGTGACCGTGGGGACAGGGCTAGGAAGGTGACTGTCACCCTCTTCACACCCCCCATCTGGGGGGCGGGGGGGGGGGGAGCTCCTAACTTCTTTCTGTCCTTCCCCGTGAGTCTGGGTCTGATTTCAGCGAAGCCGGGTGCGAGATCCCCCGCCTCTGCAGCCCTCTCTCCTCCCCTCTGCCTCCCGGGTAGGAGAGGGAAGCCCGCGGGAGCCAGAAGTCAGGCCCTGCCCCTGCCGCCTTGAAGTCCGCCGAAGCTCCCAGCCGCTTCCCAGCAGGCGTCGGTGCTGACACCGCGGCCCAGGTTGGACGTACATCTCTCCAGGCCCCGTTCTCTGCAGTGCAAGCTACCACGGCCCGTGGACCACGGCGTCTGAGAGGTTGGCGTCAGGGCTCCTCGCAGTGCCTGGAAACTGCCCCCAGGGCTGGCAAGGAGTCTGGTACCTGTCATCGGGCACCCCTGCCAGCCATCAGGTGCAGACCTCGTCCACCCTCCCCCAGGCAGGCTCCCCAGATGCCCCGAAGCCCCCGCCCACGGGCCGCAGAGGTCCTCTGCACCTGGGCGACTTCTGGGTGTGAGCTCAGGCCTCAGCTCCGCACCCACATGTCCTGAGAAATGCAGGGTGTCTGCGGGAGGGGAGGGAGCACAAGGGGACAGACGAAGGGCAGGAGGTACCCCGGGGTTGACTCTGCAGCTATGGGGAAACCAGGCATATGGGGTAACTGTACCCTCACTTTCTTCCCTGGGTTTCTATTGTGCTGCAGATGTCTGTGTGCCATGTCTATGCATGGGACAGGAGGGAGGGCTTAGCACACGCTCCGCCCCCCAAAAATATGTCATCTAAGACACTGCAGCGCCAGCCCAGGGGACAGAGCGCACAAACCACACGTCTAATAGCCAGCACATCCCTCCTCCAGGGCGCCCGAGGTGTAGTGCACTTTAGGGCTGGCAAGCGCAGCCAGAGACTCAGCGCAGCCTCTGGACTCGCGGGCACAGGCGGCCGTGAGCCACACCTCCGTGTGCCTGCCGGCCCAGAGGGGAGCGCACTTTTCCAAAACAAAGGGAAATGACACACAGACATGCGAATACACACCCCTGCACACGGTACCTGAGAGCTGGGGAGCACCCCTGCAACCATGGACCTGCAGGAAGGCACGTGGAGCCATGTTTCCCACACATGGCAGCTATTTCTGTCCCTCTCTGCTGTTCTAACTTAACAGCCAGGTCCTCCAGGGCTGCCTCCCATTCCCCAGAACTTTCCACGGAGTTTCTTCATTGCAGTAACTGACAGGCAAGGGCAGCTGTTGGCATCTGCCCGCTTCATGGCACACATTCAAAGCCTGTGGAACTTTCCACTGGCTCCGGGAGGTTCTGAAGTCAGGGCACGTGAGTGAAGGGGCGCCCTGGCCCAGCCCTGCCCAGCGCACTGAGGGCCCCTGAGGAGCCAGGCTGGCTCTGCTCTGTGCTTTTGCCCACGTGGTTCCCAACGTGGAACGCTATCCCTCCCTCCTTTCTCCCTTCCTCTGCCTCTTCACCTCCTACTCATCCTTCCAGACCCTTCTGGGCCTCACCTCCTCCGGGCAGCCTGCCCTGACTCGCTCTGTTGACCCATGCTTTCCGCTGGTCCCCACACCTCCCACCCAGGTATCTGTTGTTGCCTGTGACTCAACACTTTCCGGGGAGAGTTGAGTGTCACCTTCTCCACTAGGCTGTCAGTGTATGGGTCTTGGTGGCCCCAGTCCCCACCACTCCTCCTGACACAGAACGTGCTCACACGCGTGTGCAGAATGAGCAGAAAGGCCCAGTTATTTCAGCTGCGGCGGTGCGAGTCCACGGCACCCGCCACTCTCTGGTCTAAGGCCCGCAGACTGGCAGCCAGCCCTCCGGGGGACTCCAGTGACGTCCCTGCTGGAGTTCACACCTTCTCCAGTCCCTTCCCACTGCGGTTGAGGGCTGGTCTGTGTGACCAACAGATAGGCTGACCGGACGTACCATTGTACACGGGGCAGCGCCGTTGTTTACAATACGCCGTCTGGTCACCCTGTTCTTCTCTCCGGGGCCTCTGGTGAAGCCCGTCTGTCCATGGCCTCGTCCCCGCCTCAGTGGTGGGAGGCTGGGTCACACCGTGTTTCCAGAGGCCCAGTTATCTGAGAACCACCCTCACAAATGTGCTTTCTTTTCATCTTCTGGCCTCTTCCCTACATGACAGTGTTCTGCATTTAGCAAATGTATCCTGAGTGACCACGTTCTGTCACGGTTATAAGTGGAAAACCAGCTTCCTCTCCTACAAACAGAAGGGGGCAATAAGCGGGTTCTGAGAGCAAGTCCTGTCCGTCGGCCCGGCCTGGACACGTCTCCTCAGAAGGGCCGGTCTGCTCCGTCCTCGGCGACGCGGCCCGTGGACAGCCCAGACCCCCTCACGTCCCAGCCCTGGTGCAGAACCCGGGCTGTGGCGGACAGCCGAGTCCAAGGTCACTGGAGTCCCTTTCCGAGCTACCAGGTACACGACTTAATCGCTCTCTGGCCCTCCCCCCGTCTCCTGCTGCCTGCAGCCCCTGCCATGGTTGTGACACACCAATGCGACCTCGGGCCTGAAAGACCCGCTCTGTAGTCCGGGGCCAGCCCGCGTGACGGGAGCAGCGCCGTCCTGGAAGAGATAACGGGCCCTTCCCAGCCTCCGCAGAGGCGCTGGCAGACCCACGTGGGCTCCTGGCTGGAAACCCCCTCTGCCTCACGGAAAACCCCACCGGGGAGGCGGAGCAGCCCCCGTGGGCTGCCGGGGCTCCACCCACAGCCATGGAAGCAAACACGTCAGGCTCTCAGCCCCGGGGGCGGACGCCCTGGGCTCTGGCCGAACCTGCAGGGTCACCACTCCCCCGTGTGTCCTACAGGTGAGTCTGCACCATGTCCCCCAGGTCCAAAGTGGTTTTGACTCTTACAACTTGATAAAGTCTGCAAAGGAAGGTGTATTGCTAATGAGAAAACCACTCTGCCCAAGGTCTTTCTCAAGGTCAAGTGCCAAGCTCAGCTTTGCCCCCTCCCCTCCCCTCCTGCTCCCTCCCCTCCCCTCCCACTGTCGCCATGAGTAAGTGGGGAGGCTGAGAGCCTGTCTGTCAAAGACGGGGCTTCCTCCAGGCCCGTCCTGCCCCTCCCCTGCCGCACCCCGTCTCCCCAGGGCTTCCTCCTGACAGCGGGGGGCCACCCTGTCCTGCCTTCTGTGCCCTCCAGGACCACACGGGCCTTCCTCTTCCGTCCCCTCCTGGGGGTTCAGCAGGCCGTGGAGTCAGCCCCAGACCCAAGCTCTGAACCTACCCGGCTCACAGCTGGGCGCAGCAGCAGCAGCCTGCCCTCCGCCTCGCCCTGTCCTGCGGGTCCCTGTGCTGTGCCCCTGCCTCCCTGCCTGCTCCGTTCATCCTGCACGGCATAGCTGACGCGATCTTCCTAAAGCCCAAAATTGCCCCAAGGCCTCCTCGGACCAAGCTTCTGGGGGAGGGCAATGCCCGCTCGTGAAGGCCGTCAGGTCACTCACGTGCAACGAGCTGTTCTGGGCACTGTCCTCCTTCCGGATGACTCACTCAGGCCTCTCAGCAGCATGCAGAGGTGAGGAAACTGAGGCACAGAGAGTGTGTGACGGACCTGTGCAGGGTCGCCGAGCTGGCAGCCTGCTCAGCTGGGATTTGGAAAGAATTCCAGACTCCTGAGAGTCAGGTCCCTGTGCCCAAGGCCGGGCCCATGTCCATGCTGACAGCGCCCTGTCGCTGCAGAAAGCCCCCCAGTGCACCACCTCAGAGTCTCTGCTGGTGACACTGGAATCCCTCCGTGAGTCACCTACCACCCACTGCCTCTGCACGTGCTCATTTATACCTCTGTCTCGTCTCCCTTTGAGGGCAGAGGCTGCTGTGACATCTGCCCCGTGCTCACGGGGACCTATAGTAAGGCGGGTGGCTCCAGACAGCACTTACGGAATGAATGAATCGGTCAGCACCGATGGTGGGGAATTCAGCCCCTCGAAAGCCCTGACATCCCCTTGCCCCAAGACTTGACCTCCGCCTGGGTCAAAGGTCAACGGCAGAGAGGTGGGAGTTTCTGGGTTGGAGAAGCGCCTGGCCCCTAGTGTGCCTGGGTGGCAGTCGTCACTGGAGCTGGCAGGTCACCAAGCACAGCACCACCTGCTCCCAGAGTGATTCAGACTCGCCTTGTGCAACCTGCAGCCTCCCACGCCGGATCTGCAGGCCGAGCGCTTACCCCGGGACCCCCTCCCGGCGTCCGCCCACCTGCCCAGGGCCGTGGCCACCTGGTCGGGACCGCCCCCAGGGACAGGTCACAGCAGGGCTCCTCCGCAGGGCTCCTCCGCTGGGCTCCCACAAGCACCTGGGAGCTTAAAGCGCATAACCAAGCCTGGGCCCTTCCCCACCTGGGGGTGAGAAAATCGGGTGTCCCAGACTCCCTGGGGGCTCGGGACACAACGGGTCCCCTATGTGGCCTTTGTCAATAGCGCTTGGGTGCTCTGGGCGTGTAGCCAGGATGGGCACCGCTGCGTTCTAGCAAAAAGCACGCAGGCTGGAAAGACAGGGAGGGGGTGCCAGTGCCCTGGGGGGGAGAACCGTCTGCGGTGGGGAGAGAGACGGGGGCACCCCGAGCTAGGGGACACCTGCAGGTAAGCAAGAAGGAGCTTGCAGAATGAGGCGTTTGGGCTGTTCCCAGATGGTAGGGAAGCCGGGCAGAAGGGCAGGGAGGGGCCGGTGAGGTCATCTGTGGGCTGGGCCGCAGCTGGGGTGCAGGCTGGGAAAGGCCACCTCTGCTCCCTCCGGAGGGTGACCGAGCACAGTTCCTGTGAACAAGGCCCAGGGTGGCCACAACACTCAGAGCCTGGGTGTCTTTACAGAGGACACAGAGGACAGGGGACAGGGTGATTTGCTAGGTTGCTCCTGAGACGCTGGGACACATCGTCGAGTGACTTCTGGAGGCGGGAGGGGGCCCCGTGTCTTGGGAAGAGGGGACCTTGATGTGGCGTCTCGCAGACGGCCCAGGGTCGGACATCCGAATCTCTGCTGTCCTCGGGGTTGCGTTCCCTAGAAGCTCCGTGTTTCTAGACCGAACGGGAGCAGACTTGTGACGGTTAATTTTATGTGTCTGCCTGACTGGGCCAAGGGGGGTGCCCAGGCAGCCGAGAAACGAGATTTCTGGGTGTGTCATGCAGTTCATTCTGGAGGCAACTCAGCACCTGAACTGGGAAATGGAGCAGAAAGCACATCCCCCGCTCCCTGCAACATGGTGGGCACCCCAACAAAACGGAAAGGGGAGGGAGGCAGACTGGCCCTCCGTGTGACCCGGGACGTCCATCTTCCTCTGCCTCCTGACCTGGGACATTGGCAGACCTGGTTCTGGGACCTTCCGACCCAGACTGAGCCATGCCGGCCTTCCTGGGCCCCCCGCCGCTGATGGCAGATGTGAGGTTCCTCAGCCTCTGCGTGCCCCCATGAGCCCGTCCCTAGGATGCATCTCCTCCTGTATCTCTGTGTCCTATTGGCACTGTCTCTGGAAAAGCCTGACTGGGCCAGAACTGTTGCAATTTTATGACCTTACGTGGACTGTGTTTTGGGGGTTCTGAGAAGACAGCATCACAGAGTCACCATCTGTCTTCAGGGGCACCTGGAGGGGTCACCCCACTCCCCATTGAGTGTGACATTGCAGAGGTGACTCTCAATCCTGCTGGCACCCTGGAGGGCACCTCTGCGGGTGGAGGCGATGGCTCAGGGGGACAGGATCCCAGCAGCCAGTGCAGGTGGTGGTGGGGTTCACCCTGAATCCTAAAGGCTAGGGGTCTGCAGGCCCTGCGCTCAGAGCTTACAAGCCAGTGGAAGGTTGGTGGGTTTTACTTCATTATTTGGGGTTCGGCGAGGCCTTGTCAGGAACTTTTCGTACGAGCCGCGCTTGGATGAGGAGCGAACAAAGACGGGAGGTCCGGGAAAGCTTCCTGAAGGAGGAGGCGTTTGCTATGGACCAAAGAGGACAGACGGGCTCCTCAGCCCGACACAGGGTCGATGAGGAGCCCACGGCCCGGGGGCAAGCCCGGGAAGGAAAGGCCTGACTGGGTGTGCGGACTGTGAAACACCTGGTCTGACCAGACGTGGGGTAATTCGCGTAAAACCCCGGCTCTGATGGGCGCCTGGAGGACTGGGGTCGTCCCGCGGGAGGCCGTTTTGACCCCGGTCGGTTCCGGTGGATTTGTCCGTTTGGTTCTGCTCCGCGGAAGGTCGGGTCGTGTGTGGTGCGTCGTTCAGACACCGGGCCACGTGCTTACAGCGCACACGAAGCGACCGTGTGGCCGAGCCCGTGAAGAAGTGTGTGGTCTAAAGGAAGCCCGGACGGCCGTCTACCCGGCCGGTCCGGGGAAAACCCAGCCCAAACGCCTCTGGTTTCCTTATTACCTGGCTGGGTACTTCCTGGACCGGCCTCGCAGGCTGACGACCTGTTCAAAGGGAGAAACCTGTCCTGTCTATAATTCATTACGTCCTTGTCACTGGCGTCAGGCACACACTACTCAGTCCTGCTTCCCCGAATCACAGCCCCGACGGGCCGAGAAACTAACGCGCGAACAGAACCGTCGGCGGCGGCTCGCGATGCAAAACACTGAACGAAACTAAAATTTCCACCTGCACGAGCAGAACTGTGGGGAAATCCTTTCAAAACCTGTTGCCACATCTCGTCCCGAGAGGAATCTCTGTAACTCTGAAACAGGGTTTTCAAAAACAGCTCTGGGGGCCGGGGGTGAATTGGGAAACGCCCGCAGGGGCGCCGTGTGCAGACCAAGCTCGTGCTCGGGGAAGAGGCTGTCAGAAAGCCGCGCCCGCAGACTGGCCTGCAGCCACGCGGGCTCCTCCGAGGCGCCCTGCGCACGGGGCACACTGTGGGGTGTCCTCGGCGTTGTGGGCTGGGGCGGGGCTGCTGTGTGGACGCCAAGGGGGCAGTGTCACCAGGGTCCACCTCAAAGGCCCTCACGGAGGTTTGGCGTCAACGCTGAAGGCCATGCTGTGTATCTCCGGCCCAGCAGGCAGTCAGGTGTGACCAGAGTCACTAAAATCAGGATTGCCAGCTTCCAGAGGACATGCCACCCCCTGGGTCCTGACCAAGGCCCCCCAGGCCCGTGCCCCCACCCCACCAGGCAGGGCTGTGATGTCTGGGCCAGGGATGGACCTCAGGACCCTCAAGGCCACGCAGGTCCTTCTGCCACATTGGGCCTAAAGGGTGTCACTTCCCTCCCAGGCCCTCAGAGCCTGTTTCTGTTCTCAGGGGCAGGAGATAACGACGAGTCTCTGCTGCTTTCTCCCCCACCGGGCCCGTTCCAGGAACAGCGCCTCCAGGAGACGCCTCAAAGCTCGTGCCTTCAGTACCAACCCGATGTCCCCCATCCCCGGGCTGCCCGTGGCTGCCTTCCTCTGCTCCCCTCCTCTGGAAGTTCTAATCCTCCGTGCGCTGCAGGCGCTGTAGAACATTCTGGACACACCACGGTGTGGAACACGAAGCGGCTAGCTTCCGTGCAGCTACCAGGCAGCTGATGAGACGACGCTGAAGGCACCGGTGGAGGGCCACCGTGTCCCCCTCCTCAGGAAACCGCAGGCCTGAACTTGGAGTTCACTGTCCCAGGTAGAAGCCACATATTCCTTCAAAGGCAGGAGGGGAAAGAAAAAGCTTGTTTTGTTTTGTTTTGTTTTTTAGAAAAGAAAATCAAGTTTGCACTGCACAGACTTGAACAGTCACTTGTTCGCAGACGTTTGGACCTCCTGGGCCAGTCATATGTCACAATGAATTCTGGGCACTTGTAGGACTCTCAGAACATTTAAAAAAACCAAACTACCATCTGCCTTACAGCAGCTCCACGAAAGGAGAACATTTAACACGGAAAATACCGAAAGAACATGTTCTTGGAATTTAAAAACACTGAGTACATTCTGGGAAGTCAAAAAAAAAAAGACTTTATTTTTCTCATCTCCACACAGAAACTGGAAAACTTCATCTCAGACCTGCTTGGCACTTAAGAATCGCTAATTCAGAAACTGGGAGTGCTGTGACCTATGTCCCTGGGAGGATGGGGACTTTCTTGCGGGAATCACCCCTGTCCTGACACACGAGCACGTGTGCCCCCCCACCCCTCCTCAGATCTCCACACCAGGGACCTGTCCCGTCTCCTTATCTCAGCGTCTTTATCTCCAGGTGAAGCTCCCACACCTTCCTCCTCCCCCTCCCCAGCCCTTCCCCTCCCTCCCTCAGGGCCCCTCCCTTCTTCCCCCACTGGCCAACACCCCCCCCCCCCCCCGCCCTCAAGCCCAGGAGTGTATGAGGGTCCCAGGAGACTGGTGTGGCCAGCTGAAAATATCACACTGGGCAGAATGAAAGGGCGGCAGCCCCACCCGGGTGACCCGGCCTGTCCCCGCCCCACCTGGGGATAAACTGGACGGGCTGCCACCCACCAGCACACCTGAGGGGGCGGGTGGCACAGGGCCCGGCCCCAGGATGTTGTAATAACCCCCCAGCCCCGGAAAGCTGGTTCTGCCTCTCCCCACCCTGAGCCGAGAGCCCCTGACATGACACCATCTAGGACAAGAGAAAGTCAGTCCTCACTGATAGTTGGGGCTAAAATGGTATTCGGTCAAACAAAAACGGAAGCAAAGAAACTCGTTCCCCGAAGGAGGAAGCGGAAGCCCGCGGTGAAGTGGCACCCATGGTCACGCAGCTGCTTGTAGGCAACGCCGAGGGGTCCCTCACCGCCCCGTGTCTCGGGCTCTTCTCCTGCAAGACGAGCTCAGACGAGACCGTGTCTGAGAACCAGGACAAGGGAGCTGAGACGAGCCTCAGGCGGGTCTCATTTCTCCAAACCACCCAAACCCAAGTTCAAAGGGCGCTTGTTGACATCAGGGTGGGCGGGGTGATGGCGGGCAGACCCTCATCTCCCATGTCCGTCTTCCGGACTCTCCCCAGCTCCTCCGTGGGGTGCACCCACAGTCTGGGGAGCAACTTCAGGACCCCTAACTCACAGAGGAGCCTTGTGGGGGCAGAGTGGGGTTCCAGGTCCTGGGGTGGGGGGAGCAGTAGAGGGGGAAAGTTCTCAGAGGACCAGCTCTTGGCTTGGAAAGCCCCCAGGCCAGGTCGCCTAGGACCTGACTGGCAAGTGACCTCCCTTCAAAGGCCGCCCCACCCTCCTTTGTCCTCACAGCACTTCTGTCCTTGCCATTTCCCAACTGTCCTGCTTTTGGGCCCGTGAGGCCCATTGGGTCCTCCAGAACCTTCTTCACCTTTGTGATTTTTAAATGTACACCACCCTCCATTTCAAATACAGGACACACACACACGCACGCACACGCACGCACGCACACACGCGCGCACACACACACGCGCACACACACACACACGCACGCACACACACGCGCACACACGCATGCACACGCACACACTCACACACTTTTTAAAAACCAATTCACGTCTGAAGAACAGTTGGCTATGTGCAAAGGATGGCAAACTTTATTTCGTGTGCCGTAGGCTGTGTCCCAGTCCGGGGGTCCAGGCTGCAGCCTGCCGACCTGACTTGGAAGCTCAAAGAACCATGCCTCTGCACCCCCCAGCACCCCCAGACCACCCCGTCCTGCCCGGGACCAGACAGGAGGCGGCAGGCTGGCTCTCCCACTGAGGCCAGTGAAAGGCGTGGAGGCTCCAGAGAATCCCAGATGCCACCGTTTTCGGCCCTGCGACTCCTATCAGCCAAGCACCAGTGCACCACCCTTGGAGCTCACATTGCTTTTATTTGGGCCATTGCATGGCTTTGGGGTTCCTCACAACAGCCCTGTGAGGTAGGGAGTACCCCCATTCACATCAGAGAGGCACGGGAACAGTCCCAGGCCCCCGGGACACACAGGGGCTCCCGGCAGTGCAGAATCCAGGCCAAGAGGGGCAAGAGGTCCCACCACCCAGACTTGGCCTTCATGCCCGCAGCACACGACACGCCAGGGCCGGCAGAGCCGGAGTCCAGCAGAGGGGCCGGGCCAGGCCAGGCCTCATTTCTTGGTGAGAATGCGTGTGAACTCCTCATAATTCACCTTCCCGTCCTGGTCCACGTCTGCCTCCCGGATCATGGCCTCCAGGTCCTCCTGGGAGAGCTTCTCCCCAACCTGGGCCATGGCCTGCTTGAGCTCGTCCACGCTGATGTGGCCGTCGCCGTCCAGGTCGAAGGCGTGGAAGACGTCCCGCAGATCCTGCTCGCTGCCCCAGGACTTCATCCTCTTCACCATCTCGGCCAGAAACTCCTCGAAGCTGATGGCGCCGTCGCCATCTGTGTCCACGCGGGCGATGAGCTCCTTCAGCTCCTCCTCCGTTGGTTTCTGGCCCAGGGTCTTCAGGATGTCGCCCAGCTCCTGCACGTTGATGGTGCCGTCCTTGTTTTTGTCGAACTTGCTGAAGGCGGCCTTGAACTCGGCCACCTGCTCTGGAGACAGCTCCTCTGCCATGTCACTTGCTGTCAACCAGCTCAAAGTGCTCCCGTCAGAGCTGGGGACCAGCGGCTGGGACGAGGCTGCGTCTGTGTGAGGGCACAGCTCCGGTGGCAGCCTTGCCATGGGGTGGGGACCCCTCCTTTTCTGCAATCGGAGCAGCAGGGAGGAGGCAGGGTCCCCACCCATCCCATGTCCTAGGGCGAAATCCTCCTGCAGGGAGGGACACCAGCTACAGACAGGAAATGCAGGAACTGGGAGCCAGGGTGTGCCCTGGAGAGGCTAAGGGAGCCACCTGGGGTCCCTGCGGGCCTGCCAGCCTCTCCTGGCCTCGAGAGAACATGCTGAGTTGGAAGCTTTTTGCAAGTGACTGTCACAGAGGGAGACCCTGGGCACCCTGAGGTACCAGGACAGCTTCCCCAGCTGACAGAGCCTGAGGCTGGGAAGAGGAAGGGAATCTCCTTTAGGGGACATGGCAGGCCCCCCAGGAGTGGGAGTGCTGTGTCCAGTGTCCTGTCCCCTGCTCTGGGGGCTGTTGTCCAGCTCTTGTCTCACAGGACGGGGCCAGTGGGGGACAGAGGGTGGTCGAATTGAGTGGAATTCTAGCCCGTGGGTGTCGTCAAAGGCCCAGTCCAGGGTCGTCGACAGGTCTGTAGATGGAGGAGATGGCCAGCTGCCTGTATCCCAAGAAAACGAGTAGCCGGTGGCGTCCCCAACCTGGCGCACAGGTGGTGCTGACAGCCGTAATTAAATGAACGTTTCAGAGGCGAGGAGACTTCCTGTCCCCGCAGAATCCCGCTCTAGCTGATTCCTCCGATTCTGCTGTGAAGTCCAAGGTTCTCCGTGCAGACACGGGGAAGGAGTGTGTTTGCATTCACAGAGCTGGGTGCCCCCTGAAAATCCTCAGGGGCAGAAGGACCTAGAAGGGGGTGGCTGGAGCTGCAACCCTGGCCGAGCTTGCAGGTTTACAGAGTCAGCTCTAAGCCCAGAACCTGGGCCCGGGAACCTCCCCAGGCCGCAGTCTCACCTGTTCTCTGAAGGAAATCGTGTCTGCCCACCGCTCAGAGTAGCAGAGTTCAGACCAAGAGCTCAGCCCTGGGGGAGTATCCCCAACTCCCTGGCTAGCGAGATCCAAGGCTGTGAGGCGACATGGGCCTTGGCGTTTCCACGGTGACCTGTACACCCTCTTGATTCCTGTACATCCCCACGACACCCCCACCTCTGCCTGTGTGTGAGGAATAAATAACTCCTACACCTTTCTCCTGGGAAACAGGCTGAGCGCCATCTCTCTCTGGTTTGGCCCATCGCACAGACAGAGGACTGTCTCCTGCCCTGGGGAGCAGCCAGACCGGCACCACCACCCCTCGGGACCACCGCAAGTCCAGGGGACCTGGATGGAGACCGAGAGACCAAGGGCCATGCTCCACCTGCCCAGGTCCCTTCGTTA
This sequence comes from Lyroderma lyra, assembly GCA_004026885.1. Lineage (NCBI taxonomy): Eukaryota > Metazoa > Chordata > Mammalia > Chiroptera > Megadermatidae > Lyroderma > Lyroderma lyra. The sequence goes on along the minus strand of PVJL010001197.1, from coordinate 223,393 downwards.
AGACATCTGGAAGCGGCCTTGCGGCTTCACCTGTGCTGGGATTGAGAGAGGCCTCAATACATATTGGGCAACGCACTTCCCGGTGAAACCGGCAGCCGGTATCGGTGGAGCGCGTGGGTCCACCTGCTTGGTAAGCGACCAGGGCGAGGGCGGGACACCCAAGGAGAGGAGCAGCCCGGCTCCTTCATCATGTTCTTACAGAATATTTGAAGATAGAAATCTGCATTTTAAATTTCCTTTACTTCTCTTACTAGCAGGACTTATGATTAAAAATCCAAGATGCTTATTATTTTCCCTTGTTTCCAGTGTAAACAACCAAGAGCTGCTGTGACACGATCAGGAGACGTGGGCTCCTGGTGCCAGCGCCATCGCTGACTTGGGGACTTAGCGTGCATCACAGGACCTTCATCTGTAAGATGGGAAAATACAGCTGTCATATCTGATCGGGGCTCGTAGGATCAGGCCTCGGATCAGCGGAAGGTGCTGTTATTCTACGGCAGATCTGGTCGGTAAGTGGCTGGTTCGTGTTTGATGGAAGCCAGCACTCCAGAGAATGACCCCCCTGAAGGGGGACCTTGCTCTCAGGTGCGTTCTTACACCTTTTGTGACTGAGCTGATAGGTGGAACTTGTCTGCCTGAAGGCTTGGGTCACCTCCCACAGTCCAAGGCTCTGGACACTGGTCAGCTTTGGGCATCAGCCCTGACAGATGCAGGGCCCTCTGTGTAGAAAGAGCGTCCAGCTCAGAGCACCACGGGACAGGTTGGTGATCACGATTCGTGGGACTCTCATTCTGTCCCTGCACAGAGGGGTGGAGGGCTCTCCGGGAGGGTCAGTCCCATGCCCAAGGAGGGAGCGTGACTTCTGGCTGAGTCGTCCCCGTCCCCGTCCTCGGCCCTCCAGCAGGGTGCCCTCTGCTTTCAGGAGGAATCAACACTGAAGTCGCTTCCGCACGCCCTCCCAGCCACCCAGCCTCCTGCCCGAGCGGGCAGGCGATCAGCTGCCCTGGGCCGGCACCAGGGGTGGACGTCCCACGTGACAGACAGCACAGGGCATCTGACGGCCGAAGTCAGGGCTGGGCAAAGGGGGAGCAATGGGGCGTTCGTTGCCAAACCCAAATTCAGTTCGATGGGGTCCCTTCTCCCTCTGCTGGTTTATGGTGCACGGCGGCCCAGCTCCCGGGAGGGAGTGGGAGAGAGCTGGGGGCACCTCGTGTCCGTGGCACCGTCGTAGCTGAAGTGCATGCGAGGCTCCTTGCGTGTGAGGAGCCTGAGGCTGGGGAGGCTGTCACTCCACAGCTGAGTCCCCCAGGGCCACAACAGAAGCACAACCCAGTGCCAAGGGACACAGAGGTCAGCTGTCCTGCCCAGGACTCATTCCCTCTCCTGTCCCCTCTCAGTGTGTCTCCCTGACACTATCGCCAGGGAAACCCTGACAAAGATCACCGTCGCTATCAGACTGCCTGGTGCGGTGGCTGAGAGAGAGAGAGAGAGAGGTGGGGGGTTGCACTGGTGGGTACCCTTCTGTCCAGGTGCTTAGAACCATCGCTGAAGGCAGCGCCCACCTGCACGGAGCAGACCCTGGGGACAAAAGCACATGCCAGCAGGCTTTGTGGGCCGAGTGCTTGTGAGAAACTAGTCCGACGGGTCTTAGGGACACCTCTGGCTCCTCTGACTTGCCGGGACCTGTTTGTCCTTCGCCCTTGAGCCAGCCTCTGCTGTTGGCACCGCCCCAATCTTGCTGGGGAGATCCCACCCCCGGAAACGAGAGAGGAGCGCGGGTGGGCACTGCATGTCCATGTCAGGCCACCCTCCGCCACTCCTCTCTTAGGGAGTGGGCCGCAGACAGCGGGCTCCGAGCCCCCATCGTGCCGTTGCCCCAAACACAACTCCTGCTCCCCACCGAGGCAATACAGCGAGTGTGGTGTGGCCCTGGCTTCGGTGTCACAGGCTTTGTCTCTTGGGGCAGGTGACATCACCACCCCAGCGTCAGTCAGCTGTCTTCGTTGTAAAGGAGGTCATACCAGTCCCTGACAAGCTGCAGGGAAAGTGTAAGCTCAGTGCCGGGCATCACGTAGTAAATACTCAATAAATAGGAGCATTCCTGTCACTCATTTACCTGCCCGCCCAAGGGCCGTTGACTCCAAGTGTCTTCAGCCAGGCCAACGGCCCAGCGTCCATGCAGCAGACCAGGGTGGCTGTTCTTAGTTTTCAGAAAGCCTCCAGCCAAGTTCAACAGCCGCCCTCACGGAGACTAGGGACAGAGCCTGTCCTACCCACTGTGTCGTTCCTCACGCCTGCCACGGGGCAGGTCCTCCTGGTTGTGGAGGGTCCCCACGTGGACCTCATCCTGGAGGACATGACCACATCGTGAGGACTCAGTAGGGGGAGACCACCCTTCCCTCTGGGCTCCCCGTCCAATCACAGGCAGGAGTCTTGGGCTCCCAGGGGGTCACCTGGGAAAGGGCAGAGGCCCAACTCTCATGGAGATTGTGTTCAAAGAGACGCGTCACGTGTCGTGCTCTGGGGATCGTGTGTTTTGTGGCTCTACACTCAGAACGGTTTGCTGGCATGGGCTGCTGTGTGTTCAGCGCCCACAATCTGCCTGGACTTGTTGGGGTGGCTGGCAAGCGCTGTCGCTCCCTCCTGTTTTGGGTCAGTGACACACCTGGGAACTTGGCAGGAGGCAAGAGGCTCTCTGTTCCAGACCCAGCGCTTACCCACAGCTCATTCACACATGCCCGGCCCCAGGGACAATGGCGCTCGTTATCCAGCACCTTCCACAAGAAATACTTGGAGTCAGGTGTTTTTCCAGGCAGCTGAAATCAGGTCCCTTTAACCCCCAAGCACAGTAACTCTCACCCTCTTGGGTGGAAGGCTTGCGAAGGCATATTTCAAGTGTTATTTCCTATAATTTTAAACATATTGGGTGGAATATAATCCCACCCAATGGTTAGAGACGCTCAGCGTGACAGTCAATCCGGTCATAATGCACCACTGCCCCAGGGCACTTGTGCCGTCCCAGCTTGCTGCTGTGTTTCTGGGGGACCCTTCCCACCCTCTGCCCTGTGCTCAGCTGTCAATCTTGCTTCCATCAGTCTTAAGCTGCACGTACAGCTCTTACTGACACAACTCAAGGCAGAAGCCAAAGTTGTGAATCAGCAGCCTTCATCGACCAGCAGTAATAAATCAATTGTTCTATGGGTGGGGCTCCATGCTTCCAATGTGTTTTGGGGTTCGGGATGGGGTCCTGAAGCCCATGGCAGCCGGCAGCCTGTGTGTGGTTCCAGGCGGAAGTCACACTTGCACCCCCGTGTCAGCCTCGCCCTGTTATCTCTGTCCTGTCCGTCTGGTCGTCTTCTTTACCCTACGATGGGCTCCCACTTCTTCTCCTAACTCTTTTATACCCGAAGCAGCGCTCCGGCCTCCACTGACCCTGAGAGTCTCAAACTCAATGACGTGACCTGCTGAGTCTCTGGGTCCCTGAGAATGGGCCCTTATAATAAGGCCCTGGAAGCCCTTTCTGGGCCACCACAGCTGGCTTTGGCTCTCTTGTCCACAATCCCATCCAGACAACTGAGCTCCTCAGAACCAGAGCTCACTCCCCGCCCTGCTTCCTTCTTTGGGGAGCCGCTCACGCGGGCTCTAGGTGGTTCGTGGTGCATAGGTGATGCTGGTGTGCTTCTATGCGTTTCCAAAGTCCCCTGGTCACAGCGCAGCTCTGTGCCCGATACAACACGGCCCCCGGCCTTCCTGCCACCCTTGGTCATGGGAATTGTGCAACCCTTTTGCCTCAGTGTTCAATCACGTTGGTTGCCACCAGCCTTATCTTTCATGCGTTATCCATTCCAGCCTGACATCACCTAGTTGCCTAACCTGGGAAAGCCATGCCCGTGCCTCTGCTGCCCCATTTACCTGAGGGAGAGGGACGATATGAATATTAATATACTGAGCTGCGTCTTGTGCCAGGTGCTGGGCTGAGGGCTTTGATGCGTTGCCTCACCGGTCCTCACCGTCTATCCCTGTGGTACAGATGAAGCAGCTGAGGCTTACAGACATGGCAAAACTGGTTCCTGGCAGGGCCAGGAGTTTGCATCTCGGTTCACCCTACGCCAGCGCCCAGCCCCTCCCGCACTGTATCATCATGCCTCTCCGCATCTGATAGTCAACTGTCCTTCGCACGCCCTCGAAGACACCCCAACCCCAGTTCAAGTCACCATGGGAGACCCGGTGAGAGCCGGCTGCAAATGTTCTCACCATGTGGTCACAACCTCACCGTGCACTCAGTGTGACAAAGCACGGTCATGGCCGGCATCGGTGTCCCAGCACCGATTAAGGACTTGCCTCTGGTCCGGCAGAAGGGCAGGGGGCTGGGGAGTGGCGGTCAGCCCACCAATGTCCCAGAGGAGGCCTTCCCGTCCCCGTTCTGCGTGGCTTGGGCGGCACACGTACCTGATTAGAGTCGGTTTGTTTTATGTGTGATAGCTCAGCACCTTGGTACCTAGCTGGTCCTCAGCACACTCCTATAGAATCCTTGAAAGCAGTTCCCAGAGGACGCTATCGTGTGCAGGGTCCTCCCAGCAACAACTTCATCCGTCTGTATTTCCTTACTTCCACCATGATCCTCCATCTTCTGGAACATTCCGTGTCAAGCAGTCCTCTGATTCTCGCCTGACCTTCTCTCTGCCTTGATGACCTCATCTCTGGCAGATCTCTTTATTTGAGCTTTGGGGTTTTGTTTTGTTTGCTCTATTTTTAGTCGATTTCTTCTGTGTTTTTTAATGTTTGTTCTCACCACGAGACGTGGGGAGATAACGATTTGTCTTTTGAAGATCTATAGCCTCTCAATCAGGGGTGTCCAACCCTGGGCTTCCCTCGGCCACGTTGGAAGAAGAATTGTCTTGGGCCACACAGAAAATACACTCACCCAGCAATAGCTGAAGAGCTAAAAAAAAAAAAAAAAAAAAAAAAAAAAAAAAAAAAAAAAAAAAAAAAAAAAAAAAAAAAAAAAAAAAAAAAAAAAAAAAAAAAAAAAAAGAAGCTTGCAAAAATAAAAATCTCATCATGTTTTAAGAAAGTTTACACATTTGTGTTGGGTCACCTTCAAAGCCACCCGCGGGCCTCGGGTTGGACACGCTTGCTCTAAATCTCTAAGAAGAGTCGTCTTCACATTTTTATTTATGTTTTTTTTTAGCAGGTCTGACCATTTTCTGGCATCTAGAAAAGAGAGCAGAGCTTTTTCTCCCACTTTGAGCCTCTCCTTTATCACAGTTTTACAATTTTCCATTCTATTCTGGTGGGAGTTCTCCTCCCCCGCCCCCCACGATCTCTCCTCCCGGCACCGGGGCTGGGTTCTCCAGCTCAATCCGGCTTCGTGCGTGATCGGCAGGGGCAGGTGTCTGCTTTTACGTGTGACTCCCCTTTTGTCTTGCACAAAACCCCAGTCATTTATCATGGCCCCTTCCCCTTTTTTGAATATATTCCAAGTTGTTATCCTTTACAGTGAAATAACCCTCGATTAGAACTGAAGTCTCCTAAACCGTTTCTAAATATCTGGGTTTACAGTCATGTTGCTTATTTGTTTTCTCAAGCTGTAATATTTTCCCTGAGATCCACTTGAAATTCCTCCCTCCAGGTGCACTTCGTGTGTATCTGTGTCTCGTGAAAGGCTCAGCCCCTCTGGCTCTGTCCTGTCCCAGCCTGCCTTGTTTCTAGGGCCTGCAGGCTGATAGCTTCTGCTTACTTTTGCATACAGACATGCTAATCACTGGAGGAATTATGCTTATAGCTTGAGTTTTAGAAAAACAGGCCCTTACAGAAAATGGAAAGTATATATCATTTATCAAAGATTTGTAGGAACCTCATGGCCAGACTCACATCGACTAGCACCCTCATTTCCAACTCCTGCTGGTACCCAGATGTCTGTGGTTGTCACTCACTTCTTGCCTCTCCCACCTCCCCTCCCCCTGACATAAAAAGAAAGCCTGAACTCTATACTTTCTTAAGATGGATTGGAGGTACCACTAGGGCCCCCACCTTCTCCACCGGCACTTTCTCAATAATAGAACTTTGCTCACTCCTTTTGTATCTCAATGTCAGTGGATAAGTCCTATGGTCTCTCTCAGAAATCATACGCCAGTTCTGGGGAGCCCACCCCCCACCCCACCCCAGGGCATGCTCTGCCCTCTCTCCTACTTACTTAATGGAGTTCAAATGCCAGTTCCCCTCTGGAAAAGCCTTTCCTGGCTCCTCCACAGAGTCACCGCATCCTCCAAACACCCACGACATTCGTTCATGATGAGTGTACCCAGACCATGAGCCCTTGACAGTGGAGACACTGTCATAACCGTCCTGATGTCCTCAGGCCAGGCAGGGGCTGGCACAACGTATACCCACATGGCGTAGTCACGCAATGAATGATAATGCATAGATGGGGGTGAATGAATGAATGAAATACAAAGGTCCACCAACCTTTCTTCTCTACGGTTTGTTTTTTTCTCCTGCTTGAGTCTCCAAAACAAAATGCACTTTTTCTGTCAATCAGAAATGCACATCCAACTTCTTGTTTCTAAGAAATGCGAGGTGATGGAAGGAGATCTGACTGCATGGCGCACACGTAGTGCAACACATAGACAACGCACTGTAGAGTTGTACACCCTGAACCTATGTAATTTTGACTAACCAGTGTCACTCCGATAAATTTAACAATACCGTGTGCTTGGATCCATCTCCGTGTACGTCATAGGAAGGGCCCCAGGGGCTGTGTTCCTCCTGGAAGCCCTGTGACACAGCTTTACAACATCATTTCTCTGCTCCCCTCAAAGCAGGACACAGTGGGTGCTTCCTCTGCTCCTCTGCTCCATCCTCTGCAGCGTGGCTCCACTCACACAACCACGTCTCAGGGACTCCGTGCTCCCAGGCATGGCGGTGAGCCCCGGGGAAAGCAGGCAGCTCTGATGAGAAGCCAAACACGTCGATCAGATCCTTCCCTCTTACCCTTTACTCCTTCTTTTGTTTTTTCCTCCTTCTTTCCTTCTCATGCTCAGGTGTATTTCATTCTTCTCTCATCCATTCAGCTCCACTTGCAGGGGATGTCACACATGGCATGCCCTTGACCAGACCAAGAAGGAAAATCAACCTCAGAACTGGGCATGCACGCCCCAACCCCTCCCCAGTCACTAGCTGTCATCACCTCACCCCTCTTCTGTGTTCTCTTGGGCCACACTACACCCCCGCTCTCCTCCTCTCTCATCTCCTGATCGGCTGCCACATGTCCTAGGGTCGTCCATTCTCTGGATCACCAAATTTGGCCTCTTCTCAGCACAAAACAGCCCAGGGGGATGTTCTTTCGGTCATCTCCATCGTTTTGGGGAGATGAGGTCAGGAGCTGTTTTCTTCCTAGTACAAATGCAGAAATGCATGCACAAAAACGCCACTGACTTTTCTGTGGGTGGCATGCGTGGCATCAGGACGGGACCTCGAGGCTCTCATTTGCACCAGGACGCTGGGTCCGTGCCGTCGATGGCCCTGTCGTCATCACCCAACTTCCTTCAGCTCAATCATCCCAGGAAATCGGAGTCCTATCGCATCTTGGCCTCCAGACAGCCATGTGACCTTGGTCAAGTCTTCCTCATCCGTTCAGCAGAGTTTCTCCAGCACCTGTTATGCGCTGGGGGCTGTGCTGGGCCTGCAGAGCCTCCCATGAACAAGATTCTCTCCCTACCTCCAGGGTTTGAGGCCGATGAGAGATTCCCTCAGCAACTGGGAACGATGCCCTCAGGTCCCAAATCCTCCGGACACACTGTCCTGGGTGGCACATAGAGGGCAGCGTGATTCAGAGCCAGGAGACCGCACTGCGGGGCCCACGTTGTCCCTCACTAGGTCGTTGTGCAGATAGTCCTGGGTAAATGCTTAAACTGGGTGGGTAACGATGTCCTCAGCTGTGAAATGAGGGGTCTGGGCTGGATGGTAGCTTTCAGAATTTCTTTAGCAGTGGAAGCCATGTTCCAAATAAAGTCCTACTCACTCTCACGGTAGTAGTTCATGTTTATTGAGCCCTTCCCATGTCCTCACTACCCTTCTCACGTAGTAGTCGCTCCCAGTGCGCCATGCTGCTGGTGAGACGCAGCTGCTCCGCAATCCCAGCGCCGCTAAGAGGGCGCTTTCCTGGTTGGCAGTGAGGAAAGGAAGGAGGTCAGCGCCCCCCGCCCGGCCCACACCTCCCCTTACCCGCCGCGTGTCTCCAGAAGAACCTCTGCAGAGTCCACAGGTTTCAAAGAGCAAGTTTAAAACCACTGGAGGAATGACCTCCCAGGTGACCTCTGGCTAAACAGGAACTGCCCATCCGGGCCCCAGGCCCTCCTGTCGGCTCCACAGCTCAGGTGCTCGCCAGCAGGTACACACCTTCACACGGGGAGACTTCACACGCACCTTCCTGTAGTAAATGCAAAGGTTTGCATTGCCGTCAAAACCGCCAAAGGCTTGAACTTGAAACAAATGCTTTTCCTGCCTCTTCCGGAGTTCCAAACCCTCAGGGAAGATCAACTTGTTCTCTTGAAGATAATTACCACCCCCCTATGGTCTGGGGGGTTAAGGTAACAGCCAATGACCAAATGCACCTTGGTATCCAAAGATCTGTAGCCCGTGGTCCTGGCCCTTTGATGACATCACCCCATTGAAGATTTTCTGTTTGTCAATTTTTTTCAATGAAAGGCAGGGGGGTCATACCCATGAGCCCTTCCGGAAGCAGCACCTGCTCCTCACCCAGCCTTCCCCCTCCCCTGCTCCCTGAGGCCGGCCCGGGGAGTAGAGGAGGCAGCCCGAGTGCGCGGGCCAGCTGGAAGAGTTGGCAGCCCCGGCCTGTGTCGGCCTGTGTCAGGAAAAACGTCGCCCTTTTTGCAGGAAAGCAGGAAACCTGAGAAGAGACTTGCACTTGGTTGGCGCCTTGTATTGTGAGGCTTATTACTAATTTGCATCTGTTGGGGTGGTCACTGATGGAATCCCGTAAGTGGCTTAAGGGAGTTACATACAGGCCACGTTTCTGCCCCTCCCAGGTCTCCTCTGAGTCAAGGCACGAGGGAGGTGCTCAAAGACTCCCGCGTGAGCAGCCGAGGCACCCAGGTCGGCGGGGCACCCTGGTGGCTGACCTCAGCAGCCAGCCTCCTGTGACGTGAGGACACACCCAACAGGAAGACCCAGGGAACTCTCAAAACAGCCTGGTTGTTTTCAGTGCCCCTCGCACTTGGTGGACTTCGTTCTGAGGCCTCGAATCATACAAGGGAGCCACGCCCGCACTTGACCCGCCGCCGAGCTCTGGGAGAGGCCTTCTCAGGCCCCAGCCTCCTGAGTGGCGATTTCTCTGGTTATGGATCACATCTCCATCGAATGTCCGAAATGGCCTCCAGCCCTGGGACGGTCACAGAGCGGCTGGCCAATGTTGGAAATGTCCTCTTTCCTGGTCACCCGCTGTGTGCTTCGTCATACGTGAAATGAAGATCGATGTTGGCCTCTGGGGCCGGGCAGACGGGGCGTGTGGCCCTGGCAGCCTCCTGGCGGTTGAGCGGAGCAAACCTACACCTGCACGTGTCGTGCCGGGACCCCGGGCTGCGCTTCCACAGGCCTGTGGGCCCTCCGGCGAGCGTCCGCGAGGCCAGGACCAGACCTCCCGATGCCAGCCGTCACTCTCCCTTAGGTGTTCTGGTGACGACCCAGAAGCGGGCTGCGGATGGGCCTCCCGGCAGGTGGGCACGACAGTGCCAATTTCTCCCCTGCCCGCAGGGACGGCACTGTCGCGTCTGCCACTGCCTCCAGCCCACCTCAGACGCACATTACTGATAAACGGGCTTCTGTGCACGTGGGAACTCGGAGGTGACGAGTGCCAGGTGGCCCCACGGAGCTGAGGAGGCTCCCTTCCCTCGTCTTGGTTTACATTCCTGAACATCATTTTTAAAAACCGTGTTCTGTTGTCCTTTCTCATCAAGCAAGGCCATTAGCCTGCTCGGCCACAGGGCTCGGCCTCTCTCCCAACCTGCTGGGTTAGGGACAGAGCTGCCAGGTTGGAGGGGGACGCAGTCGAACAGGAGCTCTCTGATTCTGGGGGAGTCCCCCACCTGGGGAGCCACGCAACCTCCCCGCTGGGCACCAGCCCCGCCACCGACGCATTGTGTCCTGTCACCCGGCAGCCTCGGGCTCAGGGCCTGGGGACACACCTCCGTCCGCCTGTCACCTCCTCCCCTCCCACTCCGCCTTTTCCTTCGTCCCATGGCGTCAGCACTGTCCCCAGACACCTAGATAGACTGCCATTACCAGGTGTGGGTCCCTGACCAACAGGGCAGGGGAGGCCTGGGTCCCGAGGACCAGAACGGAGCTACTGAATGAATAGTCCTCGGCCCGGGGAGGCCCGAGCGGGGGAGGGAGGAGGCCTGCAGACCGGTCACTGCCCTCTGCTCTTCTGGAAGGGACTTCCAGGCAGACCTCCCCTGTGGACACTTTCCCCGTCACCCACTGAATAATTGGACCCAGACAGCTAACTCCCTAAGAAGGGAGGGGTTTGTCATCATCACCTCGGCCCCCACGTGCTCCCACCAAGCGTCTCATAAATCGGACCCGGGGCGCCCCGGCCTCCTGGACACATGAAGTCACCCCTCTCCTCCTGGGTTTCCAAGTTTAAGTCAAACAGCCCCGCGCTGCCGGCTCCTGCCGAACGTGCGTGGATTCCAGGGGCTGCGCCAAGGCTCGCGCACCGGCCAGCTAAGTGAGCCCCTTGTCCCCGCCAGGGACACTTAACATTGAAACTCCCATGCGGGGTAGAGACTGCCCCAGGATGAAGGGGAGAAAAAACCCCAAACATCTCTGAGAAAGGCCGGGGTGTGGGCCACCTGCCACCTGTCCCACCATTCTGCTTTTCTGGTGGTTGTTTCTATAGCAACCAGGTTCCCAGACAGGAGCCTGGACCTGCCCAGAGCGGGACGGGATCTGGGCCCGAGCAATTGTGTTGATGAAAGGCCTGTACCACCCTCCTGCGGGTGCTGGGTGCTGGGTGCTGGGTGCCGGGTGCTGGGTGCCGGGTGATGGGTGCTGGGTGCTGGCGAGAATGGGGCACCTTCCTCGGAGAGCCGGGAAGGGAGCCGAAAGTCAGGGAGTGGCCACGTGAGACGGCTAGACAGACCCGGAGAGGACGGCCGTGTCTCCGCACTCAGGGGAGAACCTACTGACGGGACCGTCGGGGAAGGAATCTGACGGGGACCGGGGACGAGATAACCAATCCCACTAGTTCAGGCTTGTTGATTGTCAGGTAAGGGGACTTCCAAATAACCAGACGTGGGAGTTTGGGGGCGGGGCAGCGTTGAAGGCGTGGGGAGCCACCAGCGTGCCCATGAACACGAAGCCATCGGAATGTGCGCGGCCACCAGGGCGGGCGTAGGGGTTGGCGCCAAACGGCCCACTCGCACGCCATCGCGTGGGCCCGGTCTCAGCAGAGCCCCAGCTGGGCTCCGGGCTCTGCCGTCAGCATCTTAAAATCCTTAATAATCTTCGATGATTAAGAATCGGGGGGCCCCGCATTTCCACTTTGCAATGGGCACCCCAGTGCTGTGGCTTGCCCTGCTCACCCTGATGGCCTGAGCTCTCAGGGCAGGGCCTGCCACACGGGGACAGCTCAGCAGGTGAGTGGGGAAGGAAGTGCCCACGAAGGAGGTTGGCATAGTTGCAGTCAAGGGACAAGGCGAACAGGGAGCTGGCGGTGAGGAGAGGACTTCCGAGAAAGCGGTGGTCTGTGCGCCCTGGGTCGTGATGAAGGAGGGTGGCCCTCGTATTTGCCCCTAGGGCGCAGGGTCCTGCCAGCTGAGTCCTAGAGCCCCGATCGGTCTGCTATCCCCAGACTGTCCCTGATCCTGCTGGGACCCCTCCATCCCCCCTACAAGGAAGAGCAAAGCACGGTCTCTGCTGAGGGGCTGTTTCCACCTAGCCAGTGGACATGATTTGGGCTTGTTCTGGGGATAAATTCTCTCTCCGGAAAGCACTGCTGGTATCGTCAGATCACACCCTGAATGGGGGGTGACAACTCTAGCATTAACAGTCCCCCATGTGCCCTCCACGCAGCGGCCAGCCCCTTCAGGCTTGAAGCCCTAGAACTTTCCCCGTCCCAGCCAAGATGACAGAGCTGGTTGGAAACGAGGTGCTAACGACCCAGACTGTGCGATCTCCCCACACCCACCCTGTCCCGTTGCCTTCACCGCCAGCGAAGGAGGGACAGAAAGCACTGCAAACAGGCAGAAGGACTTGTTTCTCCTTTCCCGTAAGACGAAACCACAGAATGGACTTAACACATCCACAGAGATTTTGATGGGAAGCGAGGAGAATTTCACAAGAGCGCGGATTTGTGACGCTTGCAGAACACCGAACTGGAGAGACTTCCATCTGCCCGGGGCTGAGCGCCACGGGGCTTGCGTGGGGGCGTGGGGCGTCCTGAGGGCTGCCGAGTGTTGCACAAAAGCACTCTGAGGCTGTCCCCAGAGTCACCAGCTGCATTTCCAAGAGCCAGGCTCTCCAAATCAATCGATCCAAGCCCTCTACCTCATTTGAAAAGTACATTTTCATTTTTGAATCCAGAGTCTCTGTGGCCTTGTATCAAGTCCCAGATGTGGCCCAGTCACCATGTCAAAAAATAGTGCCGGGTTCACAACGGGGACTCAGTGAGGATGGAGCAAGACACTATTCGTAACCCAAAGCCTATGAGGAAATTTAGTTTTGTCACCAGATAGAGGTTTCCACTCAAAGGGAACAAACACAGGCCAAGAGGCTTTACAACGAGCCAGCCTTTTATTTAAAGGGCCATGGGGGGGTCGGAAACTCCGAAGAACATCTTCAACCCAGGACACAGAGACTTCCACAGGCCATGGACCTGGTCCCAACACTCACCTCCGGGCTTCATCGACCTGCTGGGAGGGTGGGAGGTGGGACAGAGGGTGCTTCCGAGCACGGGACACGACGGGACCGCATTTTTACTCTGGTAGCTCCTCCTGCTACAGTGAAGACAAGGCTGTCCGGAGGGCACCTGGAGACTGAACAACCAGGACGTTTATGTCAATGCGTGTGACCGTGCCTGCATTCATCAGTCGTACAGTCTTGTGGTGACCGTCTGCCTCGTACCAGGCGCAGTGCTATTCCCAGAGGTGAGAAAGTCCCGCCTCCAGGCAGCTGATGCGTGGCAAGCAGCGCACACGGGTGTCTCAGCTGTCCCCAGGACGGGTCGGTGTGATCCCAGAGAGCACGAATGTGACTGCACGAGCTCAGAGCCACATGTATGGTCCGACGGGTGGGCTATCGCCAGCTATGATGAGGCCTCGATGGGAACTACACCTGCCACTTAACCATCTTGCGTCCGATGAGGGCGAGCATGCTGCCCAGCCGTGGACACCTCAAGCCCGTTTCTCTCCCACTGGCCCACCCTCCGGGAGGCGTTCACGGGGGTGGCGGGTCACCCCACGGGTCATTGTGCCGGGGTGGCAGAAGCCGTCTGTCCACCAGAACATCTGCTGTGATACAACTGTACACAAGTGACAGCTCAGATTAGAGAGGAAGGGACAGCCGTGTTCACTGCGCTTCAGCCGATGGCCTCTACAAATTGTACAAAGACATGTGGCCCTGTGCGCAGCTTGCGGCGCCCTCCTGGGGCTTTGGGGAAGGTCCCACCGGGGAGGGCCCCGAAGCAGAGGCGGGGACATACTTGTCATCACGGTGGGGAAGGAGGATGTGTGGCAGATGTCGGAGACATTTGACTTCCCTTGTCAGGTGACACTGGGAGCCCAATATCCGTAGTACCCTAACCAGAAATGAGATTGTCATGGTGTGTAAGCACTCGTAAGTGCCAGGGGAGCAGCGACAGGACAGAACGTTTCAAATTGGAACTTTCCTGAAAAATCCAAACTACTTATCTCCCAGTGACACGCCAAGGCTTCCAGAAACGCCCGGAGGACATCCGTAGGCACGATGTACGTCAGGCACCTTGCAGTTCCGTTGTCTTCCTCTTGGTTCTTCAGGTGAAAGCGTCACAGAAGCTTAGTTGAAAGGGACCCGAGAGACGAAAAAGCCCAGCGTCCTCTCGACGAGGAGAGCAGCTCTAGCGCACACGAGGCGCGGGGACAAAGGGTGACGTGGCTTACGTCGTGCAGCAGCTCTCTGCGAGGTGGAGACCGTCACTCCCACGCCAACGGTGAGGCTCTGCGAGGCGGGCGGACGTGCCCTGGTCCCAAGGTGAAGTACGTGCCAGCCTAGTTTTTGAACCCATTTTATGACACACAATCCACTGCTCGCTCTCTGTCTTCTCATTTTTTTCAATTACAGTTGACACGCAGTATTACATTAGCAGTGTATTCCACTTCTCTCTTCATTCAAAAAAAAAAAGGTTTTTGATCATAACAGCTAGAGCTTTAAACTTCACACTTGATCTTAAGCATAAGGCCAAGAAGCAAGTAGAGTTTTAAACTTCAGATAATCCAGAGAAGGTAAGGAAGAAAATAAAGTATTGTCAACAGTTGGTATATAGCCTACCAGAATTTTTCTCATACATATTTTTTAAATGTACACACTGTACATCCATGTTATAATTTATATTTCTATGTAACAATATATCATTAGCAGTTTCTCATAGTCCAAGATATATATGCCTAAATAGACCATAATCTGGGCCATAAAACAAATCTCTACGTATTGAAAAAAGTTCAGATCTTACAGTATATGCTGTCTAGTCACATGGACTCAAAGAGCAAAAACAAATCAACAACAAAAAGATAACAGGACAATCTCTAATCACTTGGCAACCAAATAGCACACTTCTAAGTAATCTCTGGGTCAAAGGGTAAGTCTCATGATAAGTTTTAAAGGAACGCATTGAACTGAATGAAAACGAAAACACGGCCTGTTGAAATGTGTGGGGCCCAGCGACAGCAGTGTTGAGAGGAAAATTATAGAACTAAATGTGTGTGTCCGAAAAGAGGGAAAACCACAAATCAATCATCTAAGCTCAAGAACCTAGCCAGAAAAGCATAAAATAAATCCCCAAATAAGTGGAAATAAGGAACTTACAAAGATAAAAGCCAAAATCGATGAAATTAAAAACAGAAAAATTGGGAAAATCAATGAAACAAATTTTCATAAGACCAATAAAATTGAGAAACTGCATATGAATCTACAATCATCTCAAAAGAAAACATTTCCTATTTTAAAATTCAAAATCAAATTGGGATCACACTTTACAGACATTCTACATTTTATATTTAATACTACAGCATGGATATTTTCTCATTGTCTAAAATACTCTTAGGTTGATGAACAGCTTTATATTTCATCTATGGATGTACCGTAATTATTCAAATATTCTTTTTTTCCCTAGGAAGCTGGAGCATTTCAAATATTTTGTTATTATTATTGAACAATGCTGAGAGCATCCTGGTGCCCAGTTTTTAAAAACAGCTGTACTAAGATACAAATAACATACCACACAATGCACCCATTTAAAGTGTATGATTTAATGGCTCTTAGTGTATTTACAGTGTTGCACAACAATCGCCACCATCTAATTTTAGAATATTATTGTTCCCCCTAAAATAAACCCCATACCCATTAGCAGTCAACCTAGATTCCTCCTCGGTTGCCTACCCCAGCCCTCAACAACCATCCATCTGCTGTCTGTGCCTATGAATCTGCCGATAGAGACAGTCCCACACCGCCATGAATGGAATGACACAAGACAGGGTCTTTAGTGGCTGTTTCTTTCACTCGGCATCACATTGTCAAGGGTCGTCCATGACGCAGCATGTGTCAGTGCTTCATTCCTTGTCATGGCTGGGCAATAGTCCATTGTGTGGATGGACCACACTTCATTTGTCCCTTCAACAGTTGCTGAATATTGGCTTGTTTTCGCTTTTTGGCTATTATGAAGAGTGCTGCTATTAACATTCCCATGCAGCTTTGTTTTGTCTTGTTTTTGGAGGGGGGCATGGACGTATGTTTTTATTTTCTTGCGTGTACACCTAAGAGTGGAATTGCTGAATCATAAGGCAATTCTATATCTAGCTGTTTAACCTGGTGCCCATTCCCGAGTATTTATTTAAGATACATTCCTCACAGTGAAAATCACTGGCCGGTGCGTCGTTCAAGTTTTTGATGCATATTGCCAAATTACACTCCTAAAAATTGTGCCAACTTCTGCTCCCAGCATGCTTTAACAGTACAAATCTGGGCTCCAGAGGCTCTTACAGGATTGTGTCCACAGTCATGGACCCTGTTTGCACCTGAAAGGACTCACAAGGCAGCCCACTTCTTATCTGGACAAGGCTCAGTAGAAGGAGCCAGAAGACTCGTTCCTCTCCCAGGCCTGCTACCTGCTGGACACGCGACTTTGAGCAAGTTATTTCCTGCCTTCCCAAAGGGAACATAGCACCCCCTCAGCCACTGGGGGATCCACATAAGAATGTGGTGTAGGAATGCTTTTCTAATGCGGACACACCCAGACATGAATGCTATTTTTCGAGAAGCACTTCTTAACTGCTTTGTGCACTGAGCGTCAAGGTTTTTGGCAGAACTTAGGGTTAGGAGTCAGTGGTGGGTTTGATTCAGACATATCCACTTCAACAGAACCTGAGGGCCAACGTATTCCTTTTTATGCTGTGAATGTGACTGCCCGATACCATGTCACACTGTCACAGCCCCAGTAGCACCAGTAGCTAGGCCAAGGAGGGACAGAGAAGGTGGAGGTGCCAGGGAGCCTGCACCATGATATGAGAGGTTTTGTTATCACTGATAGAAAGTTCTTCCCTCCATTGGCATGAAGTATGTCCTCCAGAAATTCTAACGGATTATCTTTATTCTGCCCTCAGTCCTGCAGGCATCACCAGGGCCAAGGCCAAGTTTCTTTTCTGAGAATCTTTTCTTTTTTCTTTTTTTTTTTAATGTGGGTAGTTCCCTGGCTGGGAATTGAACCCAGGCCACAGCGTCGACAGCACCGAAGCCTTAGCCACTACACCACCAGGGAACTCCCTCTTTTCTGAGAAATCTTTGCACAAATCCTTCCTTGGTTGCTCAGGGGACAGTGGCCCAGGAGAGCCCAATGAGCCAGAGTGGGGCCCATGTCTGGTCCCTGATCAGCTGTGCCAGTGCCTGGATGGGAACCAGTGTTTAAGGCCTTCGCCAAGCACCACAGGGCATTTGTACTATTGACCCGTCTGACTTTAGGGTGGTACAAAGGGCAGCAGAGGTCTGCAATCAGAGGACTGACTTTCCTGGGGGTGCCCAGCATCTGGCCCGGGGCTTGGCAATGAGATTGCATCAGAATGAGATGTGTGTACCAGCCCCAAGTTAGGGATCCAAGGAACAGAGCATGTTAAACACACACACACACACACACACACACACACACACACATACACACTGAATTCTAACTCTATTTCCTTTTACTAGACCCCTGAGGGATTATTTTATCTGAGAGATGAAGCGATTTAATTAAATAAGATTAGCTCCTAGGTAGTAAGTATCTCCTATGTTTTAGGCACTTCACATAGCATCTTGAATCCTCACCACCACATGGAGGGTAGCAGTACACCCATCTTACAGATGAAGCAACTGAGATCCATGGTGGTTAAGGGACTTTCCAAAGGCCACAAAGCCAGTAAGCAGCAAGGCAGGATTTATAGTCGGGTCTTCCTGACGTCAAAGTCCATGACGCTCTTTGCATTTAGGATGACATCAGGATGTGGCCTGGAACCCACTTCAGGTCCCCTGGCTGGTGGTGCAAAGGGTCTGTCCAGCGTAGCTCTTCCCTGGGCCAAGAAAGACCTGCCAAGATCTGTCTGGGAACAAGTGGGGCAGGAGTGAGCCAGCACAAGGAGGAACCCCCTTGCCCCCACAGTGGCTGTCAGCTGACCCGCCTGAGCGCTCACCCAGGCCCCAGGGTTTGGCCCCCCTCGTGTGTATTCTGGCTGCTTCTCCTTCCCCCTGCCCCTGCAAAGCCCTCTGTGCCATGAGTTTTCCCTTCTAACTCCATTTGAAGACATGCTGAGCCAAGGAGGGCCCCTGGGCCTCCTCCCAGCGTGTGTTGTTGTTGACAGGAAACATTAGTGATGAGTCACTCCCAAAACAGTGTGTCAAAGAGCAGTGTGGCAGGCAGGTCTGGTGTCAGCTCAGCCTCCAGGAGAGCGAGGGGGGCTATAAGTCACCTGGTAGGCCTTGCTCACTCTGTGGGGGACAAAGAAGACAGTGCTCCAGGGAAGGAGCCTCAGGTCAGACCACAGGCTGACAAAAAACCATCACTAGTTCCTGTCTGGAAGTCCAGTGGGTCAGAGCTGAAGGGCACTGTCCTGAAAGACAGTGACGGCCCAAGTCCCGGTGGGAGCCCTGGGCAGGAGAGGGCTGGCCGACCTGAGAGCCTTATTTGCAAAGCTACAGGAGTTGAGGGCCATCTGCAAGTGTGGGCGTCCCTAGGGGACACAGGACAGCGTTAGTGTGACCACCTCAAAATACACTACACAGAGACTGTTATAGACTGAATGTTTGTGTCCCCCTGCCCCAAAATCTGTATGTTGAAATTTAACCCCCAGTGAGATGGTGTTAGGAGGCGGGGCCAATGGGACATAATGAGGTCATGAGGGTGGAGCCCTAGTGATGGGATGCATGACCTTAAAAAAGAGACCCAGAGCACTCCCTCATCCCTTCCTCCAAGTGAGGACACAGGAGAAGACGCCATCAGTGAGCCAGGAAGTGGGTTCTCACCAGACATTGAGTCTGCCGGTGTCTCGATCTCAGACGTCTAGCCTCCAGAACATGAGAGACGATGTCTGCTGATTTATATGCTCCCCTGTCTGTAGTGTTCTCTTACAGCAACCCGAGCTCACTAAGATACATACTCACACTCACCAGTCATTCAAAATATTCTCCATGTGTGATGGTGAGGACTGGCCCTGGCACTATAATATCAACACTAAGTTGATGTTCACCTCTTTGATGAACTCTGATCCTTATCTAACACAGTCCCAAGGATGCAGCTGAGGTTCACAAAGAAGCATGAGACAAAACTCCTGTCCCCAAGAAACTTGTGCTCAAAATAGGGATCAACATAGAGGTACACAAAGCAGGAAACAATGCAGAACACTCCATTCTCAACTGTATGATTGAGTGGTTACAACCCAGATAGTACTGGGGTTTAGCGAGAAAACTTCAGCATCTGGAGTCCTAGATTAATCAGGGGCGGCTTCTTGGAGGTGGTGAGATCTGAGTGAGTCTTTGAATGATGGGTTCAGGAGAGGGGAGATGAAATTCTAGTGAGAGGAGCAGCACAGCGGTACTGAATACATAATTAGCTCCAGCCATAGCGGGGATCCACAACCACACTCCAGTCAAATAGTAAACGGTAGGATGATACCAAGCCCTGAGGGGAGTGATGATGGGTGTTTCTGACAGATGTCTCCATATTTCAAATCCAATAGAAACCTTTTCTTGACCATCTATCATGTGCTGAGCATTTTATGTAAATTAACTTTCTCAGTTATTCATGACAAACTTAGTGAGTGGTATCATTATCCCCACTTCACACAGATAGGGAAACTGAGGCTTACAGAGGTTAGGGGACATGCCCCAGGTCACACAGAAGAGTGGCAGAGATAGAACTGCTACCTGGGCCTGCCAGTGCCCTTTCCACTGGGCTTACTGCCTCTCCTAGCTGGTGGTGGCCAGCTTACCTTTGACTTTGCCACAGGTCATGTGGAGATAAATTATTTTTCCCCTACCCCAACAACCACTCCCTCCATGAGGTCCTTCCTGACCTCTCCTCAGCTGCATGGGCTTCTGCCTCCTTAGGTTTTAAAAATCTCTGAGATCATGACACATACATCTTAGGATGGAAGTTACCTTTAAATGAATGTTGACTGTGATTGCTCCATCATAGAGGCGGGAGAGGCAAGAGGGAACTTTTGGGGTTCATGGTTATGCTCATTACTTCATTTGAGATGACAGTGTTCACACGTCACAATGTATCAAGTTGTCTACTCTGAACAGGTGCAGTTGCTTGTGTGTCAACCATACCGCAACAGAACCGTTTCAACAAAAATTCTAACTCAGGCCACCTCACTGCAAAACGAGAGGTAATGGCAGGCAGGGTATTTTCTCAGTGGCACTTAAAAAAGGTGTACTCTCTCCTGTCACCCAGCACGGAGACGACCCAGGTCACTGCCGAGAAAACCAGCCCCTGTGCCCGGGCCAGCTCTCCCCACAGAAATGTCTGGGCACCGTGCCACACAGGTATTGTGACACCAAAGTGTACCCAGAGTGATTTCACAGAGCCCAGCCCCTTTTGGCTCTGTCTGTCCCGAAGAGCAGGTATGGGTCAGGCTCTGCTCTGAGTTCTTTCGCAGATAGGGAAATGGAACCAGGGGGAGAAAAAGCTCTTAAACTTTCACAACGTCACTCTGAGTCAGGACAAAAACAATCGATCTTGTTCCTTCTCTAGCTACCTCAGGATGAAATGTGGTCCTGATGGCTGCACCCTATCAGGGTCCCCCAGAAATTCCTTCCTGGCTGTGCGTCCAAGGGTCAGTTCATCTGCCCACACATCCATAGCTGCCAGCCCCGCCCACTAAGAGCACATGGACCCCTCCTGCTGCAGGATATCCAGGAGTGGGACCCCTTTTTTGTATCTTTGCTGGTGTTTGTGGGGTGACAGCTGGGCTCAGTTACTGGATTATGTGCATTAGGATCACCGGTCTTAGGAGCAAAGGCTTAATATACCCCCAAGGGCACCATGCCATGTGCTGGGGCAGGGATGAATTAATACTATTGGATTAACCTTGGAAGCAGGGCCACTACGTCCAGGTTCACAGGTTGCACATTACACAATGGCAAGGGGTCCCTGGTCACATAGCAACCTGCCTGAAGGGATTTATGATTTAATGGAAACAAACACATCTTAACATAGATCCTTCTACTTATAGACAAAAGGGTTAGAAACAAGCAGAGTCATCTACTCCAATGCCAGGAATGACAAGCAGTGAGTAGGACACTGGCCTAAAGGCCAAATAACCTGCTTCCAGCCCCAGCTCAAGCAGGAACTGGCTGTTTGACCTTCAGTATGAGTCTTAGGTGCAGACTCTCGACAATATAAACCATACAGGTGTACTGCAGAAGCTGTTATAATTTAATAAGTATTATGTATTATTATTTTGAAAGTTAAAATCCAGCGAGAGTTGAAGGCCTGAGAAGGCCTGCTGGCTGGCTGGGTCACTCTCCTGGTCTCTGACACAGGAGGCAGGATCCTGGTGGAAGGTTCTGTGATGGGGACCGGAGGGAATCCAGGTGGGGCTAGTCTCACCTAAATACACTGAGAACAGAGAAACAAGCCCACGCCCTGTCCCACCTTGGATTTTCCCCCGCCCCCGCTGGAACAAAGCCTTTTTGTGAGCTCCATGGAGCCCGACTTAGCAAACTTTTCCGTCTGCTTCTATAGGAGAAAAAAACAAACAAACCTTTCTCCGCTAGGCTCATTTGAAGGCCTTGCAGCTTTGGTTTAAGCAAACAGGAACCTGGCTGGGACCGCCCTGCTAAATGAGCTTTTTGGCAAGACTTTCCCCGAGGCCTCCCGAGTGTGTAGAGACTGAGGCCAGGAGAGATGGCCAGGATGGAGCGTGAACCCGGAAGGGGGCGCTGTGCCAGGCGCCTGAGGCCCCGGTGACTGGGGCTGACATTTTTGATGGCGGGTCTGCGCCAAGCCCCGTGCTGAGCCCTTCATTGTATTTGTTTACTGAAACCTACCTAAATTAGCTCATTTAATCCTCTCCACCAGCCAGGCTGGTGGGGATCATTGCCCACTTTCTAGATCAGGAAATGGAGGCTGGAGGAGGTTGCATAACTTTGAGGGGGGCCACACAAACCAGGTGAGCCTGACCCCAAGGCTTCTGCTCCTTCGGCAAGCTGTGTCTGCACCCCACAGAGACCCAGCCTCCACCCACCCTTTCCAATTCCCCCGCGCAGGAGGCTTAACCTCATCCAGGGCGCCATTTTCCAAGCATTGAGAATAAAGGGGCGCTGGGGCTGTGTCTGCTGCCGGGGGTGAGTCAGCTCCTCCCTGCCTGCCCTACTGCGTGCGCGCGCGCGCACACACACACACACACACACACACACACACACACAGAGTCACTCACACCTGCACACACACACATGGTTACACACTTACTCTCATACATACATACACACACATCCTCTCCCAGCATACCATAGGGACAGCCCTGTAAACAGTTCATCCATTCACACTGAGTCACTAATGATGGGCATGAACTCTGAGTGTGGATGTGGGGGACAGTGGGGTGAAGGGGCAGATGTAATCAGTTGTTTATTTATTTTTGTTTTTGTTTTTGTTTTTGTTTTTGTTTTTGTTTGAGAGGGGTAGTTCCCTGGCTGGGAATCCGACCCAGGCCACGGTGTTGAGAGTGCCGAAGCCTAGCCACTACACCACCAGGAAACCTCCTAGTTGTTTATTTATTTTTGTATCCATTCCCTCTCCAACATCCTCCCCTTGGCAACCATCAGCTGCATTTATGGGTCTGTTTGTTTCATTCTGTCTGGTCATTTGTTTTGTTTTGTTCTGTTTTTTAATTCCACATGTAAGTGAAATAATACAGTATTTGTCTGTCTCTTTGACTTATTTCACTTAGCATGATACCCTTTAAGTCCATTCATGTTGTTGCAAATGGCAATATTTCATTTTTTAAGGCTGAGTCATATTCCATTGTATGTAGGTACCACTTCTTTTTTATCCAGTTGTCTATTGATAGACACTTAGTTTGCTTCCATATCTTGGCTATTGTAAATAGTGCTGCAATGGATGTATGGATGCATGTATCTTTTCAAATTAGGGGTTTTGTTTTCTTCAGATAAAAACCCAGAAGTGGAATTGCTAGGTTGTATGGCAGGAATATTTTTAATTTGGGGGAGAACCTCCATACTGTTTTCTATAGTGGTGGCACCAATTTTCAATCCCACCAACAGTGCACAAGGGTTCCCATTTCTCTGTATCCTTGCCAACACTGATGTGAGGTGATATCTCATTGTGGTTTTGATTTGCATTTCTCTGATGATTAGTGACATTGAGTATCTTTTCATATGTCTGTTGGCCATTTGTATGTCCTCTTGAGACAAATGTCATTCAGGTCCTCTGCCCATTTTTAAATCAGATTGTTTCATTTTTTGGTGTTAAGTTGTATTAGTTTCTTATAATCTTGAATATTAATCCCCTATTGGATATGTCATTTGTGAATATCTTCTCCCATCCAGTAGCTTGTCTTTTTGTTTTGTTGATGGTTTTCTTCACTGTGCAAAAACTTTGTTTGATGTCCCATTTGTTTATTTTATCTTTTGTTGTACTCATCCAAAGCGATCTATCAAAAAATATATTGCTAAAAGCACTGTGAAAAAGTTTACTCTCTATGTTTTATTTTAGGAGTTTTATGGTTTTGTTCTCTATTCTATTCCATTGATCTATATGTCTGTTTTATGCCAGTACCATACTGTTTTGATTACTATAGCCTTGTAGTATAGTTTGATACCAGAAAGTGTGATGCTTCCCACTTTGTTCTTTCTCAAGATTTCTTTGGCTATTTGGGATCTTGTGGTCCCACATAAATTTTAGAATCAATTCTAATTCTGAGGAGAATGCTATTGGCATTGAATTTGTAGATCGCTTTAGGTCATGTGGAAATTTTAACCATATTAATTTTTTCATTCCATGAGCAAGCTATATCTTTCCATCTATTTGTATCTTCTTCAGTTTCTTTCTTTAATGTCTTATAGTTTCCAGAGTACAGGTCTTTCGCCTCTTTGGTTAAATTTATTTCTAGGTATTTTATGCTTTTTGATGCAATTGCAAATGGGATTATTTTCTTAAATAATCATATGTTACTGGTGTATAGAAATGTAACAGATTTCTATATATTGCCTGTGTCCTGCAACTTTACAAAATTTATTTATTAGTTCTGATTTTTTGGGGGGAGGGGGAGTGGAGAATGTAGTCAATTTAATGCAGTTTCCTATCATTGGAGTGCCCAGAAATAAGGGGGGAAAAGGAAGTTCTTTCAGAAGCCCATATTTGAGACAGGGGTGTGTGAGAGTCCCTCACAGGAGATTCCTTTGGCAGCTGGACTGCACTGATAGATTCAGAGACTCCATGCTGCCCCAGGACTGCCAGTCTCAGAGCCCACCCCCTATACACACCCACACATGCACACACGCATGCACACATGGCCTAGTCAGCTCCCCACACGCTGTAGCACTGAGCACATGATACTAAATGTTATCCTTATGGTCAGAATTTACTGCACACTCATTATGTGCCAAATGTCGTGCTAATCTGTTTCATGCAAAAAAGAAATTTCCAGTTAATTTCCACAACAACTCAACAAAACAGAAACCATTTTTCAGATGAGGACACTGGGGCTCAGAGCTTGGGTGACTCCTCAAGCTCCCACAGCTGATAGGTGACAGAAGAGCCACTTATTTACCAGCCATCTCTTCCCCTCACAGCCATTGTATTACTTGGGCCACCTACGCTCAGGTGACTCTGCTCTTAGCCCAGTCCCTGGTGTTCAGTAACTACTTTAAGTTTTTCAATGTGTCTAATACCTCAGTGGATGGACTCTCAGAGCAGATCTACACCCAATGCCACCCCAGGGCCTTTTCCTCTCTCTGCCCCTCTCCTCTGCTGCTCTCTGCAGCTTCTTAGAGACTCTCTGCTGGGGACTGCACAAGGGCTTGGGAGGCCAGTCACCCTAGTGTCTTCTGTCTGCCCAGCAACTTTGAGGACATGCATGGAGGTGTGAGTTAGGAAGCCGGAGTGGGGAGAGGGCCGTGGTTGGCTGAATCACACCTCCCCTGCCCAAAAGGTCTCATCATCCTAATCCCCAGACCCTATGACTGTCACCTCATGTGGCAAAAGGGACTTTGTAGATGTGACTAAGTTAAAAATCTTGAGATGGGGAGGTGACCCTGGATGACGCATTTGGGCCCAGTGTGATCGCAGGGCCGCGGGCCGTGGGCCATCCACAGGCTGACCAGGCAAACCGTTTAAACAGGACAGAAAAGAGCAGTGCTGTCCCATTTCAAACAGAGGGCCTAATGCCTCACTGGATGGACTCCCAGAAACAGGTTTTCTAACCTGTTTCAAACGGTACATCTGGACAGCCTAATTCTCCCCAAAAACCTCCAGAAAGACCCAGCCTGCCAAAGCCTGGAGTTTAGACTTGTGAGCTCCAGAACTGTACGAGAATAGATGTGTGTTGTTTGAACCACAAAGTTTGGCATTCCCTCCAGAGGGAACCAGGACAGCAGAGGGGTTACATCGGGAGAAGACACTGAGAACTGTCTTAGCTCCCGCTGCCATAACAAAATAGCACCCTGGCAGCTTAAACAGCAGACGTTTGCTTCCTCACAGTTCTGGAGGCCGGAAGTCTGAGTTCAAGGCCCAGGAGGGTCGGTCTCCTCCCACTCCTCCCTCCTGGACTTGCAGACGGCCGTCTCTCTGTGTCCTAATCTCCTCTTACAGGGACACCAGCCAGACTGGATTATGGACCTTGTCTTGTCTCTGTAAAGCCCCCATCTCCAAATATAGTCTCATTCTGAGGTCCTGGGGCTTAGGGCTCCAACATACGAATGTGGGGGACATAATTCAGCCTGTAACAGGGAGGCCCCCTGCGTGCTTCCTTCTTGCGAAACCCTCCCTCTGCCAGCAGCTTCTGGACCTCCCGAGGGCCCAGCAGTGGAACTGGTTGGAGCCTGCCCAGAAAACTGGTCAGGGGGCAGGTCAGGGAGACTGAGGATCCCTAGAAAGGACCCAGGGGGAGGGCAGAGGACACAGGTACCAAGGCATCTGGGGAAGGGGGGGCGTGGAATTCATTCTGTCTTCCAGGAAGACCCCCACAGCCTCCTAGTCTTCAGGGGCCCCTGGCGTGAACAAGGCAGAATGGCAGGGGCTGTGTGCCGTGCAGAGCAGCCGGGGCTTAGACCTGTGCTGGCTGGCGGCTCTCTGCAGGCCCAGGGCCCAAGGCCCTAAGGAGAGCCTCGGAGCTGGAACAGGCCCCACTGAACACCAGGACTCCACATCCCTCACACAGGAGCATTTCCCAGTATCTCCTCCCAGCACCACCCAGCCCCCTGCCTGACCTGCGCCTGCCCACCCCACCCCCTCCGCAGGATGCAGGCAGCAGAGGTGACTCAGCTGCCGTCAGCACTGCCCCTTCCTCCCCCTCCTCACTGAGGAGGCCTCCTGCCTCGCAGGGCTCCCCGCACGGTCTCCTCCCCGCTCCCCCCAGGCCTCCTCCAGGCCAGGGTGAAATCTCTCACTCCTACTGCAAAGCGAGGCAGGGTTCAGACCGAGAGCGCTGGCAGGTTACTGACTAGGGGGGATTCATACAAATGCTCGCATAGGTGTAAGATTGCTAACCTGGTGACCACAAAGTGAAAAAGAGAACTCGTAGCATCACTCCCCGGCCCCCCACCGCCCCCAAGGCTGAGGGGGCAAAGGGAAGAGGCTGGGATGGTTAAAACTTGGAAACTTGGAGGGGAGCCTGTGGCCCTGGGACCTCGCCTTGGAGCAAGGGTTCCTGTGCGCGCCGGGGTGTCTGAGGTGGGGTGCTGTGACATTGTTCTTGCAAGTGTTGGAAAAGCCACGGCATGGATTTAGCTCCTCAGCCCGGCCCTCTCTGCCTTGAAGACTCTAGTATTTCAGCAGCCTCTTTGGAAAGAAACACCACTCACGTTCACACTGGCTCCTTCAAATCCTGGAGCCTGTGAAGACGACCCTGGAACCGAACTCTGACTTTGTCTCCCCTCCTGCTACTTCGGCTTGCGTGATGGTTGGTTTTGTGTGGCGGCCCGATGGGTGGGGCTCCTGGCAGTCCAGACAGCTGCAAGAACATCATTCCCGCCTGTGTCTGTGCTGGCGTTTCTAGAAGAGATTAGCATTTGCTTCAGAGGACTGAGCCAAGCAGACCACCCTCCCCAAGGGGGGTGGGCACCCCGTAGACCCCTGGGGACTCAAATTGAACCAAAAGGGGAGGAAAGGCAGACTCCCTCTGCTTGAGCTGCTGCACCCATCTTCTCCTGCCCTCAGACTTTGGTGGTTCTGGTGGTCAGGCTGTTGGACTTGCACTGGAACCTAGGCTGACCAGACGTATCGTCTGAAACAGGACAGTACCCTTGTTTTCTGTTCTGCTTAAGACGGGACGTCTGATCGGCCTCCTAGAACCACACATGGACTTCCCGGGCCTCAGGCTTTGCCGACGGCAGGTGTGGGCCTTCCGGGCCTCCGTGACCCTGTGAGTCAGTTTCTACCTGGGTGTCTGTCTATCCATCTGTGCATCCTGTCGGTTCTGTTTCTCTGGAAAACCTTGGCTAAAGTACCAGCAGGGTCTCTCTTTGGGCTGACAGCTCCCTATGTATGACCAGGAGGTGGGTGCACACAGGACGTGTGGGAGGTTTCAAAGACAATGGTCAGACCCAGGTCCCCCCAGCCAAGGATTTCCATTTAGTTGACAGCGGGGTCCCAGGAGGCCCCCTGGCAGTCCATTCTGGAAGGCCCTGCTCTGTGAAGTGGGGGGGAGGGCGCCTCACCCTAAGGCTCACTCTGGTTACGCAGCTGCCCCGCCCAGCACCAGACCTCTGGGGACAGGCCAGTGTCATCTGTTCCCACTCTGCTCCCCCAGGGGTTTTAAAGACTTGTCCACCACTTGTGTGTTCTCCGGCCCATGTCTTTGAAGGAGATTTGTTCTCTCAGAGAATGAGACTGTCAAACTCTATCGTGAAGCCCAGAAAAGATGGTTTCCCCTTTAGGGAAATTCGAGGATGATATGATAAAGGGACAGGCTGTGATGGTGACACAGGGTAATGCCGTGCCCCACAGGCCACGTCACAGACCTGGGGAGACCGGCGAGTGGTCAGGTGGATGAAGAGAAGGCAGGCTGAGGGGAGCTGTGACCTCGGGGTGAGACACAGCCATGAGCCTGACTTGGCCCAGCTGGGAGGAAGGCGGAATAAATACCTGCAACTAACTGTCCCCACTCTGAGCTGCCGCTGGGGCTCCCCACTGCTCACCCCAAGAAGGCAGAGAGTAAGGGTGTCCCCTGAGATAGACCATGCAGGTCAGTTTCAGAAGAGGGAGCCGGATGGACCTGGAGAAGCCACAGAAGGCACTCAGAATGCCCCAGGTCCCCCTGGAGAAAATCCACCTTCCTGTAGAAGATGTCCCCCAGGCAAATGCAATTCTACCTCCAAGGTGACCCTAAAGGCTCTTATCCAAAAGGGCCTCCTGGACACAGGCACAGTCCCAGTCCTGAGAGAAGTTCCAGAATGACAAGGACAGTGTTAGGGTTCGAGGATGATTGTGTGACGGATCGAACATGCCCCAGGGCACCCACATTTCCTGTAAGGCTCCATCCAATGTGCTTGGCACTGCCCAGCAAGAAAAAACACAGGGTCCAAACGGGGCGGTGCATCACCCTGTGCGGGTCAGAGCCGGGCACCAATCACTCAGGTCAAAACCAAAAACAGCCCGCAGGAAAGCTCCTCAGGCTGGGCAGCGGGCCAGCCAGTGAGAAAGGGATTCTGGCCCCTCGGAGGCATGCGCCCATCACTTCTGCTAATTAAACCTATTTTTTCCAGAGCTGTCTGGGTTTCCGCTGTTGTCATTGGCCCAAGTTGCTGGCCCGCCCCTGGAGCCCTGCCCTGGAGAGCAGCACAGTTCAGAGGGCCAACGGGCCTTTCGGCAAAAATGGGAAGGACGTGTCTTCAGAGCAGAGGAGCTCCGAGTCCCAACAGAAAGAAGGAGGGCAGAGCAAGCGTGGGCGCTGAAACTGAGTCCCAGCCAGCTTGCAAACACCTGCTCATTCGCACACTCACACTCACACTCACTCACATGCATGCACTCATGCACAGTCTCTCCCTCCCTCCCTGAACCCCCTGCCCTCCTCCCTGCACCACCCCCAACACACACAAATAAGCTCATGCTAAATAAGGATCCCAAATTTGGAGGCTTGAGCATCGCTTCTCTTCCCACCCTGAAGAAGTTCAGGGGTGGCTAAAGTGGTTACTCGGAGCAAAGAACTAGGCAATGGGGGTGCAAGTTGGTCTGCACGTGGTGAACCAGCCCTGAGAGAGGTATTAGCACAACGGCCAGCCTCCCCTCATCCTTCATCCCAACGAAAGCCCACACACACGGTGTTCGTTCCTGGGCAGGGTCAAAGGGCCCTACAGCCCAGGAATGCTATGATCCTGGGTTTCCTCGGGGGATCTGGACCTAAAACATTCCCCTCCCCATCCACCATCCCACTACCCATCCCCCATACATCTAACTCTCCATTGACTAGTTATATGCATTCCTTCTTTCCAGATCATTCCACGGCAGCTAATCTGATCAACTACCCAGGTTTCAGGGCTCAAGAGGGTGTTGCCAAGTGAATGAGCCAGTCCCACCCCAAGGGCGCTGCCCTATAGTGGGGATCACGTCACTCCAAAGGAGAAACATTAAAATAAACATTTTTGCAATTCTTTTTTATTTCATAAGAAATACGTGATTTAAAAAAAAAAAAAAAAGCAACTGGTCTACTGTAGAAATACATTGTGTAGGAGTAGGAAAACTCCCTCTTTGCCCACTCTGCAAATCCAAGGCCTCAAGATAAAGCATGCTTGAGAGATAAGCATTATGGTGACGTTGGCGGGCCGAGCAGTGGCCCGCTGGGGACAGCTGGGCACTTTCCCCTCCCCAGGGCTCTGGCCTGTGCAGGTTCGGCCTTGGGAGCGTTGCCCAGGGCTGTGTGAGTTCAAACTCTCCTCCCCATGAAGAGCTGCCCTGAGCGCTTCCTGTCACCCCTGACGGGCTCCTGCTACCTTCCAGAGATAAACAAAGGGTTAACTCCCAGCTGACCTCACAGGCTGGGAACCAAACCACAAAGGCGTCATCCAAACCACCAGAGGGGCTGAGGTCCAAAGACCCTGAAGGAGCCTTGCTTTTGTGAGGCTGCCTCCGGGGTGTGCAGACTGTGCTGGAGCACTTCCAGTGACAGGAGCTCTCTAGCTGGCCTTGGTGGTTAGGAAGTCCTCCCTCACAGGCAGCCCAGACCCTCCTCCCCGGCTGCACACCCCGCCTTGGGGCTTCTGCTGGACTTCCCCTGCTGCCCGTGCTGTCCCCTGACGTTCCACCAAACCACTCCCATTCCAGCTCAGAGAAACCTCAGCGCCTGTCGGGCCCGACGTTTTGTCCTCTAATGACCACGTGCGAGCTCCGTGCTGCCAAGTGTTCCATCGGCGCGCGTGTCCTGTTTGCGGACCAGGGGAAGTGTGAGTGCATCCGATCGTAGCGTGGGGACCTGCCGCCAAACAATGCATCAAAGGCCGCCTCACTGGGAAGCACACGCTGTCTTGTCGCAACGCTGGAACAAATTCAACCTGGCGTTCCAGAAGGAGATTCCGGTTGACCTCTCGCTCCCCGAGTTCCTTAGTCACCAAACTGCCTTGGGCACTCGGTCATCTGCTCCTTCTCAGCATCTTTTCACTTGGGAGAGTCCCGGGAGACACAGCATTTCTCCCCTTCCCTGCAATAAGGGGCAGGTCCGGCCCTGGCCCCACATTCTGATGGCCAGCTAAGTGAGGATGGCACCCCAGAACCCCTCCTGGCACTGCCACTTCCGGGAAGACTAATCGTGGTACCCGCCTGTCTCCTAGCAGGACTAGGGGAGCTGGCTACCATGGTCCCAGGGCACTCCCACCACTTGGCATGGGGATGGCACGAGTCTTCCCATGTCCCGAATGGTCACTCACGCAGAAGCTCTGGGCCACAGGGGTGAGCCCGAGCAGAGCCAGTCCGGGAGATAAGGCGGCTAGAGAGGGCATCACCCGTGTTAGGGAATGCTGCTGCGCTGGGGGGCTCCTGTAGAGCAAAGGCATCCCTGGGAAGGCCTCTCCGGAACCCACGAGGCCACTGCCCTCTGCGTCCCTCTTCTTCGCTCCGACCCCGCGGCCCAGGCGAGGAACTCCAGCTGGAAGGGCCGCTGCAAAGGCCAGGCAGAGCTGGACCCCACTCCCACACTTCTGGGAACTTCTCTCCCCACATGCCCATGCATCACTGTTGCCCCCAGCCTCCTCCCAGTGTGAGAAGGCTACGGAGGCAGGTGGCTGGTCAGCCAGGAGCACTGTCTCCACGGGATCCGGGCAAGTGACAGGCCCGGCCTGCGTTTCCTCGGGCTTGGGCTGGCGCAGGGAGAGCCCCCGCCATCCTGCAGGTCCTCCTCCAGCCCCACCTGCCCGTGAGGCGTTCCCCAGCACCTTCGCTAGGTCTCTTTAGAGCTCTTAGGCGTCTCCCAGGGGGCTTAAGGGCTCGTGTGGTGTGTCCCATGCATCTTGGAATCCCAATCGCCCGGGACGGAGGGAGAGTGTGCAGCACACAGAAAGCGCTCAAAAATGGGTACTGAACCGAGTCTCGCACCGGGAGCCTGGTGGCCGGGGCCCGCCCTGGTATCTCCAGCAGCATGGTGTCACCCAGCTATTTCTATTGTCCTGAGTGATGAGGGCAGCCTGTCCCAAGTCCCTGTGATGGAGGCAGGAGAGACTTCAGAGGATATCGGTGGTATCCCAACTCCAGATCGTTTCGTGTTCCAGTGCATGGGGACCCTAATAAATTGCAGATGACATAATCCGTGACTGTCTTCCAAGATCTCCTTATGTGGGAAATTTGCCCAGCAGCCATAACTCAGCTTTATATAGATGCACTTTTTTTTTTTTTTACTGCAGAAACTTTTTTGTGGGCCGTCACCTCCAGAGAGAATGCCTCAGCATTAGTGCTTAATAAATGGAGACAAGGTGCTAGCAAATACTTTAGAGGGTTGACCCTCACGTACTTCCACACCGACCTCTGCCATCTGCAAACATTTGATCTTTGAGCAGGGGGGCTGGGCACTTCTTCGACTCTTCCCCAGGACCCACAATTCCTCCAGGAATCTGGACCGTACCGGCATGTCATCAAATTGAACCACCTGGGAATTTCAAGAATGAATGATGCAATCTCCCTCATAACGAAAAAGATGGATGATTCCCCGAGCCCGCAGGCACGCCGTCCTCCCCAGACCCCCGCCCGCTGCCTTTGCCGTGCCACACGCACACCCTGTCTGGACAGAGGGCCTAAGCATCCTCTCAGAGAGAAAACTGTGCAGGAAG
This sequence comes from Lyroderma lyra, assembly GCA_004026885.1. Classification (NCBI taxonomy): domain Eukaryota; kingdom Metazoa; phylum Chordata; class Mammalia; order Chiroptera; family Megadermatidae; genus Lyroderma; species Lyroderma lyra. The sequence continues at coordinate 191,161 of PVJL010001197.1, read as the reverse complement.
AGACGTCTAAATACAGTCAGGCCTTCCCAGAGCGCTTCGCCATCGCTACGCAGAGAGCAGCTCACAGCCCCTCTCCCCGGGCGGAAAGCCCGCCTGCCCCAGGGCGGCCTGCGACAATCGCCGCAGCGAGGCCTCCCGGGAGGCACGCACCTTCCATAAATAACTCGTCGCTGTCGGCCGGCTCCTAATTTAACAGCCGTCTTGACGAAAAATGCAAAGAATATTTAAACCGTAAACAATGGCACGTAGCCGAAACGGACGGGCAGGGCTGGCAGGGCTCACTCGGCCTTCCATCTAAAATTAGCCTCGGCACTCTTTGTGGATCTCTGACTCAGTCACCAAAGGTTCTGGTCTGAAATCCGTCTGAGTCGTGGCCTCTTTCTCCTGGTGCCCTTGGCTTTGCCTCCAGACACTGCGTGCGCGTAGGCAAGGGTCAGCGAGGGCGCTGGGGGAGCGAGGACCACGAGCTTGGGAGGCAGCGATGGCTCTTGCCCGGAGATTGTTTGGAAACAGGTTGCAAAGGATCTTCTAAGGGCTTCGGAGGCCTTAAAAGAACTATGTTCGATTTTATTTAAGGCACCCATCATCGATGGCTGTTGACGGAGAACAGCAGAAAAACTAAAGCCTAACGTTGGCTCTCAAGGAGCTCACAAGGTAGTTCCCAGGGAGAGAGGGGAGGGGGCAGGAGCCAAGGTCACCGGCCCAAGACTGAGGAGGGGGCGAGGTCCAGCTCTGCCACTGACGGGCCAGGGGGTGATAGCAGTTGTCTCCTCAGAGCTTGGTTGTGAAGGTTAAATGAGGAACTACACCGGGGGCCTGGCCCCTGCAGGTTCTCTGCAAAGGGGGGGGGGTTATTCCTGTCATCTACACAATATGCCCAAGGTCCCATGCGGTGTGGCAAGTAAGTGACAGTCACTCCACTCATGAAAGCTCAGGCATGGAGAGACAGGAAGCAGGGTGATGTAGGGACCATGGAGGAAGATGTCCCCAGAGGAAATGGTTAGCAGTGACGACGGGTTAAAAGGTCTGGTGGAAACGCTGCTCACTAAGCACCCTGACCGTGACTCTCACTCTCTGTCTTGGTCTCAGCCGGGCAGCACTGCTTTCTCAGAGACAGGCTGTCTCCTGCCCCTCTGCTGGCCTGCCTTCCCGTCCTGGACACCACACCCAGTGACTCCTGATGAGGGGGGCCCACAGGGTACCCCAGGATGAGGCTGTGGAATATTCTCAGTGGCCTCACCCGGTATAAGCAAGACACGACCACCATCTTCCTGTCCACCAGGAGAGTGGGGGACCCCAGGCCATGTCCCGCCCCACCACGTGGCCTGGAGCTGGGGGAAGAATGCAAGCAGCATGCAATGAGCCCTTCAGTCCTCGCACACGCCCTGGGGGCCGGGGGGAGCCTTCCGTTCTGCACGCGAAGGACCCATGGCCCAGAGAGGTGAAGGGAGCTTCCCAAAGTCAGCAGCTCCGAGTGGCAGACTCAGGGTTTGGAGCCTACATCCTGCCTCTCCTGACCTCCCTCCCAAGTTCATGGTGGCCACCACCCCGTGCTCGGGTCCTAACCCTTCCCCTGCTTTCATCTCCACGCTGGGGCCCTTGTCACCACGGCCCTCAGGGCCCATGAGCCATTGGACTGCCTCGCTCCAAGCTCAGGGCGACGGCACGGCTCCTGGGGTGTCGTACGTGCTCTCATCAGCTCCCACCGGCAAGCGCACCCGCGGCGTCTGGGTCATCTTGTCCCTGAAGCCCTTTGAAATCTCTCAAGCAGACTTGCGAGCTCCGGACCACAGCCGCTGCGGCCGGTGCCCCCAGGAGAGCAACCGAGAGCAGAGGCTGTGGCCTCCCCGCGTTCCCGGAACCCCAGTCTCCGCGGCCATGCTGGCGCCAGTATGTCACATCTGTCCCCACCCTCGGTGTCTCACGCGTCCTTCACGACACAGCTGCTGAAGCTCCAGGGGGCAAGTCAACTACCTGCTACCTGCCCTCTCCGCCCCAGGAACCAACGTGCAGAGTTTCTGCTCATTGACACCCCCCCACCATGCAAGTGCCTCACCTCACGCCAGAAAGGGTAGCTGAGGCCTCTGAGCACCCCGAGTTTAGCCCCAGCGGAGACAACCCTGCCACCCCAGAGGCCCCTTGTTTCTATGCATCTCTTCAGCCGACGTGGTCCCTATTTCTCCTTTCTCCTCTGCAAACTCAACGAGACAGAGTGAGAGAAACTTAAACCCCGCAGCACCCTCCCCGCCTGGCGATTCTAACGAAAGCCCCGGTGAGAGCTCCGCACCGGTTGTTCAGGACGGGGTGACGGGGTGTCCGGCCTCGTGTAAAAACAGCGCGGGCGGCCGAGGGCCCTGGCGGTGAAGTCACAAGTTGGCCGTTGCTGGGGGTGGCACGCGGGGGTGGCCTACAGGCTAATTACAGCACTCCGTCACGTTTGTGCGCCGTGTAAAAACCTTCCGACAAGAATCAAACGACATAAAATGTAAGAAACGTTGCTAGGGCCAGAGAGTCCAACTCCCGGCCATCGCTCCGTCTGGAAGTTTCTCTTTTTATTGCCTTTCTCCACATCATCTCTGCAGCCTATTAGCCAAGGCTAAGTGGGACTTGGCTGCCTGTGTGATCCTGGTTCAACCAAACCAGACGGAGCTGCATTGAAATCTGCGAGTCGATCCCCGCCAGGTCTCCAGCCAGGGGCCCTCCTGGGCTGCCCCCCGGGGCCCAGTGCCTCAACGCCCTCGTCAAAGCCACTGCCCTGGGTGGCGACACAGGCTGAAGTGTCACTGGTTCAGCCTCTTCTGAGTCAGCAAAATGCTGGCATCCACGGAGAGTCTGTGATGCAGCTCAGAGAAGTGGCCTCCTGGAGGTGGCCTTGTTGAGAGACAATGGTGTCCAAGGCGTCCTCTCTGGGCCTTGGGAGGGTCTGCCTTCAGGTGGAGGACATAAAGGGATGTCTGCAGGCTCCGTTTGGAAGGAACTCCAGGCCCCCCCGGGGAGGCCACAGCATCCCAGTTTCGTCTCTTTCAGGGGTCCAGGCCTGGCCCCTGTCATAAATCTGGAAGATGGCTCTCAAGAAAGCTGCCGCTGGCCTTGGGACAGCCTCGTGGTTGAATCACGATTGTAGGACTCTAAGAATGGAGTAGCCGCTGCGGGCGGGGCAGCCCGCCTGTCCCGAGGCCTCCGTGCCCAGCCCACCCGCCGGCCCTTCTGCTGTCTCCGGGTGCCTCGGCGGCCAGCAGCACGCCACCTCGCCTGGGCTGTCCGCACTCCTGACCTCTCCGGTGCTACCCTGTGACTCCGTGACACCCTCCCTTTGGGCTCGGAGGGAGTTTTAGAGACGTGACCCACTTCTGCACGGACACTGTGGGAGGAGGAGCTGGGTCCAGGCTCCGAGAGACACGGAGAGGAGACGCCCGCCTGCGCCCCACCCACGCCCAGGCGGGGTGTGCTCCAACGGGGGTGCGGCTCCATCCACCTCCCTCTGCTGCCTTAATTAGGTCCTCCTTGCACCCTCGCGACACCCCCACCCTGTTCCCACAGGGCAGCCAAGCGCTCCGTCTCAACTGCAGGTCAGCTTTGGTCCCCCGCTGCTTGCACGCCGCCAGCCCAGCCAGCCGTGGTCTCCAGCACCTACGGAGGCCGCCAGGCCTGGCAGCCTCAGCCGCCCTCCCCGCCCTGCGCCCCCTCCCCGGGGCACCCCTGCTCCGGCCCGACAGGGTCCCCCTCTTCCCTCTGTCTGGGGCACCAGCTCTCCGTCTTCCCAACGCCCCAGGTTGGGTTAGAGCTGTTTCTCAGGGGCTGCCCCCGCGGCGACATGCACAGCACCGGCACACTGTGCTGGAACTGTGGGCGTACCGCCCGGCTGCTAGGCGCTGAATGGCCGGGTCCCCCGAATCCATGTGTTCACCCCAGTGTAGTCGTGTTAGGAGGCGGGGCCTTTGAGACGGGATTAGGTCACAGGGTGGAGCCTCAGCGCAGATGGCGGAGGCTTAAGGCGTCTGTGGGGGTGCAGCCGCGGGACGGAGCGGGGTGTCTCTGGCCAAGAAGTTGTGACTCAGGGAGCCCGCTGTTCAGACAGGCTTTAGCAGGCAGGTGGGGTGACACACCTGGGAGGCCAGAGGCAGAGACTGGGACTCTCCTCCTGCCCTCGTCTGCGGCTTGTGGACGTACTGGGAGTGCGGGGAGGGACCCATGCGGGTGTTGGCTGATGACCCTGTGTCTCGGGGGCAGAGATGAGGTGCTAGAGAGGAGATGAGGAGGAGGATGCGTGAGTTTGCAGGGAGTCAGGCCGCCCCCAGGAAACACACGGAACTCAGCCCCAGCAGACGCGTCAGCGGCCAGGAAGGAAAAGGGTGAAGCGCGCAGACTTGGAGGGGCCCCAGCCCTCTCGGGGGCCCCACCCCTTGGCCCAGTGCTTAGTCATCCCTGAGAGCATCTCCTCAAGGTGGGTGGGCTTTCTGTGAGATTCATGGGTTACCGGCTCTGATGTCCAGGAGCAGCCCTGATACTTCCTCGTCTTGGTTGGGAGACCCTGTTGCTGACGTCACTACTTGTGAAGGCGCCACTGGATTCCAGCTGTTCGGTGGTGACCGAGTCCTCGGGCAGCCAGCCTCCTCCCCCCAGCCCCACGCTCACCAGTGCTCCACGGGGACACACCACCCAGTCCTGGACGTCTCGGAGGCCAGCACCCACAGGGCCCCAGGACCCCTCCGATCCCCCCTCTCCACACCTGCTTCTTGCTTCTCAGTCCCTCCCATGGGAGGAGCCGGAAAACAGCACCAGGAGGCTGGGTTCTTCTTTGGGGTGCTCGTGCTCCCTTGTCTCCTACGGCTGGAAGGTGAGGGAGCCCGGACGATCCGAGAAAAGAGGCCGAACAGGACACGTCTAGTCGTGAGAATCCAAGTGCAGGGACAGCCAACTGCCCATGGGTGGTCTTTCCTGTCACATCTCCAGAAAAACCACAAGATGGACACACACACACACACACAC
>PVJL010001197.1:152429-186072 GCA_004026885.1 Lyroderma lyra | reverse complement strand
ATGGTCATTCAACTGGCTATGCCTTCTGACGCACAACCAGTTACTTTAAAGGCCAAGTGTCCATAACTTGTGACTCCACCCCGAGTCACACCTCAGCCAGAGCCACCCGTTCCTTTTTGTGGCTTCACCCCCACAGACTCCTTAAACCTCTGCAATCCACGTGGAGGGCTCCACCCTGTGAGCTAATCCGCTCTCAAAGGCCCGCCTCCCACTACAATTACACCAGGACAGTGGGGGCCAGACCTCAACCCATGGGATGGGCTCCGTGTCTGGGCCTCCAAATACTTTATACTTTTTCCATTTTAAACCCAATTTCTCTTCTTTCATTATGGTGACTGTCACCACAGCAACGGTCCCCACCCCATCTATCAATCTCCTCTTAGGCAGGGGGCCCCAGGCGGGGGTTGCTAACGTTTGTCCTCTTTATTAGTCAACGTGGGGATGAGCTCAGCTTCCCCGATGATTGTCAGCACTGATGAGTGCTCCTGCAGTCTGTTTGTAGCTAGGACAACGCAGTGATGACGACTGAGCCCGGGGAAGGCAGGAGAATCCTTCCCTGGGCGGGAGGAAGTGGGTAACTTGCCTTGGGCATGATTTTTTGCTCAAAAGGAAAGCTATCATTCCACCAAAGACAGGGTCATCTCACCAACCTTGCTAGACCTATGGGAAACAAACATGTCTCCTTTGACTCACTCCCCAAGGCATGATCAAACTATTTGTGAGCCAAAAACATGTTCAGAAGGTGCAGATTTAAATGCATTTTGTTAAACTAATCATCCATAAATAGTTGCCCAGTGATAATACTAGGTTGTTGAAAACTGTATTCATCCAGTAATAGTTTTAAGAGACTCAGATAATTAAATAATACCAATATTATTTTTTTCATCATGGTACAAGGGGATAACCCTTTCCTTCTGATATGTGTGCATATTTTGTTTTATGATATGAACGCCATCACCTATGTTGTATGAATCTATGGCCAAGTTAATGACCCTAAATAGAAACCCTGCAGCCTGCTGTGGCAAGGTCACCCTAATGTCACTCACCAGGTATAAGGAGGTATGTTGCTCAGATCTAAAATGATCAGAGGAGTATTCCAAACCTGGGTGCCGTGGTGATCTCACAAGTGTATACATGTGTAAAACTCCATCCACCTATACAGTTTTGTACCCTTTATTATACTATGTCATGATCCTATAGAAAAATAGAATGAATAGTCAGAGGGAGTGTGGAAGGGGAACTTCAGAGAGGTGTCAAAATACGTCCCCCAGTGGCGGGAGGGGTGACCGTCACCAAGATGACAACATTGGTGGTTCGAGACTTCACTGCTCCTGACAAGATCGCGGGAAACCCACAGGAGCACCGCATGTGACTTGCCCCAGGTGGGGAAGTGAGTGCAGTGCCCGAGGACAGCCCAGGGCTGGCCACTTCCAGAGCGTGGTGTCCCTCGGCTGCCCCCAGAGCTCTGGGCTGCCCGTTGGCAGGTGTCGATGTTGACTTGACCAAAGAAAAGGTGAAGAGTGAGCAGAGCAATGCGGCCACAATGAAGGCGGACACCTCTCCTTGCCTCTCTCCTTCCCCCCTCCCGTGGTCCTTGCACCCTCTCCTCCTCTCTCCCTTTCATTCTTTCCTCCTCACTCCCTCTTTCCCTCCCTCCCTCCCCGTCGTTTAATTACCTTTTTTCCTGATTATAAATGTAGTAGCGGACACCTCCGGTACATCTTCTCCCGCCGACTCCCCCGCGCTCCCGCGGCCAGCCTCCTCCATGAGGGACCCAGGGGCTAGAGTCCCCCTGGCCTGCACCCGCGACCAGCTCAGTCGCACACTGTCCCATCCATCCCATCGCATCTCTCCCTGCCCTGAGTCAGTGCCCGGTCAGTCCTCACCCTGCTCCTTAGAACCATTTCCCAGAATGAACCACCTTGGAAGAGAAGAAAGACACGACAGCAATAATTAGCCCCCGGCAGTCACCGAGAGTTTCAGCACCCAGTGTGTGCTGGTGCATTGCCTGCTCGTCTTTGCATTTGGAATACATACGACAATGTAATTGCCATATAGATGGTTTGGAATCTTACTGTTTAAAAAAATAATACATATTTAGAGTGAGCATTCATTAAAATGTGGTTCTTGGTGATATTTTCTTTGTTGGGTGCATGCATCGTAATTTATTTAACCATTACCCCAGCGTAGAAAATTTTGATTATTTAAATATTTGATTAGCATAAACCATGCTGAGAAGAACACATAGTTATTGAGCACCTAACGTGGACATGTGCTGGATTTAGAATCTTCTTTAAGTGAATGGGGGCAAGGTCAGGGCGCCAAAGTTACTGACACTATTTTTCCATAGATTTGATACAAGCTTATTGGTCTTTATCCACACGATGTAGTAAGCGTTTCCTGTGTTTGGGATTTTCAAAGCAAAGGGACACCTAGCTGTGACCCTGTTTGGGCTGAGTTCTCACGAGCCCTGTACGATCCAGGAGCGGAGGAGAGAGAGCTGCTGCCATCCACACACCCATGCAGGTGAGCACACCTGGTCACATCTGGTTGCACACCTGGGGCCCAGGGGTAGCTTTAGGAAATCCTGCAACTCGATAAATGCGGCCAGAGCAGCAGATTTTGGGCAGGGGGGCAAGGGAGCAACCACAGATCCTGAAAGCACGTCCATCTATGTCTCTTTTCTCCCCCTCCGGGCCGTGGACTTGGGGAGGGGAAGCCGCACACAGGGCTGTCTCAGAAACTGTGCTGGTGCTACAGGGAAGGGCCTGGACACTTGGATTCCTGGTCAAGGTCAGGGCACCCATCCCCCCATCCCCGGAGGAGCTGCCCTTATCTTTCCTGAAATTGGGAGTGGTTCCTCAGAGAACAGCCAACTCAGCAGGATCTGCGCCAGCTCCTTGTCCCGGAAGAAGAGGAAGGCAGTACGGCAGTGGCCTCTGAGGACAATGATCCTGGTATGCAATGGCCACACTTCACAGTGGATCCCGGTCCTGCCTGGCTGGACTTCCTCTGCAGGAGTCGTGCTCGCTGAAGAGCAACAGGGCTGCCTGGGCCTTGTGCATGGCAAGACTCTCTGAGTGTGTGGGGACCCTCAAGGGCTCCCCAGCTTGAGGGAGACATGTCAGCCCTCTCACATCTCTCTCACTATCACTGCTGCATCCTTGCAAGCCTCTGAACCAATGACCAGACCCTCTGGGTTAGGCTTGTCCTCAGACAGACCAGGACCCTGCGGCCACGAGCTCTTTGCAGCCCCAGCACTAGAAAGGTTTGCTCTGGGCCTCCTTGTGGGTTGGTTCCGTGGACCCAGCCGTGTCCATTCATCCCTTCTCCGGGCAAGTGCTCAAATGCTTCCTCAGGCCTCTCCCTGATTTGTGCATGCAGAGCAGTTACTCACCAGGCTGTGCGGCCCCCAAAGTCTGCACCTGCATTACAGCAGGAAGACTAAAGTTCACAGAGATTAAATACATGGCCAAGGCCAAGGAAATGACAATCCAGTGAGTCATTCAGCCACCTTACAAGTGCTGTTTAAACAAGGACAGAACCCGAGGCCAGGCCCCCGACAGAAATGAGGTGTGCGGGGAGGCAACCTGTGCAATCAGCAAGTGACTGATGGAGCCACAGAACCAACTGAGACTCCTACCGTCACCCTGACCCTCTTTCTAATTGTGGATACGCACCCCGTCTCAGATATTTTTGCTGTGTGACTGGTACTTTATAGTGGCTGAGTGACAGTTTAGCAAGGACCTGGAGGCCAGTGGGATATGTGGGTATTTAAGTCAGGACCATAGTTGAGACTCCCTGGTCGGGAAGAGGGGGACATTAATGTGTGGTCGACCAAGAGCTCTGCGTGTGCGTTATCTCAGGAAATGTCCACAGGGGGTGGTGTTTTGAGGACCCAGGAACTCCCTGCGAGCAGCTGTGCTTTGGACGTCCAGGTGTTACCGGAAAACGGGGTGCCCCCGTCGGCACGGTGTCCAGGTTCTTGGTATCTCGAGAAAATAATTGAATGAGACACATACCAAAGTGTAGAGGGGAAACAAAGAGTTTATTGAAGAGAAAGTGCAGTCCTAAGAGGTAGGAGCGGGCTCGAGCAGGAAAACGGCTCAGGAGCCCCGGCGACCCAGGCTTTGGTGCATTTATTTTCTTCCACGTTGTTGGGGAAGACACCGCTGGGCGTGGCGTCTCTTGATTGACAAGTCTGATTGATAAGGGGGCTATTACATAACGCCGTCTGACTGCGCATGCCCTTTCCCAGAGTTCAGTCTGTTGTGATGATGTTAATGAACTTCTGGGCATGTGTGTGTTATTACGACGATGGCATAACGAGGCCCAGGTGAGGTGAGGGTGGTTGTAACTCACCACACAGGCGTTAGGAACTGGCCCAGACCGGTGGGCTCCTTGTGCCCCCTACCTTCCTTGTGTTTGCCTGGAACTTCCTCCTGTGGCTGTCCAGCCTGGGGCGGGGATTACTAGTGAGGGGGTGCTATCAAGGCGGGGACTATTCTAGCAGGGCAAGTCTCATGGGAGGGGTCCCGAGATTCCCCTATTCTGTCTGCCTTCCTCACATTCTCTTTGAGAGATGTGATCCCGACTAATCTCTATGGGAAGCTAAGGGGCTGAAGGTCTCATCTTCTGTGTCTGCTTTCTGCTGAGAATGGTCATTGTCCCTACCTACTGGGGACCCACGGAGTTCTCACCCATCTGATCTAAAAGGGGAGGGGTCCCGAGATCCGCCATGTTGACTTCTTTGGCCGAGATGGGCTGGAAGCCTTGTGGGGTACCACTTATATCCCAATGGTCCCCTGATAAGGAGAAATTAATTCAATTAATAGTTTAGAAAGCATTGACCCAAGAAATAGTTCTCAAAGCCCTGTCACTGGGTGGTTTTGAGGTGGAAAGTCCATTGAGCCTGAGGCCTGTTGACTTCTGGCGTAGCTGGTCATTCAGGTGATGTCCCCTGCCGTGGTCCAGAGAGGCCTGGAAGGGGTGCTTGCCTGTAGTGACTGTAATCAGCAAGCTGGAGACCTGGGTTACGAGTTTCGGAGTAATTATCCACGGGGGACAGTCTGTCGCTAGGGGTGAGGAGCCAGGGAAAATTGATCAAGAAAGCGATTAACACTTTGGACTAGGAAAAAGGCGAATCAAAGCTAAAGAAGCAGGAAAATAAGTCTTTAGTGACGGGGGGAGAGGGCTGCTTTGTTAGGCCCACATCACAGGGGCCTGTTCAATGCTCCTGACTGCGAATCCGGCCTCCCACGTGCCTCAGAGACGCCCCTCGCTGCCGTAAGGTGCTGGCTCTGTGCCTGTCACACCTATTAATATTATAGAACAACAGCCCGCCTCCGGGGTGCCTTGCAATTTATTGCAGCGTGTGCTCGACCTGTGCCATTCGCCCCAAATGGGTCCTCCCTCCCAGCCCCGAGGAGGCTAACAACAGGACACAGCAGCTCCCTCTGGGGTGGGCAGCACACGCTGCTCCTGGGCCCGAGAACTAGGAGCAGGAAGTTCATTGTCTGAGGAGGGAACGCTCCCAGGCTGCCCACGCCTGCTGCAGAGCCAGCCAAGGGAGCCACAGCAGACAGGAAGGCTGGGTCTGTCTTGTGACCAAACAGTCCCAAGGAGGCCACCTTTCTCTGGACCAGTCTCAGTCTTCGCAGAAGGGACCGACAGGGACTTTGGAGAGGACTGAGGTGCTAAGAGGTTGTGGCAGAGGGGAGGGGGTCACCCAGCTAGACAAGAGTCAGAAACAGACCTTGGCAATGACAACAGCACCCAACACGTGGAGAGAGTGGCTCATGGGCACACCTACTCGATCGTTTCGTCACCTCAGCCACTCCACGAGGCCAGCCCTGCTCCTGCCCCCACACCACCCATGAGGAAAGCGGGGCACGGAGAAAGAGGCTTACCCAAGGTCACACCAGCTAGTGAGGCCTCCTTCCCATCACGTCCCTGCAAAGCCTCAGCCTCCCAGCGGGGAGGGCCACCTGGTTAATGACTGACAGGCTCCAAAGGGCTCGGGCGGCGGGCCCGGCTGCTGGCTCACAGCACCTGCTATCTCGCGGGTAGTCACACACATCCTGTGACCACAAGGACACGGGTGAGGAGACTCTCGGGCACACCGCCCCGCTGGGTGGGCCCTCGGACACTGCCTCCTCGTGCCCGCGCTTCGCCCCCCGCTGCCCACACGTGCACGACTCGCGCCCCCTGCTCCGGGCCTGCCCCCCTCCACTTCCGCGAGGCCGTCTAGTTTCGCCAGCCACGGGATTTGGGGTTTCGGAGGCACGTAGGTTCTCTGTGCCTCAGTGTCCTCGTTTATAAAAGTGGGTGGCCGTAGGGCTGGACGTGCGCGGCGTGTGAAGCAGGTCGCAGGCCCGGTGTCGGCGTGATGATGACTCTTCCTGGGTCCCGCAGCCCCTGGTCTGGGCTGACCAGACGCCCCATTTTAAACAGGACAGAAAACAACGGCCCTGTCCCGTTTCAAATGCTACGTGGGGTCAGCCCACTGACCCCTTGAATTCGGCCCAGTGAGCCGAGGCTGACCCTATGTACCATTTGAAACGGGACAGGACCGTTGTTTTCTGTCCCATTCAAATTGGGACATCTGGTGCACCTAGCCTGGTCCTGCCCATCAGCAGTGGCCTCTGTCCCAGCACAGCAGACCCCCGAGGGCAGGGACTGTGTCTTCTCATCTCCCCACAGAGCAGGGGCCCGGATCACGCCGAACCGTCGCACTCTGAAGGGCAGGCGGGAGCCCTTGGGGCGTTCCCGAGTCAGAGAGAGGCCAGCCTTGCCGGGTAGTGCCTACGCGCCCCTGTAAGCGGATGGGGCAGGTGATTCCCGCGGCCCGGGCTGTGCACCCTCCCTGCAAGCCCGTCACCTAAGCGCTTGCTGACGGGACCGAGAGCCGCCCCAGGCCCGGGCAGGGCGGGCAGCGGGGAGTCCGGCTTCACGAGAATCGCCGCGGGAATCTGATGGACTCACAGCTGGCACCGGGCTGGAGGATGCCGCCCCACCTTTCACGGCTGTGCAGAACAGGGAAGAGCTGTGGGAAGGGCACCGGCGTGGCAACGGGGCACGGGGGACACGGAAGAGGCGCCTGACTATCCCAGCCTCTCTTCACGCTGCACCTTCTCACACCGACACCCTCCAGCCGAGGCACGGACCTCAGTGGACGGAACGAGGGGTCTCCCGGCCTGCTTTGTCAGGGGCTGGGGTCAGGGTCAGAGCGGGCAGCTGCCCCTGTTTGCCACCCGCCTCCAAGCAAGGCCCTGCTGTGCTGAATGGTCCCCGGCCCTATCAACCCAGAAATGAGCACGGCCAGGTGGGGACAGGGTGGTCTCTCCCTCAGGCCCACACCTCAGTGGGCTGCTGTACCTCCCTGCCCTCCTCCCTGTGCCCTGCAACCCAGGCCCTCAGGCCTGCTGGTGTCTGTTCATCTCCCCCCACCTCCAACCTCCCTCTCCCTCCCGCCCCCCTCCCCGCCGCCCTGCTTTTCCCCTCTGGAGAGGCCACAGCCTCCTCCAGACAGCTTACTTTGCTCTTGGCTCCCCTCCAGACATTTGTTTCCATTTCTCCTCAGTGGGGACCCGGACGGGCAGTCAGGGGGCCGTGGAAAGCGGGAGAACCCCGACCAGCTCTCCTCTGCAGTTTCTGGGGGGCTCACTCAGCCTCCTCGGGGGGTGTCTCCTGTCCCCTCTGCTGCCGCCTTCCATCCAGGGCCCTGAGCCCACGGCGGCCTCTGCCAATCTGCCTCCGTGTGTGCCCGTGCGTGAGTGTGCGCACATCCACACGCACACAGTCACACGCAGGCTCACACTCCTAGGCACACACCTGGCATGCTCGCACGTGCACACGCACATGTACCCACACACTCACGGGCACGCACGCACATGCACGCACGTACACGCTGCTCCTCAGCCTCTCCAGGGACAGTCAAGGTTGTACACGTGAACCTAGCAAGCCTACCCAAATAATGCAAAATGTGCAAAGGGAAATACAACCCAACTATTAAGTTGCAAATTGCAGGAAACCCAAAATTACAAAAGCCTGAAGGGCTGTGGTCGGAGGCATGAGGTGCCCTCAGTTATCCTCGGTCACCCCTCCAGCGCCAGGGTCCCCCGAACAGGCCGACGTGAGGAGCACACAACAGGGTTGGGGGCTGGCCAGCAGAGCAGAGGGCCCGCACTTGACATTTGGAACAATGGCTGCTGGCCCAACCCCCGGCCTCCCCTCAACTCCATGACCCCGGAGGGAGGAGGCCCAGTCCACAGTCTCAGGCCCACTGCTGGTTGCCTTGACAACGGCTGCCTCTGGCCCCTGGCCTCCCAAAGCTGGGAGCTGGGAGCTGTAACGTGATCTCAGGTAGGTTTGTTCTGCTCCACCGGCTTTGAAGACAAAGGGGGGTGCTGGGCAGCCGCTCTGGTTTCTGAGCCTGTCCCCAAGGGCACCCCCCCAAGTAAGGGGAGGAAACAGGATCTGAGAGGAAAGGTAAAGGGGGGGCACAGGAGCAGCTCCACTAGGAGAGGAGCAGGCATGAAGACCCTTTGGGCAGTGGGCTGGGCGAGAGTCCGCGCTGGCCTGCTGGTGATTAAGTAACACCACAGAGGAAGGTGTTTTTGCCCTGTGCCTTCACAGACTTAACCAGTGACCCCACAGAACGTGCCTGTCAGATCCACGGGTGACAGAGCTGCGATAACTGAATGGCACTCATAGGGCAGACTTGGGCAGGTTGACACCAGCAATGTTGAGAAGTACATCGTAGGGGGAAAGTTTGAATGCACAGAAATTGTCTCCAAGGTGCTTGCTAATAATCACTCTCCAACCCCAGGAGAGCTGACGGGGACATGACATCTTGGGGAGCAGGCATGACCGGAACACACCTTTTGTGCTTGTCACTCACCTGCTCCCTACATGCCCAGGGGCTGCGAGTCCCTCAGGTACAGTGCGCAGGTCTTAGAAATACAGGGAGCTGGTGGGATTTGAATTCAGGCTCGAGGATTGTGTTTAGAAGGTTAAGTATGTAATTGTGTAACTCAGGAGCTGTTTCATGTTGTAGTTCAGAGCAAGATTTCTGGAGCCAAACGGGTTTGAACCCCAGTGCTGGTGTTTAGAAGCTGTGTGTCCTTGAGAGAGTTACTTAACCTCTCTGAGTATCTGTTGCCTCCTCCAGACAAGGGAGGCGATAACACTACCTATCTCCTAGGGTTTGGCCAGGGAGTCAAGACAGGACATGTAGACGGGCGCCTGGCAAACAGTAAGTGCTTGTAAGTGACTGCTGCTGGGGTTAGTGACTCAGCTGCGAGGTTTTAGAAGCTTGATGAGTTATTTGTGCCTGAAAAGGCCTCAGACTCTGGGTGCGCGGCCTGCCTCGCCGTGCTTGGACAACTGTCTCCGAACTCCTCGTCATCCGGGCTGTGCTTGGCCACTCCCGACAGGGGTGAGGTCCGCTGTCAGGGGCTAAGACGCCCAGGTAGCCCTGTCGGTAAGAGGGACCAGTGGCCCTGTGTCTCTCCAGGATAGCCTGAGGCTACCAGCCCCCAGCCCACAACATCGCTCGTGAGAGGGCTGCCCGTCCTCTGGCTGGTCCACAAGGACCCACGGCTGCTGGGAAAGCACACCTTCCCCCACCCCAACCCCACACCCACCTGCCCGGGAGGGGGTGGCGGAAGCCACCATCTTCGCCTCCCTCCTTCACTGGGTCTCGGCAGGCCGGTGGGGATGCAGCAGCATAGGAACGTCTGCTTAGTCCTTGGTGTCATCAGCCCCGCACGCTACCTCCAACGTCACCGCCCTCCGTGGCCTCCGGGCCTTTCTCGTGCCTCCTGTTTCCTCGCCAGCGTGGCAGCATTGATGTCAGGAGCCCGGAGCCCTCGCCGTCCCCTCGCCGTCCCCTCGCCGTCCCCCTGAACTTGTCAGAGAAGTGACTCACAAACGCTTTGCGAGAACGCAGCCCACCCATCCCAGGAGAGAGTCCGGCCGGGCGGGACCGATCCTGAGCGGCCCCCCGTGTTTGGGAATCACATTCTCCCCCGCGTGCTGCTCCCACAGACCAAAGCAGAGCCCAGGCCACTGAGACCGGGCTGCAAAGGCAGAACCCACGCGGGAACGCCGCAGGCCTCAGTGACAGCGCTCTGCCCGGCGGCGAGCGGAGGGCTTGGCCAACAGGGACTCCTGTCATCCTCCCGAACAGCTCACCGAAGGGGATGCTGAGGGGGAAACTGAGGCACTCAATGACAAGCCCAAGGCATATAGCCAGCCGGTCGCCAAGTCAGGATTCAAACCCAGGCGGCGAGCTTTCGTTCTGTCATCCTGGTCTGCATTTCTCCATAAGCATCCTGGAATCTCCTAGAAGGCGGGGTAGCGTCTCCATAGAAACGTCCTACAGGGGGTCCTGCAGGCACTCACAAATGCTTGTGAGGATGGGGATAGCTGTGAACACTGGCAATGACCAGCAGCCTCATTTACCTCCAAGCCACTAATGGGAAACCACGGCCCTGGGGACACCAGGGAGCAGCTCTTCTCTGCGGAGCGGCCGCCCTACAGCTGGCCCAGGCGTCCTAAGAACAGTGCCGGTGCCAGCGTTCTGGGGACCCCCGGGAAGGGCTGAGCACCGGCATGATGCCTGCTCCCCCCTGAGAGACAGAGGCGGCGTTCCAGGGGCCCCGGGCCTGGCCTCTCAGAGGCCTGTCCCCACCCCACACCCCTCCAGCTCCCCAGGCGACTTCCTCCATTGTTCTTGGAGGAAGTTGGGCAGCAGCACCGACAGAAAACCTTTCTTCCAGGGCCCAGAGGCACTTCCCCACGGGAGCCCGAGGCTCAGGGAGCGGCCCTCTCTCCTCTGTGGGCGACTCATCCTCACTGGCTCCCAACTACTGAGCCCTGGGGGCAGGGGGAGGCCAGCAGGAGCACCGTGAGGGGACTCAGCCCCTCTTCCCATGAATGTCACCTGCCTGTGTGAGCGCCCCCCCCCCCCATAGCTGGCTGGCGGGAGTGACAGATCTCACATCTGTGTCACAGGGGGCAGAGGGCACGCATTTCCTGGCCCTGGTCCTGGCGTCCCCCGCCCCCTCCCCATCACGGCTGGGGGTGTTCCATTAGCAAACACAGGGGTTTGTTCTGGGAGCCCCTGAGGTTTCCAGAGCAAGGCCTGGTCTGAAGGGCACAGCAGGCAGAAGCCCACTCCTGCGGCGGGCTGGTGGGGAGGGCATCTCCACCCGCATACCCGTTAGTGAGGCCAGTGGGCGGCGACAGATGTGTGACCCCCGGGGGAAACTGAGGAGCGGCTGCACCCACGGCTCCCTGCAGCTTTACAGTCGGCCAACGGGGGTGCTGGCCTCGGTGTCAGACAGTTTCTGCAAACACCTCACGTGCCCGTCAAGTGACAGGCTGTGTGTTGACAGCGAACCCTGCCGAGTAGACAGGTGGGTGTCACCATGCCCCACGCACAGATGTGAAAACTGGGACCAGGGAGTGATCTGTGGAATGGCACCCACCCTGACGCATCCCAGGGGCAGGGGTGACGGAAGTAAGGAGGGACCGACGCAAACTTGAGTGAGAACCTCTTTACATGGGGGGCCCAGGGCACCCTGCTTGCCTCACCCTAGTCCCAGCCCTGTGGAACCCCTCTGCATGTAAGTAAAAGGCAGGCGTCACGGCTAGGACCCTGTTGACACGCGCTCAGTGGTCCCATTCTCCACTCCAAGGACAGCCCACCCCAAACTTAGCAAACGTTTCCTCTGCCCAGGGCCCATCGTCTCGTTATGTACGGTCTGTCTGTCGCCCCTGCTAGACTGCAGGATGCTCCCAGCCTGAGCTGCCTCTCCAAAAGCGAACCAAGGGACACGCAGTGACAGCCTGCCCGGGGAAGGCGGGCCTGAGGGACCTCCGGGGTGAGCCCTAGAGCGAGGGCCAGCACGCACTCCAGGCCTCTGAGTGACAGCCTCTTGGTGGGCACAGCTGGGCCATGTGACAGAGAAATGGGGGAGCAGGAGCCAGGAGACTGGGTGTCCCCAGCGGGCTTAGCGAAGCTATTTTGAAGCAGGTTTATCGTGCGGCCAGGACGGCTCCCCACGCCTGCGCGGTGACTCCCGAGGCACCGGGTGCTGAAGGGTGATGTGACAGGAGCAGAAGGAAGAGGGACACCTGGAGATGCAGGGGGGGGCTCCAGGGGGCGTCTCACCAGCCCGCAGGGCCACCTCCCACTTCATGATAATCGTTCAGAACCTACCGACTCTGTTGAGCCACTACGTACGACACCGGTGTCCAGTTGGGCAGAAAATACGTGAGCAAAACAGAAAACGAACGGCATGACGCATAGGAAGCCTGGGCACTGCTGCCCCGGCCCGGCCCGAGGGAAGGTGCGAGGCTGGACGTGGGCTCCGAGCCGGGCCCAGCCGCGGGGCAGGACACAGGCGTCCCGAGGTGGGAAGACAGGGGCCGGGAGAGAGCCGACCCCCAGCGTCCGGACTAGGAAGCTCGTGGAGAGACGCTTCTCGTGTGTCCTCTCAGGTGACGCACGCAGCCTAATGAAATGGCATCTTTTAAGCAGGTTTGTGAGCAGTGAGGCTAATGCCAGGACTGTCCCATGTCATTACCCTCTTTCTATGCATACAACGGGGCCAGGGATGGAAGGAAGCCGTGTCCCCGCCAGGGGCAGGCCCCAGCCCCGGCGTCCCCCCTCCGTGGACCCCTCCCATTCCCACCGTTGGGGGACACTGGTGGGTGCAACCAGCCCCAGGCCTTTCTGCGGGGAGTCACGATTTTACTTAGAGTTGGAGCGGATGCCAAGCCCAGATTCCCCTCGTGGTCTATGACTCCGCATCACGGTCCTCACGATCTGGGGGCCCAGCCCCCGCCTCCCTGCCTCCCTGATCCAGCGTCTGCTCCCCGTCTCCTACGTCAGGGTGACTCTGTGTGTGTTCATCCTCACTGCCCTCCCCACCCCACCCCCAAAGAGGAAAAAGAGTCATGCACGGCAACAAAGAGGTGAGGTGTCGGTCTGCACATCAGAGACGTGGTGGCCTTGGGCTCCAGGGTGCTCTCCGGTTTGTCACACACACACACCCCACCCCCCCTTTACTGCTCCTCACATTTTGCCTCATAATGTCTCCTGATGTCCAGAACGTTCTCTTTCTCTGCCATCGGTAGCCCACGTCAGCCAGGAGGCCTTAAAGTCTTCATCGTGCAGATCCTTAGAATTTAGGCAAGATGTTGTCAGTGTGGTTCCAACACAATTGCATTTTGTATTTACTTCTCAACACTTTATAATACATATTCACATATATACAAAGCACCCAACTAAGCCATCAGAAATAACTGAAGAGGAAGATGACATAATCACTGCTCTCAGGTGGCCTGCATGAAGGTTTGTTGTTGTTCGGGGGGGGGGGGGGCAGCTAGCTGACAAATGAACCCCAGGCTGCTGCGCAGGTGACAGGGGGCTCAGGGCTGGGGGCGGAATGTGCTCTCTGACCTGCAGCCATCAGGGCCCCAGGCTGAGCTCCCCGAGGACTGCCCCCACCTGTCCCTGCATGTCACCAGCCCCTGGAGAGGCCCCCAAGGCAGCTCCCCAGGCTCAGACATGAGGAACTTGTGAGGGCTGGGTCTGGCACAAGGCCCTTTTGGGTCCCCGTGGCTCTGAGGGCTGGCGCTCCCACATGGAGGCTCTGAGCTGGAGGTCTGTGCCAGCCAGGCATAGCTGCCGGTGGCAGCCGTAGCTAAAGGCTTCCTGGGAACAAGAGCGGGGACTGGTGTCACCTGTTGTTCTCTGCCCTGACAGCTGTGGGGATGCATGAACTGTGAGCTGGGCCGGCCAGCGGCGAGGGGAGGCTGGCTGCAGGCCCGTGCACAGCACACACACACGCCATTGCTGTCCTAGCCTTCGGAATGTGACCGAGACTCAAGCTGTCTCACAGCCTCCAAATGGCGATGCCACCACAGCTAGGAGCTTCTGGTGACCGAGCCTGAAACTGTGTTGTCCCCAGGTCCTGGGCTATGCTCCTGCCTCAGAGACACCCCTGTCATTCTGCCATATAAGTGAGTCTCACGGAGGAGGCAGCAGGGCTGCAGCTGTGCTTTCCATCAAGGTCAGGCTGGGAGCCCCTCCAGGCCACACCTGCGACAACTGCCCCTCGACCACCCAAGAGGCACACACAAGCAGGTGACCCATGACAGCCATGGTGTCATGGCTTTTCCCTGTGTAGTTTGCCTGCTCGTGGTGTCACAGCTTCTCATTCCAAGCTCTCTACCACCTTTAAGCAACCATCACTACCTCGAAGTCCTTATACAGCCTGAGAACTTAGGCAGCATGCTGTCACAACAGAATTTTGCATTGATTTTTTATATATACTTAATACCCGTGTAGGAAGCACCACGCGAAGCCATTTGAAGTCATTTAAGGGCTAACCATGGAACGATCCAGAAGAAGTTAGCATGGTGCCCGCACGAGGACAACACACCAAGTGTGAAGCAGTCCGAGGTTTGGGGTATGTTAACTAACCTCATTGTGGTGACACCACCACTTCATACACCCTGACTGTGCGCGTTGTGTGTCCATTACGTCCAATAAAGCTGGAAAACAAAACGAAAGAAAGAACTTCAACGATGGCACCATCACTGCTCTCAAGTGGCTCGCCTGAAGCTTTGGGGAGGCGAGCTGGCCATCGGACCTGAAATTGTGCGGGGACAGCACCAGGAAGACCACAGAGCTGCGCCCACAGGATGCCACAGAAATGCCATGACAGTCAGAGGGAGAGTTCACCCGGGCGTGCGTGTCGTGCCCGGGAGCAGGCTTCTCCGTCAGCGCCGGAATCAGGCGCTCTCGCCATCGGGAGCAAGCGGCACTGCGGCCGGCCAGGCCCGAGGCGGGAGGCCGGGGCGTTTCCGTCACTGGGCTCAGGGCGGCAGGAAGCCCATTTCTGAAAAACTCCCCCGAACTATGCATTAAAAATGGGATTACACTTTCTTTTTCTCGTTAGCAAAGTAAGTCACCTGTGTTTGTGGTTGAACGTTTACAGAGGTTCCCATAGTGCTCCACTTGCATACCCCTTTGAAACGCATCCCCGTAAGTTGTCCCCCTTGTTTATAAAACAGCTGTGTTTTAAATGCTGACCCTTTTGTTTAATGCCCATCTTGGTGTCAAATAGTGGAAATGAGGTCAAAAATTAGGAAAGAGAAATGACTACACTAAAAGTACAAACCACAGATTTAATTTTACAGTATTCCTAACCGTTAAATATTGGTCATGATGATCAAGTATTTAAACATTAATTAAATTAAAAACATTACTTGAAAAGTGCACACCACGTGTATTCTCACCCACGGTAATACTCGGTCCCCCCAATCTTCTCTCTGTCTGAGCATGGTTTGGCTAAATTGTAGTCTGCTGAACCGGGCACCTATTCAGTGTAGGCTGACCTTAGACTGTGCTATTGTCACTGGTGTTCAAAGGTGGCTTGGTGACCGTCATGGCTCCTTCTGTGGGCAGGAGGGCTGCAAAGGGTTGGGAACAATGACCGTTATTTGTCACACCACTCCTGACAGTTATCATCTACCTGAATGTCTTTGTATCAGGAAAGGCCAGCCCCTGGACCTCCTGTCTCCTCAGCCCATGACACAGTTGCCTTCATTATCTTCCCCATTTCACCTGTGTTGCCCACCGTGCACAGTGGTACCATGTGGAGTGTGAGGCATACCCAAAGTACTTCTAATAATAACCTCCCTTCCTCCCTCTCCTTTAACCTCTTTGGTTCAAGAGTAGTGAGCCTCCAAGGGCAGGAAGATGTAGAAAAATAGCCATGTGCGCCCCCCAGACGTGGTGCCCTTGGACCTCAAGGGCAGGTCCATCACGGTGCACAGACTGAATACAATCACGTGCTACGTGGCTGACTGTGTTCACGGGCTTGCCTAACCTAACAGCTGGAGGCCTGGTCTGACCCCCCACCCCCAGTTCTATGTTTCAGAGAGGAAACCACTTCCAGAAACAGACTTACCCCAAGGCCTCTGCAAAGCCCCCACATGCCTATG
Source organism: Lyroderma lyra (assembly GCA_004026885.1). Taxonomy (NCBI): domain Eukaryota; kingdom Metazoa; phylum Chordata; class Mammalia; order Chiroptera; family Megadermatidae; genus Lyroderma; species Lyroderma lyra. The sequence continues at coordinate 170,046 of PVJL010001197.1, read as the reverse complement.
CCTGAGCCCTGGCCTAGCTTTTCAGAAGGGTCTGTGCCTTCCGGTGTGTGTGTCAGACACATTTTTAGTGAGCACAGGGTAAGTCATGGTGACTCACACCATCTTCCTCCAAAAGGCAAAGTCACCCAGAACAAACTGGAAGACGTAGCACCTCCCTCTGCCCCAAAGGGTTAAGTGGGGGCCCCTGACTGACGTAAGTGCCCATCCCACCGCTGCCTCCGGACAGGAAAGGAACTCGGGGGCTGTGTGTCTTTCCTGCAACCCAATCCCGGTGGAGTCGCTGGGGCTTTAACACCGTCTTTCCGGCCTGACGTGAAGAAGCACGAGCTCGGCCGGCACACACGCATGCGCTCGGGGCGCCCTGTGCATAGCCCGCGTGTGCGGGGCGCGCGTGGGGCCCACGGGCTGCCCTCGGACGTGGTTGCAGTTGGAAGGCCGGAGCCTCCCCCCTGCGGACGTCGGTAGGGTCATATGTTAGCGATTTCCCGCTGCCATTAAAACCAGACGCTGGGATGCATGTGTGCCGCCGCCGGCCATAAGGGACTCATTTTTGGTGCTTGGGCTCTGGCCTCCGAACCACATCAATGACAGCCCTTTGTGTTCCCGACGGGGGTGAGAAATGAAATGATGACAATCTCATTGCGGTGGAACAGTTCGCAGATTGTACCCGCGTTCGCTGTGAGGACGGGGGGGATATCTAGATTCCAGGCTGCAGAGACAAGGCTCAAAAAAAACCAAAAAAACCAAATGCTTAATCACTACCAGCAAGTCACGGCGTCGGGAAGTTTCAGCTGCAGGACACCAACTTCACACGTGTCAGGCAATGCAGACCTAAAACCCAAACTTCAGGAGTCATTTTCAGAGTTCTAGAAATAATATGCCGTTATTATTATTCACAACAGCATCTGAGAATTTTAGTTGTTGGCCACTAGCTTCGTGGAGACTATAAAACACACAGGGGACTGGCCGGAGAGGAGAACTGGGGCTTGTCCAGGCTCCTCCATGAATTGGCTTTGTGACCTTGAGCACGTCACGGACATTGAGCCTCAGGATCCCTCTTCTGTCAGATGAGGGTTTAGATGATCCGAATTGCCTTGCATCTCTAAGTCTCTGGGACTCTCAGCACCTTTATGAGGTATGGAAATTAAATCACAGCAGAGAAAGTCACACAAGCTTGAGAGATGACTGGCCCACAGCAGCGCACGAGTCTGGGCTGCGGCCCCTCAGACCGTGTCAGGTGCCGCCCCAGAGTCCACGACCTGAGACGGCCGTAGCTGCAGTGACACGGACCCCCAGGCACAGGACAAAATCGGGGTCCTCACCCACAAAGCACTGTGTCACGAAGGCCTGAAATGCAGGAGCTATTTTACGATGCAACAACATCTCCAGCCCCTTGGCCAACGTGTTCTGCCTTCAAAGTAAGCCCTGCCCCACCCCAGAGAAGAGCCAAGTCTACGCCGTGGGAGAAGAGACCCTGGGGAACACACGGAGAACAGGCTTCCTTCTTCAGGGAACACTGAGACCTCCCAGCTCAGGCCACAATAATTCCATCAAGTCCTTGGGGCGGGAGAGGTTTGCAACCAGGAGTCTGCACACTGTCTCCTCTCTTTCATTTTCTGGAAGTCATGCATGGAAGCACTGGCGAGGAAGGTCGCCTGCTAAGTCATTTCCTCCTCCCAAGGCATTTGACTCACCTCTGCCTCACTGCGCACGAGTCTGCTCAGGAGCACGGGTGTTTCCCCGGGCGGTCATCGGTGGGGTTCTTGACTGAGCCCTCAAGGTCGTGCGGCTTGGGCTGGGGCCGGGGCTGTGGGGCTGAGCCCGAATCCTGTTTCTCCACTGGCAGGAGGCCTGGAACGGGTCCCACTCATCTCGTTTCTGCTTCAGGAGTGCAGTGTCCAGCCACGGGGTCCAGTCGGGACCAGACCTCACCTGTCCTGAACACGCAGGAGGCCTGGGGACCTCGCCCATCACCAGCCTGACCTTACAAGGAAGCTCAGCAGCAGCTCTCGCCTGGCTGGACACCCACCCAGCCATGGGTGCCAAACCTTGAGAAAAATACAGAGGGGTTTTTCCACTTTTTAAAAATCTTAATTGCCCACCAACCACATTCCTTCCAGTTTTACCTCCAAGGCTTGGTGTGGGAACTACAGCTCACAGCCTAGGAGAAGAAAAGATGTTCTACGAGTATTTTTCTCTCTGCTCTGTGCCTGTGGACACACAGTAGTAGCGTCTCTCACACACATATGCACACACATGCACACACACGTGTGCACGCACATACCCCTAGCAGTGACCATGCATTAGCAGCACCATTCAGTTGGCAAAGGGTGCAATGCACACAATGAGTCTCGGTGAAGACCACTGCCTGTGGGCCCCAGCTCTGTTGGGAGAAGAACCAGCAACTCCCTCTGCATGCCACAGAGGACTCTCTCGGCCTGCACAGCCACAGCTGCCTCCAACCATTCACACCTGTCATTCACAGTCAGCCTGTTTCACAGAATGGCCTGGGGCTGGCTGACAGCACCCATCAGACTGCCAAGGGTGCCCCTCGGAGGCACAGGGCACACAGCTAACGTCCCTGCAGATTTGCCCACTCCTGGAGTGCCCAGAGCACAGGCTGAATGGCATCAGCAGGATGGTGTTGGGGACCCGGGGACTTGCAGAAGCTTCTAAAGACGCTGCTGATGCCCAAATTCCTTGAGGATGATCCCACCTCCTGGGCACCAAGGCGTGACCTAGGAACAGGCTTCTCCGTCAATAAAACATGGGGCCCCACCCAAGAGAGGAGCCTGGCTAAGAAGGCAAAGGGTCCTGGGGGATGTACCATGCCAGCCTCAAGGGGCTCCTGAGGCTGCTGGTGAAGCGGAGGGCCAACACCAGCGTCCTGGGACACCTGCAAGTGTGAACTCTGGCGGCTTTCCTCTTCCTGAACGTTCCCCTTTCCCCATTCAAACTGTGCCTCAGTACCCTGAAGTGGAAGTAGCAGGAACGTTACTGGCAGCATTCACCAGATACCTAGTGCGCCCAGGCACACTCATTATTAACTCACTTAACCCGGCGGAGGCGTGGGGCGTGGTGGGAAGCAGGGGGAGCCTGCACGCCCTCTTTCCTGGCTTCTGTTAAGAAACTTAGAGAGAGCGCCTGGGAGAAACTTGCAGGCAGAAGGATGTCCTCCTGACCAAAGTTCCATCTGGCTCGTGAGGAAGGGCCCGAGGGAGAGAAGGAGGAATGAGAAACAGGATCACGGCTTCTGGGGCAAGGGGAGCGGGGACTGTGCCTGTGTTCTCACTCCTCTGCGGAGAGAGGAGATGGACCCGTGAGCCTGTCCCCCACCCCGAGCCTGTCCCCCACCGTGAGCCTGTCCCCCACCCCGAGCCTGACGTAGAAGCACAGGGCCGGGGTGGTCATCGGACAGGACAGTGGGCTTCTTAAGTATCAGGGGCCACGCGATTGCCCCCCTCAAAGCCTGTGCACTGTTTAAGACCCCCAGAATATGCCACAGTCTTTGGAAGGGGGTGGCCGGGAAGGACTGAGGCTAAGTTTCCAGCGGGCTGGCCACAAGTGAGGGGGACAGTTGTGGAAAGTCCGCCCCATTCCCTCCATAACCGTGTTTGGACTGAGATGCACAGGTGCTGCGTTTGTCTGTGCTTCCAGCTCAACACCCATAACTGTCCGTGAATGCTTCCTGAGTGACCGGATGAGCCGGAGTGAAAGAGCGCATGCAGACATGGTTCTCCAAGGGGGCTCCAGGGACCGCTGGGGTGTCCGAGACCTGTGACAACGACAAGCCAGAGACACGAAGTTGCTCATTTCACGCATCCTCTCACCGGGGAGTCCTCCAGAGGCTCCGTGACCCGCGCGGCTGCAGCGATCGGGTGCAGAAGCAGGCACGGCGCCCCGACCGTCACAGACAGCCGAACCATCGGCCAAACGCAGGGTGCTGCCACTCTGCCGGCTTAAATTGTTTTTGTGGTTTTGGAAAACATAGTTATGAGCCACACAATAGTTTATGGTAACATTCAATGAGTTTATTTATGCGTTTTTAATGAATTAGTGAGGCATGTATTTTTTTTAATTTCTCTGCTTTAGCTTTTTTTTTTTTAAATCCCAAATTGTTTGGGAATCGCAGGGACAGACAAAGAGCACGAGGACGGATGAGGTGGGAAGGCTGATTGATCTTGAACAAGCCGTGCGACCTTTCCAGGCTCATGTACCAGGGGAAGACACTGGACCGAAAGACTCCAAGGTCCCCATCCTTAATAGTCTCTAATTTAACAGCAGAGGCAAAGACACAAGCTCATCTAAGTCAGAGGGGCGCTCCCTGAGATGCCGGCCCCCTTGAGCGCGCCCCGGGAATGCCACAGCATGGGTTTGCTGGCTAAAAATAATTTGCCCTAAGACATGGGGGTCAGAGGGCTCCTCCCAGAGCCAGGAGAGGATGATGTCAGCACCCCTGAGCGGGCAGCATTCCTGGGTGGCTCAGGTCTGTGGGTGACTGCTCAGGAATCCGCCCTCCCTCTGTGCCTCCAGAAATGTGACCTCTAATCTCAGCCTGAGCCCAGAGCGTGCGTGTCCGTGTGTGCGTGTGTGCACACACCTGTGTGTGCGTGTGTGTGTGTGCACGTGTGAATGTGTACGTGTGTGCGTGCATGTGTGCATGCGTGCGTGCGTGCATGTGTGTGTGTGCCTTCCATCAAATGCTAGGAGTAATTCGATTCGGGCTCTGATCCCCTTCAGGGAAGCCCCAGCTCAGAAACAAAGCTCGGGGCTTTGTTTTCCAGTCCGCCACCCCTGCCCCACCCCTTGTTGCAGCCTCAACAAGCAGAAAAGCTCAGGAGAGGGCGGGGCTGTCATTCCCGGCAGCCATGACATCCCCGCCCCCCAACAGCACTGGCGAGCACGCTGCTTTGTGAGGTTATTGGAAACCTGCTCTGACACACTGTTATAAATACCCAATAATAAATACACATGAGTTATTTCTGAAATGTACCCAGGAATAGCCAACTGCCTAAAGAGCCAAGGCTATGCTTCAGATCCTGGGAAAAATGGAAATGTGGGTATGGTTTATTTTTCCATTGCCCACAGCAGAAGCATTGCTGTACATGTCTAATTATAGCTTTCTGTTTCCATTTGTTTTTATCTTGTCATCTTATAGCCTGGGGAAAGAGAGAAGAGGGGAGAGGGAGAGAGAGAAAGACAATGGGAGTGGAGGAAAAATGAAAACAGGAATGAAGGTTCTAGCCTTCCCCGCCAGCTCTTGGTGACATTCAGAAAAACCACATGGTCTAGGCTTTCATATTTCCTTGACCTGGCAGGCACGAAAGACCCAAGATGGCAGGTGAGCCTAAGAAATGTTATGAACTTCCAAATCCCAAAAGAATCAAAAGAGAGAAAGAGCGATAGAGAGAGGGAGGAAGGGAGGGAGAGAGAGAGAGAGACCTGGGAAAAGAGAAAAGCCACAATAAAGACTGGAGGGACTTGAGACTGTTGGCCACTCCAAACCTCTCTCTTGGCCTCCGTGATGGTGAGTCACTCGGGGCCCACCTTGGGAATGGCTTTCCCCACCAGCAACTTCTGAATTCACTTCTGAGCTGCTCAGTCACCAAGGTGCTGTCAGGACCATGTGTGGCAGACAGGGGAGCCCACGTAGGGGTAGGAAGGCAAGCAGAAACCTCCTTGTTCATCACATGCAAATTCATCCACTCAGAGCTGTGGGGTGCTCACCTCCCCACCATCAACACACAGCCCTTATCAAGCACTCACAAGGGCAGTCCCACAGCCACGGCCACCGGGAGCCTTCCTAGGGTGCTCGGAGTTGCGGGGATGCTGACCCAGGCCAGTGCCTGGCACATGTCAGCTACCATCAGTCAAGAGCTCGGGCTGCAACTCAAATGCGTGGCTGAGGAGGCAGGAAGAAGGGGGCAGGTAGGCCCTGGTGTAGCTCCTGATCCTCGGGGATGTGGTCCATGTCCTGGGGACACTGAGTCACACCTTGGTCTCCTTTTTCTTCTGGACGGCTGTGCCCACGGCTCAACTTCATAATTTACCCTTGGACGGGTTAGAGCAAAGACTGTAGCAGGGCTGGTGGCTCTTTACTAAAGAGGAGAGAAAGCCAAGTCCCAAGAAACCCAGTGACTCCTCCCCGGACGGTCGGTCAATGACAGAGCCACGGGCCAAAGCTGGCGCTCCTGTGCCCAGCCTCCTCCACTGCCTGTCCTAGGAAGCAGCAAGACCCTGCCACCATCTCTCCAGCTCCTTGCTGTCTAGATGACAGCTGATCTTGGTGTCTGTGCCATTTGCCATCTTGGACAGCCTTCTAGCAGCAGGGCGTGGCCAGGTTTGCGTTAGAGCTGGAGTTACGTCTCCTCACACACGCCCCTGTGCCCATGACCCTGGCTCGTGCAGAGTGAGGGTCTGACAGCAAGGGGGCCATCAATGATCTGAATGATGCTTTCTCCAGGAGTTCTCAGAAGGAGCCGTGAAAGACCATCCGTCCGAGCCTCGGAGTCTTCAGGCTTTGCCCACAGTCTCTCCAACAGCATCCCGTTAAATGAAACGTGTCTGGACTCAGTCCTCGGGTCTGCTCGCCCGTGCAGGAGCCACGGGTTGACCAGAGTCTTTAGCCCGGTCACGTTAGCACCCCCTCCAGATAAAAGCAGCCTCTCAGCAAGTCTCCTGTCCATCTGGTCTTACCCTTCCAGACACTCCAGGACTGGACCAGAGCTGGAAGGACTGTGGGTGGGCAGGTGTTGTGGTATCAGCTCTGCTCTTGCTGTGCCCAGTCTATACACCGCGTGTGTATCTGTGTCCACAGGTACCGCTTCCTGGAAGGGGACAGCTGTGCCGTTTACAATGAATGGCTCCCTGCTCCGGGTAAGTCCTTACTCGCACTCAGGCCTGTCTGGGGCTGTCCAGAACCTGGGTCTCACAGTGAATGAGGACCTGAGGTGTATCCCCAGCCAATCGGAGAGCGTGGGTGGCATCCCCAGGCTACCGGAGAAGGGCAGAGGCCCAGTGTGTGCTGGGGCCATGAGGTACTTGGGCTCACAGGCCTCGAGAGCCCGTGTCGGAGCGGGGAGGTGGGCAGAAACCTCCTGGGGTCTTTAGGAATCCTTGCTTATCGCCACCCACTCAAAGCTCATGACCATGGCCATTTGGAATCTGTTGTGGAGCTTTTTCAGGAAATGGAGGTCTGCCAGGAACCAGGGGTCTGGGTGTGTCTAGCTCTGCACAGTGCCCTTGACAGTCATGGAACAGCCCTGCAATGCACCATGCCCGACCCGCCCTAAACCCCGGATTTGGGTTAGGCTTGTTTTGCACCGCCTCATCCCGAAGCCTCCTGCCTGCCCCTGTTGCACCAGGTGCCTCTGTCCCCAGAGGGGTCTGCTGCCCGGAGCCAAAATAAATACTGGGAGTTGGAACAGACGAGGGCTGCACAGGAGCGGCTGCTGCGCGACCCTCTCCTCGTAGGGTCAAACCCATCTCCACCTGCTTCTCGGCCGCACACCGCACCGGCCGAAGGCGCCTCCTGGGCTCCCAGCTGCTAAGCATCCTCGAGTCTCTCTGGGTTGGCCGCAAAGGGAACGAGGCGCAGCTGCACTGGAGACGGCCGTGTTCTGACATCTACCTCAGGCCACAGCCCCGTGATTACAGAGGCGAGAGATGGATTTCTTCCCCTTCTCCCACAGGCCCAAATGGGGGTGTCTGCCCTATCACAGGGACGCAAGGACAAAGCACGACCACTCAGGTGGGGCTGTGGCTCTCCAGGCGGGGCTCCGGGGTGGTCTTTGGCTGCCTTGGGGGAGAGTTCTGCTTCATTGTATCCGTAAAGGATGAAGTATGGGGGTTCCCAGACCTCAGATTCCAGAGCCACGGCTCAGGTTCAATCAACACTCCCCGGTAATAACCCAATGCAAGACAGAGAATCATAGTTCCGTCAGCAAATACATAGACTCTCAGTGAACCGGCTCCCATGGGGATGGGTAGATGCCAGATGAATGTAAGTGGACTCGCTGTTAACCAGAACTCAAGCAACCAGCAACATCTCAAGCAACTGGCATAGTTTGGCCTGTTGCTTGAGAGTGCCAGTGGCTGGACTCCCGGTTAACAGAGCATCTGCTGTATTTATCCTGAGATCCAAATAGGAACCTGATTTGCAATTGGTTTTCATTCTTCTTGGGTTGTTTTAGCTATCTCTTTCCCCTTTTTTTGAATCTTTAGCCCTAATGCCCTATTATTTTTCAAAATCTTGTCAGTGCCTAAGAGCCTTTGGTCACTTATTCTCGCCTCAGTCCGTGACCAGTCAGCAAGATCTATCCACGTTCTAACCCAAACCATGTTGGCAATTTAGAGAGGCCTGTTTTCTCTCCAAATCATAGCTGTCTGTGCCAAAAAGCCTTAGTTAGGTCCCCATATGTGTCATTCTGTGTTGACGTGGGGAGACTTTGGAACCTTGCCCAAAGTTTAAGAAGAAGTAGCACCAACAGAAGAAAAACAGATCAAGTGCTTTCTCAGAAGATGAAGCGAGCATCTAAGAGGTGCTCACAGACCCAGAACTGGAGTGAAGCTCATGAAATAATTTACCGAATACCCATTATAGGCCAGCTGAGCAAGTTGAGGTGGCATGGGGTCACTTAGCACAGGGCTGCCACATAGCTGGCACCAACAGATAGGGGCTAGCAAATCATGATGGCCCCACAAAGCCTCGCGAGAGCAACCATGGCCACCAAACGTGTCTTCTTCAGAACTCAGTCTGTCCACGCATTCCACACCCATCACGTGTGCGACTGACTATGTGACTGTGTGACACGACACCGCTAAGATCTGGCCCGGGCCCACCGTGGTGTCCTCCAGCATCTAGCCTCGTGCAAATGGCATGGAAAGGGCCCGGAAACGTCGCCTCGTTGACGCTACCCACAGTACCAGGCACCCTTACGCTCCACCCGGCTCCACCCGGCTGCTGGGATGGTTGGGTTTGTGTCACCCTGACTGGGTCAGGACGCCCAGAGAGCTGGTAACCATTACTTCTGGGTGCGTCTGTGAGGGTGTCCCCAGAAGAGATCAGTATGGAATCGCTGGGCTGAGTGGAGGAAGTGGCCTTTACCAATCCGGGTGGCACGGCACCCCACCCGCCAAGAGCACGAACGAAACAGAGAGGTGGCGGAGAGGCCACCGCGCTCTCAGAACAGGACGTTCATGTGCTGCCGCCCTCACACGAATGCTCCTGGTCCTGGACCTTCAAATTTGGACTCAGTTCACGACACCCCCAGCTCCCCTGGGGCTCCGGCTTGCAGAGGGCAGGTCGTGGCAGCCAAATCGTACAAAAACCCCTGTATCTCTCTAGACATCCCGCTGGTCCTGCGTTGCCTGAGAGCCCTTGACTAAACGCACTTGGGTCCTATTTCCTCTCCTCTCCCCAAAGCGCGGGAGACAGACAACCCCCCTGGTTCAGAACGAAACACTTCTCTTTGCACCAGGCTTTCTTTTTTTGTCCTAAGGAAATTCAAGTGCCTTTAAGGACCCTTGAAGCTTGAGGAGACTTCTGCCGTATCAGCTGTGGGGGTGGGGCTGGGGGGGCTGGCCGTCTGCTGGCCGTGAGCAACAGCAGCTCCAGGTCTCTTAGGAGAGTCAAGGTTTGATTTGAGATGGAGCAGAGACACCCCCCAACTCCGGCCCCAGGTCCCCCCAAGGCCCTGGGGGAGGGGGCGATGAGATCACGTCTGCACGGGCCCCAGCCCCTTGGAAGGAGATCCCTCTGTCATTTCTTGGAAAGCTTCTCGCTCCAGCCACCCCTGCTCACTCCGTCTTGGTTTCCCTGGTCTGGCGGCGCCGCAAGCAGCAGCCTGCGTTCTCTTGCCCAATTTCCATCCGCTTGTCCTCTGCTCCGCCCACGTTTTGCGTTTGTCCCCGGGGGACCAGGTGCACGTGTGACCACGCGAGCCAGAGCTTAAAATTGCGTGGTCTCCATCGGTTACTTAGCCCTTCAGAGAACCGTAATACACGGGGTTTTAAGGTTTGGGGGGACAGGTTTCATTTGGTTGGGTTGCTTGGTTTTTGGTTTTGGTTTTTTTTCATTTTTATGCCTTTCCTCCCTCTGTTGGGATAGAGGAATCTCTAGGGAAAGGGAGAGTAGTCGTGTAGGCTTTGGGGACCCTCAGCTCCTCTTCTGTGGGTTCCTTCTCAGTGCACCAGGGTAGACGTGGGTGGGAGGCCCTAAACAATTCTCTCTACCTGGGACACCAGGGACCTGGGTTCTCGGGTCGTCCACCTTAAACTTAACCCCGAGTTTTGCAGGCACACCTCGTTTTATTACGCCTCCCAGGTGTCGTGTTTTCCCAAGTGGAAGGCAAGACCCTCAGCCCGCAAAAGGCGATACTCACCTTAGCACAGGGACCTGGAACCGAACCCGCATAGCAGCGAGGTGTGCCTGTGTGCGAGTTACGTCTCAGTTAAACTCGTGGGTTCCTTAACCCCACGCTGGTTGAAATCCCGGCTCTCCCCTAACAGGCACGTGGCCTCGCGCGCAGTCCTGCGCCTGTTTCCTCATTAGCAAACTAGGGACCATAGTACTGTCCGCCCCAGACGAGCTGGCCCGTGTGGAACACGAGGGCCACACTGGCGCACTACGAGACCATCAAATGAGCGGTCGTGACGGTCTGTTTTTCCGGCATTTGGCTTTGAAACTGTCTTTGGAAAACAGGGAGGCTTTTGGGAATTTGGACGGGAACTACAATTATCCCCGTGTTCTGGGGGGGAAACGGGGCCTTGGAGAGCAAAATTACACTCAGAGTCACGCAGCTGCACAGCGGGCCGAGCTCAGGTAGGAGGCCGCCCCGCATCACCGGGCGTGGCAGGGAGGAGGGACGGCTGGCCTGAGCCTTACAGAGTGTCTGATGTTCACAAAGGGGGACACAACTACGAGCAGCCCCGTCCTGGAGGGCGCAGGGGGGCAGAACTAGAGGCGGCGGGGCCCTGGCTGGCCCCGTGACACCACGCAGGCCTGCGCCTCTCCACAGCTGTGGGCGACGGCGTCCAAATTCCCTCTTCGGAGGAGGAAGGACCCCTGACCACGCCACGGCGGCCCAGCGCTCCGCACAGACAGGGTCATCAGTCATCTGTCCCCACCGCAGCGGCGGGTCCGGCTTGTGGGTTTGCATGCTGCCGGAGCCCGAAGGAATCCCTGCAGCCCGATGCCTGGGACGGCTGCCTGTCACTCCTAAGGAAAAGCCTGCAACAGAAATGCTGCTGTGACAGTGAGTACGGGGAACCTTCCAGCTCTTTCATGGTAAAGGCACAGCCGGCTGTCGTGGGCTTGTGCAGCACGGTGCCCAGGAGAGGGGGCCTTCCTGTCGGGGGACCCACCCCTCAAGCCTCACAAACAGCAGCAGCAACAGCAGGCCGACCCAGGGTCCAGCCCCCGCCTCCCCGGGGACCACGCACACCCCGCCAGCGCCAGCGAGGGGGGCCTGGCGCCGCCTCCCGGAAAAGGTGAGCCCAGTCGGCGGCTCCTTTCCCGAAGAAGCCGGAGGGGCTGCGGGCCTGGGGGAGGGGGCCGCGGCGGAGACACATGTGGAGAGAGTTAGCAGGAAGCCCGCCAGCCAGACACTGCCCTGGGAGACGCCGGGGTTGGCGCGAGGGCCAAGACCGTCCATGAACAGGCAGGTCTGACTCTCAGCCCATACCGCCCCCCGAGTGCCCGCGTGTGGACGGGGCTGACCTCAGCCCTGCCCCGTGGGGACAGGCCTCTCCAGGCGCCCTAGTCCCGCAGCCCCGACCCCCACAGCAGAGCCCTTTATCCGAGGCAGGGGGACCCCACCGAAGCAGAGACCTCAGCCTGCACGCGGGGGCCTCCTCACGTCGCTCTTTTAAGTGGTTTGGAAGTGAATCTGGTTCTGGTTTGGAGGCCAAGATGCATTTTTTAACTCCCCGCACCGGCCCCCCTTCCCTCTCTTGTGAGCTTGTTATGACTGGTTTCGGGGTCCGTGGGGGAGGGGAGAGGATCGCCAGCTGCAGGGTCGGGTGCCGAGAAGGGGAGTGCCGCCTGAAGGGGGCCTGGGGACCCCTGCCCAGCAGGGAGCAGAGGTGGGCAGGGGCTGCAGCAGGGTGCCCCTGGCCCAGATGGGGCTGCACCCCAAAGGGCCGGGGGCCGGGCAGCAGCAGCACTGCCGCTGGTTTGCGGTTTAGGGGGCCCATCGAGTGAGTGGGGCAAAGGGGGGAATCGGACGTGCCGCCTCCCAAGGAGGGAGCCCCCACTAAAACAAAACACGCGTGGCGTTTCAGACGCGCCCTGACACGTCATTCATGGGCTCCGAGCTGCGTCTCCGCGCTTGGGATCTCTGAGGGGTGGGATTTAGGTTCGGGCCTCCGAGGCCCACCAGGACGAAGGAAGCACCAGTGTGCCCTCCGCGGGACGTGCCCGGTGGTGACCGGCTCCCGGCCCTTAGGATAGCGGGCTGAGTGCCAGGGAGCCTGGCGGGTGCTGGGGTGTCCCACACTGACCACCGCCCAGAAGAGGCCAAGAACACTGCCCCCCGCCCGGCCCCAGGCAAAACGTGAGACAGGAAGCGGCTGGCTCTGAAAAATGGCTCTTTTTGCATCCCCCTTCCCAGAATGCCAAGGCACTACGATACGATTTAAAACAAAAAGAAACAACAAAGAAGGGATAGAAAAAAAATAACACCCGGAATGACCACTATTCGTGCTTTCAATGGCGTTTCGATGGCATCATTTCTCCTGGACGACTGACGTCTGCCCCCCAACCCCCAGGCCCACGGCATCAGTCTCAGGAACAGGGCCTGACGCGTGTGCACCACAGCCTCCGGGGGTGCTGGAGACACCGAGACGTCTGAACACGGGAGGACTCAGTGCCCGGGCGGCGCTTCAGATGGAAAGCAGACATCGACGTGACGCATCGCGTAGGGTCCCGGCAAAGCTAAGAGCGAGCTCCTGGGGGCGGGTCTGCTGTCGGATAAGAGGATGGAATCGGTTTCCCGGGCTTTTCCACCCCACCCCAGCATATGGCCGTCCCTCCAGACCTCAGCAGCAGGGAGGTGGAACGTTCCAGTGTTCAGGTGTGGATTGCCTGGAGGCCTGGGCCCATCTGGCCCCTTTCCTCGGGGAGGGCCCCAGCCAGCTCTTTCTCTGCCAGCATCTCAGAGGTAAGTGGGAGAAGGCCAAGGCCACATGGGCCCCAGGGACACTCCATGCAGGCTGGTGGTGGCTGGTGGGAAGGCCTCTTTCTTACAAGGACCAGAGAGGGACAGTGACCTGCCTCAGGGCCCCCAGCAATGGCAGAGCAGGGGCAGGCAGCCGCCCCTCCAGGCCCCGGGCGGCGTGTACACGCTGTCCCTGCAGTATTTCCTCCATTATTAAAACCTGAGCGCAGACGGGGCCCGAGACATCTCTGTAGTCCGTCCCGAGGGTTTCACGTCAGGAAGGGGGCCCAGGGAGGTGACTCTTCTCGGGGGACCACACAGCTCAGTGGTGACACCTGAGGAGGCAGCCCAGCCCCACCTCCCACCCTCCCACCCTGCCCGGGTCAATGTTTTCCTGGACTGCGTTGTTGCCGTTAGTGTCCTGGGAGTCATCGGGGGTTACTGAGGGTGTGGCAGGGGGACAGGAACCTTCCAGACAAAAACCCTGTTCCAGCCTCTGCCGCAGACCTGGGCGGCCACACCGACGCACCCAGAGAGCCAGGTGTGCAGACCCAGGCCGATGCGTCGGCGCCCCCGTGTGGCCACATGCTGAAACGCCAGGCTAGGGACGAGCACCGCGGGGACCGCTTTGCCCTGAGCTCGGCCCAACTCCTCTGGGCCTCGGCCCGGTGAAGCCAAGGATGTTTCTGTGCAGGGAAACTCAGGCCCTAAATGTGTGCCTGTCACTCACGGGCATGAATGAAGCCTTCGCTCATTCATAAGAGCTTAACAATGACAGCAAAAAGCCAACCTCAGGAATCTCCCGTGTGGTCCTGTCTTCAGCAGGTATGGAACTCCCAGAGCAGCAGCCCCTTAGCATTCTGCCCATCCCAGCACTAAACACCCCACTAAGACCCACGGAGCCAACTTACCCCATGGCATAGTGGAAACGTGCCTCGGGCCGTAAGACTTTTAAGGATCCACACAAATGTGTTCAGTTCTTTTAAAAGGACAAGAAAAAGTGAATATAATAAATGAATATATAATCATGAACCCGGGCTGGATCAAATTCATCATTGTCAATGATGAGTTGTAAAACATAATTTTAGAAAAAAAAAGTTTTATTAATGGAAGAAGAGACCATGAAAAAAAAATGCCTAGAGGATTATGTAAGTTAATGTGCAAATACCCTACATCATTTATATGAGACTAGAGCATCCTGGGATTTTGGTGTCTACGGGGGTCCTGGACTAATCCCCCGTGGACACCAAGGGATGACTGTAGAAAACACAAAAGGAAACAACTAACAGTGGCGTGTCCTTATTCACTGCTGAGTTAGAGATTTATCTGACGTCTTTGGAGCTCTTCCGCTCATCCATCATTTCCTTTGGCGGTCGGAACGGCCTGTGCAAAATAATGATTCGCACCTGGTCTGAGGTCATCAGCAGTCATCTGCCAGCACAAAGTACATATAATTATGGTGTTCTTATTCCACGGGTTCCAATGTTTGGCTGCAGCTGGGAGCCTACACACGTGGTGGCAGAGAGAGAAAGACACAGTTGTCCTTGCAGCCAAGATCTGCAAAGCCCACTTCCAGCCTTAGGAACCTGGGTCCAAGTGAGAAGCCCAGAGTAGGGTGCACAATGGGAAATGGGCCTCAGGTGGACCTGGCCACTTAAGATTCTGTGTCTCCCTAAATGACTAGACTTCTAGGACATTTCATTCAACTAAGGTGGAAACTAAAATGAGGGAGCCTGGTGAAGAGGGAACTGCTGTAGACGAGAGCAGTAGTCCTCAAAGTGCAGCTTCTCTTTGCACCCCACCAGCAGCGGCAGGGTACCCCAGAACTTACTAGAAATGCAGATGCTCAGGCCCCAGCCTGGACCCACTGAATCAGAAACTCTGGGAGTAGGGCCCACCAATCTGTGTTTTAACAAGCTCCCTACTGCCCCACATGACCCTGAGACGTGCTTCAAGTTTGAGGAAACCCTGAAATTAGAAGATTAGGAAAGTTCCATGACCACTTTTACCTCCTCCAGGGTAAATCAGACAGTGGGATTTGATATTTCAGGCCCACTGACCCTGAGCCCTTGGAATCCCAGCCTAGTTGCTCTCCCGCTTTGCCCCACAATGGAATGCACAGCTTAGTAGGCAGTAGATTATACTACGTAGTTTAATATCTGCCAAATTTTAAACATTCTTGCTTGGCAAATGACGTGTCCTAGGTTCGTGTTCAGTGGGCACCGCCATGTTGAATTATGACAGTCAGGTATTTGTAAAATGCTCCCCTTGTGTTAGTCAGGGTTCTCCAGGGAAACAGAACCAATGGGACACACACACACACACACACACACACACACACACGCGGAGAAGGATTTAATTTAAGTGCTCACACAAGTGTGGAGGCTGAGAAGTCCCATGGTCTGCCCTGTGCAGCCGGGGAACAAAGAAGCTGGTGGTGTGATCCAGGCCTCAGAACCGGGGGGCCCATGGTGTGAGTCCCAGCGCCAGGACAGGCAGAGGTCGGTGTCCTTCAGCTCAGCAGTCAGGCGCACAAAGGGGTCTGCCTCTGTGTCCTCTGCGGGCCTCCAGCAGGGTGGATGCCGCCCACCCCCACTGGGGACAGTGGTCTGCTTTCCTCAGATCCCCAGTCCAGATGCTAACCTCTTGCAGAAACACCCTTACAGGCCCCTCCAGAATGTTTCACCAGCTCCCCGGGCATCCTTTGGCCCAGTCAAGTTGACATACAAAATTAACCACCACACTTCTCACGGGACGCCTTTCTCCTGACCCACCCTGGGGCATCCCGCCCCAGACAGTAACTAAGCTAAATTTCCGTCATCTTTAACCCCTAAGTCGATGCCTGCTCTTCCAACTCTTGCCCAATAGTTTGAGAATCTTATTTTCCTCTGTCTCATTATTCATTTTCTCTCTCTATCCCTTTCCCATTCTGGGCCCCACGCTGGCTTTCCTGGTGACACACGGTAGTCCTGGCACCTGACAGGGAGAAGGAACCACCTCCACTCCGAAGCCACAGCGGAGGAACGCCCATGTGACAGACTTCTCAAACCCTTCCAAATACGATAGCAAGATGCCTTTAGCATCTCGGTAAAGGTTTCTGTCCGCCTCCGCAACTCCTCCTGCTTTTTCTCAGGTTCAGTATCCATCAGAAGCTCATATTTGAAATCATATTCTGCTTTGTGTAGACTCTAGTAGATCCAGTCATGTGCCTTCGCCATCCAGCCTCTGGGCTCCAGGTACGTCCCTGGGGGGCATGGGGGGGTGGGGTACTGCTCATTGCTGAGTGGTCGCCTTGTCTGAGAAGACCCCTGCGTATGCACTTAGCTGGCTGCCTTCCTCTAGGTTTTATTCCTCTGCGAGCTGGGCAAATGCTCACAGAATGCTCTAAGCGTCACGGGCCAGTGATTAGATATTTATGGATGTAAAGGAATACACATACGTTGTTGTAGGCTGACCTGAGAACTTGTAATATTGGTTTCCGAGAAGAAATGTATTCAAGTAAGAACCAAAAGCCCCGTCTTGGGTCACGGTGTCTTTGTCATTAGAAATGTCATTCATCTTTATCGAGTCTGGTGATTGGGCTGCCCTGTTTCAGGGCCACACAGAATTGATCCACGGGCTAGGTGAAATGATCTGAGGAGGACTGATAGCCTTTCAGGGGCATCTCCCTGGGCCTGTCAGTGACAGATGTGAGGCTTTGGGTGTCATGTCATCCAGCCTTTCAGATAATGGTGCTCTGATCAGTGCCATAGTCATATAAAACTGTACCCTAACATCAGCCTGTTCTGCTTGGAAAGTTCCTGTCCCTACAGAGCTTTGTCCGGTATTCCCTCAGGTGATGTCACAAAGGACAGTCATAGACTTGGTAACCCCAGCAACCTGGCCTGCTACCTCACCCCCACTTGCCTTCCAGCACTCTCCCTTCCTTTCCCTTCCACAGT
This sequence comes from Lyroderma lyra, assembly GCA_004026885.1. Lineage (NCBI taxonomy): Eukaryota > Metazoa > Chordata > Mammalia > Chiroptera > Megadermatidae > Lyroderma > Lyroderma lyra. Next base: position 152,948 of record PVJL010001197.1, on the reverse strand, counting down.
GTAAGGACTTTATAACCCAGGTCCTTACAGAGCTTTGTAAACTACACAGCACTGTGAAGATAAAAATTAGGTTTTTATATTATGCAATTGCATTTATTCGCCCAGTTTGAGAAACAAAGTCAAGGTCATCTCTGCTCTCCTTCTCTCCCAAGAGCAGACCTAGCTCTTCCTTCCTATTTGTTGCTACATTTCTAGATGCAGTGTTTGTTCCTGTGTCTGCTCCCTGAGAAACAGTGAGATCCTTCAGGGGCAAGATTTGTGTTTATGGGTGTTTTAGAAGAAGGAAGAGGAGGAGGAGGAGGAGGCAGGAGGAGGAAAGAGAAGAAGAGACAGAGAAAGAAACTGCATGGGTGGTGGATGGATGAATGGTGGATGGATGGATGGGTGCTGGATGGTTGGTGGTTGGATGGTGCATGGGATGGATGGATGAATGACAGATGAATGATGGATGGATGGTGATGGGTGGATGGGATGGATGGATGGATGGTGGATGGGATGGATGGATGGTGGATGGGATGG
>PVJL010001197.1:129587-152329 GCA_004026885.1 Lyroderma lyra | reverse complement strand
CAAGGAGCATTGGGACTTTTCTTGCTGATCACATGGAAAGCAGAGAACTAAACCAATTGTACACCCTGGCTCCAAGTGCAGTTGCAAATTCTCTTTCAGCCCTGAAGTCTGTGGCTCACAAGAACCGCACACCTGGAGGCCAGCTGCTAGAAAGTAAAATTTTATATGAATGGGGGGGGGAGTGCTAGTTGCCATGCATCTTTATAGTTTTGAGACATTCAGCTTTTAGGAGGCCCCCTGTTTAGATTGGACCCACTTAAGACACGTATTCCTTCCAATTGCCAAAGATCACAAGACATCAACACCAGCACAATTGGGGCTGAGCTGTCAATGCCATATGGTACCCACACTGAGAAAAGCCTCCAGGGTCTGGAAGTACTTTCAGGCCGTCACAGGGAGAACAGTGAATGCCTCAGGGCTCCCTGCTGGTGATCCCACCCCAGCTTACGTCTGTAAGATAGCACAGCTGCTCACAACATGGTGAAGCAGATAGGCTTTGTATTTGGAACCAACTGTAGGGTCCTTTTCAGGAATAAAGGAACACAACAGCTTAAAATAAAGAGCGTTGCCCCCTGGAAGGAAAGCTTGAACAGCAGTCCTCACAAAGCAGCCCAGGGGAGGCAATGGGCAGGCAAAACATTCTTTCTGTCCCAAACAACTCCAGAGCTTTGTGCAGACTCATCTAGAAGTATATTGATGGGTTGTCACATATGGCATTTATGTGCCAGTGTCAGCGAGGGAAGCAGCAGGGGGGAGACTCTACTTCCTTCCCGGGAGACTACAGGGGACCGAGAGATGACAGGAGGGAAGGCCCTGCGGGAGACCCCCTTCTGCCCTAGGCCTCCCCCCCCCCCCCTGCAGAGAGCCAGCAGTGCCCAGGAGCGAGGCCGCGTCTTCCTGCTCGGAGATGGTTCCTCCCGTTAGAGCAAGCCCGTCCAACCCGCGGCCCAGGGCGGCTTCGAATGCGGCCCAGCGCGAACTCGTAAACTTTCTTAAAACACTACGAACATTATGCACGGACCTTTTTGTTGTTGTTTATCAGCTCTCATTAGTGAGTGTACGTTATGTGTGACCCAAGACAATTCTTCTTCCAACGTGGCCCAGGGAAGCCATGAGGTTGGACACCCCTGATTTCGAGGAACGTTCCAGTCTCTCTGAAGGGTAGGATTTGAAGCTGGGGACTTGGACCCAAGCCACATGTAGAAGGTTCACAATCATCTAGGGAGTGAGTCATGCCAAAGCAGAAGAGGCCAACATGAGATGGGGGACAGGGACCTTACCCGACACTTCCCTGCAGATGACATTCGGGCAGGCCCCGTGAGCCACACGGCAAACTCAGGGCTTTAAAGTCTAGTGCATCTCAGAAAGTAGCTGCAACCTGTGTTCCTCATCCAAAAATCAGTTTAGTCAAAAACAAACAAACAGAAAACGTCAGCACATATTATGGAATACAAGATCTTACATGCCAAAACACAAATTTTGTGGCCAGGAGGGAGCTGAAAGGTATTCCTAAACAGAATCCAGCTTATAACTGTCAGAGATCTCGTCCTCCTTTTCTTAGTGACACTTCCACCCTTTGTCTCTCCACTGTGCATTGAAGTTTCATTATGAAAAATAAAAAATACAGAAATGCATGGAGAGTCACACCATGTATGTGTCCACCACCCAACACTAACGAACAGCAGCAGTCTTTATATTGGCTTCCTATCTTTTTCTAAGAAATGGAATTATCACAGAGAGTAGAAGTTCTCTTTATTCCTGTCCCCAACTCACACGTCCCTTCTTCTCCCAGACATAAGCATGGCGTGGTGCTGGCGTGTGTGTTCTGTGATTTTATGTATTTACTATGCACATCGGTATTGCCAGATACTTACTTATGCTGTTCTGTATTTCAGTTAATATAAATCGATTCATGTACATAAACAGATTGGCAACTCTTTTTCATCTGCTGTTATAATTTTTAGATCTATTTCATGTTAAAATATATAACTCGAATTCATCTTAACTTTAATAGCGTGTAGGCATTATATAATACAAATACATTCTACAACTTTTTTCCCTACTGATGGGGTCTTTTACTGTTAGGAAATTGCTGTACTAAGCATCCTCACATGGTCTTTACAATTTATCTGTGAGTTTCTTTAAGGTATGTTTGTAAAAATAGAAGTACTGGGCACAGTACTAGGCACTTTTAATGATACTAGATATCATCTAATATCTCTCCAAAATGCACAAGTCAATTTATACCCCATTAGGAGTCTGAGTTCCCATTGGCCTATATGGTTCATCAACCTTAAGAAATTGTCAGATCTCTTTATGTTCATCAAGCCGATGGTATGTAATGGTATAAGTTTGTTGAATTAAATATTCATTGATTTGCGTTGCCTGATTATGACTGACCATCCTTTTCTGTCAGGGGACATTTGAAGTTTCCTCTTTTATACATTTCCTCTTCATTGTCTTTGCATGTTTTTTTAATTGGGTTAATCTTTTTCTTAGTGATTTATAAACGATCTTTATGTAGTTAGATTAACAATCATTTGCTATCGATGTTGTAAATGTCTTCTCTAAGTCCATGAGCTGCACATTGAGTTTTAAAATGTGAACTAAGAATATGGGGAACACTTTATACTTCGCAAGGCATCTTTTAATCACCGAATTTCGGCCTCAAAAAAATCATACGAGGCTAGTGGGGCCTCGTTTCTCATCTGTGAGACTCCGTGGTTGGTCATCAGCAGCCTTTTAATGATCCAAGTCTGACCTCTCTTCCCTCCTCTGCTCAGTCACACCCCTCCGTCAGGGTCCCAGTGGGCTATTTGTTGATTACAGCTGGGGGAGAAAGGTACAGGAGACCTTAAACTCTCAGTCATCAGATCCCTTGGACCCCTTGGGTGGTGTCTATCCCCATGAGGGTGGCACTGAGATCAGCATCAGGGGACAAGGAGAGAGGCAGGAAGATGGGAATGTGACATAGGCAGCTCCATCACTTGACCTTCCAAAACAGGGAAGAAGCCAGCGCACACACTCCCCCGCACCCCCACCACCGGACTCACACAGGATGAAGGCCAGCCAGTGTTTCTGCTCCCAACAAGGACACAAGGATGGACTCTAGACAACATTTTATTGAGCGGCCTAGACTCTTCACTGCGCACCCACCTGGAAATGTTACCAGCTGGTTGCTAGAGGCAAGTTTCTGTCACCAAGATGAGAGGGCAGAATGCAACGCACTTCTTTTTCACGGTGTTAGTACGTGTGGAAGCACCGCTTTAGCAGAACTTACACCTAAGACCACAACGGGACACGAGTGCTTCCATTCTCTGCGTTCCACGACGTGAGCATGGCTGCCAACGGTGAGACGGAGCATACCCTGCAGCTGAGCACGAAGTTTCTTCCCACCAGGTCTGCGGTCCACACACCTGGGAGAGTGTGGCCGTGTCCACATTTCGGGGGACACTGGCTTTGGGCATGACCCACAGCAGTGTTCATGAGTGGTACCTTCTCCGTTTCCCCAGGTACCCAAACTAACCGTGGAAAGCGCCCTAATTTAACTCCTTGTTTTTTTATTTTAAGGAAAAAATTACGATAGAGACTCTTAGGTGGTCCAATGGCGTCTGAATATACTGAATAGTTACACTCGTGGCTTCTAATGTAGAACTACTTGTTTCTAGTACTATAGGAACAGATTGCAAAAAGCTTTCCTTTCCCTGCCTTGGGCAATGAGTCTGACGCCTCTCCAGTTCAAGGCCCTGAGACGACGCCTTAAGAGCAACTGATGTTCCACAGGTACTGAGGAGGTTGCTGGCACCCACTGGGCACTGGCAGCCTCTTCTACCACCTCTTCTACTGATGCCAGAGCTTCCAGGAGCCAGCAAAATGTAGAGTGAGCAAGGACTCATTTGGCAAGGGGAGAAACTTGAGAAAACAGTCTCTGAGTGCGTCCTAACAGCTCTTCACACGGGAAATGATGGCTCACGGGCACCTGTGCTAACACGCCTTCACTCCACCTTTTGTTTTGAAGACTCGTTAACAGGTCTGTCTTACAGCTTATGTGGCTTCTAAAAGTTTCTTATCTCCAACACAAATGATTTGAGAGTTGGGCTCTAAAACTGAAGACAAACTTCCTACGAAACACGGGGCCGGTTGTGGGGAGATGAAGTGCTTGAGCCTTCCCCCCACAAGACCCATAGAAGTCCCTGAGAGATGGGTACACCTGGGCACAGGTGGGCTTTGGAAGGTGCCCACCGCGACTCCAGCCAAAAGCATCCACATGGCAGGATGATGTCCTCGATGTGGCCATCCCTGCCCCAACATCAGGACCCCCCCTCACAGGCTCCACCCTTTCAACCCCCCGGGCCACCCTAGCACTGAACGAATCAGAGATGGTGCCCCGGGCCTGGGCCTCCCCGACATGTAGCAATCAACCACAGTGCCCTGTCCCCCACCCTGCCTGGCCTTTCCGTGTTCCCAGAGGACGCTTTCCTGAGAGGCCCTCTGAGGAAGGTCGGTGAAAAGAGGACAATCGGACGCCTGGGGACACCAGAGCCACAGCAAAGTTCTGCAGCTGAAGGCAGGGCCTTCCCCACGCCCTGGAAATCTCCTCGGGGGTCTGCAGAGATGACGACATGGGACGGCCGACAGGGACTCGGGGAGCGCTGTCCAGCGACAGCGACTGCGGGCTGCAGGCGAACGCTGCTGGGCTGGGCGAGGCCGGCAGCCAGGGCCGCGGTGCTCCTCCCGCCGCCCACCCTGCCGCTCAGTTGTAGGAAAGGTAATCGATGAGCCGGGAAGGGATGTTCAACTTGGCGATTTTCTCCAGCCCTCTGACGCCGGTGGCCCTCCTCAAACTCACCCTGCAGAGCTGCGACAGGGTCAGGGGTGTCTCTGGAAAAAAGGCAATAGGCAGCACGGGAGGTTAGCACAACGTAGGTGAGCATGGATTAACACCCTTCAACCCGAAAAAGCTCTCATGGCCGAACCGGAAACGCCTCCCTTTCCTGGAAATAAGATGTGTCCTGCAGGCCTTCCCTGGAAGGCTACCAGGGGGACAGCCAGGGACCACGGACGCAATAGCGGGAAATGGAATTTCGGTGATGTCCATGGGCATTTCATTTCGGGGTGCTCCTTTTGTTTTTTATTCCCCACCACACACACACACACATAATGTTATAACCTAGCACAAGGCTTTGTCGGCAAAGCAGTCACCTACAGCTCATAGGCTTGTCTGTCACACTTTGAGACAAATAAGGGACGGGGCAAGGATTGTCACCAGGCAGGTGCTGGCTGCCAGGCTCCTACATGGTCCAGGCCACCGGCTCTGCTCTCGCTACAGAGCACAGCAGGGGATGACGCACGTTACAAAACGGCTCCGGCAGACAGAGTACGCAATGCCCGTCCTAGTGACAAGGGTCAGGACACTGGGACTAAAAACAAAGCCTGGAATGCTGGCTCAGGAATGTGAGCAAACCAGGGCCAAAGGTGGAAGACGCCAAGAGGTCCCTGGCAGCTGAGGCATGGGGACATTTGCAAAACAGCCTGGCTTCGAGGTCCTGTCTTGGGGAATGATCTGTGTTTGACAAAAATAGAAATGAACCAAACAGAGTATTCTTAAGTCGTGAAAAATTTTTAAACAAAAAGTTCTTTGAAAGAGAAAGAAATTACTGGTGAAATTCATTTTCCCATGTTACTTTGTCCCCAAAATTATTTGGAAGAGAAACATCATCTTCCAGGAAGTATTTAGCTGACCGATATAGACAGAGTTGGCCTCTAAGTTCCTAATGGATGTTGATCAGGTAGCACTGGCCAAAATTTAAATAAATAGTTCTTTTTTTAAACTAATAGGTGTTTGAAGCTTCTTGTGACCCTAACTCTAGGGAAACTCATTTGAAAGTTGTACCCCAAGAAGACATCTTATCCTTAGCCAGGCCGTCTGCACTTTGTAAGCGTTGTGTCTCTACTCTCGGCCTCTTATGGACTTAGTCTGAGATTCTGTCTAGACTCACAAATAAATGATCTGATATATTGTCAGAACGGGGCTTCTTGCAGCACTGTCTCCCAATTCCAAAGTGCACTGCATCATTCACACACTAGCAGAGCCTGGCCTCACTTTCATAGTGCTCGAAGCACTTGGCAGGGGCACTGCTGCTCCACGTGTAGTCTGACGGCTTCTTCCCACGGTTGTCCCGTGCATAGATGTTGCCTCCAAACTCAATGAGCATCTCAATGAGGTCCACGTTCTTCACCTTGGCCGCGTGATGAAGGGCTGTCTCATGAAGCTTTGCTGCGTTCACATTGGCCCCTGCAGGTCCAGAGCGGAAACAGAAGTCACCAAGGAGAGAACATGGAGCTGAGAAAAACATGGGCTTGTACCTTCTTGTCCAGCACAGTATACAAAAGCAATCCCCACTCAGGAGGTAAGACAGCCTCTGCTACAGCCATTTCAAAATCTTTTTCAATATCCAAAAGCAATCATTACTATTTTTTTCTTTTTTTTTTTTCTTTTTTTTTTGTTATGTGGGTTGTTCCCTGGCTGGGAATTGAACCAGGCCACAGTGTTGACAGCACCGAAGCCTTAGCCACTACACCACCAGGGAACTCCCTATTTTTTTCTTATAAGAGTGCTAAGGACTGGTAGCAATAGTAAAGAAATATAAACAGACAGAGCTGCCCAAGCTCCCCTGCCTGTCCGTGCACATGCATACACGTGTGCACACATGCATATGCATGCATGCACATGTACATTGTGTACACACATGTGCATATGACCACAAATGTGCACACGCATGTGTGTACACAAGTGTGCACATGACCATGCACATGCACACATGCATATGCAAATGTGTGTGCGTGTACATGCACACGCAATTGCATGTTGCACATACACACATGCACACCGAGGGCACAAGACAGAGGCTCTAAAATGTGTGTTGCATGAATGAATGAATGAATTTTCCTTAAATATAAATATTCTTTTGTGAAAGGGCAGCTCAAAGGGAAGAGAGGTGAATGTTCCCCGAGCATCCTAGAGTTCAGATAAGAGATGAGGTCTTGTAGCCGTGACTTCAGCTCTGCCATCCACCTCTTTCCCATGATGAGGGTTCGATGTTCAGAAAGATGGGAACAAGTCGTACATAAACAGAGCACTTTTAGGTGCATTAAAAAATGTATACAGATTTGATAAAAATATGATTTGTATAAAAGTCACCCTTAGGGCACAGCCATCCCAACTCTATGCGATGGGATTTTGTGAAGCCTCAGAATTTTTTTTAAGAAAATACTACTACTTTGAAAACTGTCCCTAAGTGGATAGGAGGTTATACAGAAAGGGGATAGAAGAAACGAGTTTTGGGTTTTGGTTTTGGTTATTTTCCTACATTCACTGGTTTGGACCTTCTAAATCCTGCAATGCTACTTCTCTTTTTTCAATTACAATTGACATACAATATTATATTACAGGTATATAATATAGTAGTGAGACATTTATATACCTTACAAAGTGATCACCGCACCGTGGTAAGTCTAGCATCCACCTAGCACTATGCACAGTTATTAGAATATTATTGACTGTATTTCCTATCCTTCCTGTACTTCACATCCCTGTGACTATTTTTATAGGTGGCAATTTGTATTTCTTCATCTCTTCCCCTTTTTCACCCAGCCCCCAACCCCCCACCCCACTCTGGCAACCATCAATTTGTTCTATTTGAGTCTGTTTCTGTTTTGTTTGTTCATTATTTTGTTCTTTAGATTCCACATGTAAATGAAATCATGTGGTATTTGCCTTTCTCTGTCTGACTTATTTCACTTAGCATAGCACGCTCTAGGTCCATCCACGTTGTCACAAATAGCATGATTTCATTCCTTTTTATTGCTGAGTCATGTTCCATTGTATATGTATATATCACTTCTTTATCCATTTGTCTGTCCAAGGACACCAGTTTGCATCCATATCTTGGCTATTGTAAATAATGGTGCAGTGAACACAGGGGTGTGTATGTCTTTTTGAATTAGTGTTTTCAATATCTTCAGATAAGTATCCAGGAGAGGGATTGCTGGGTCATATGGTAGTTCTCATTTTAATCTTTTAAGGAATCTCCACACTGTTTTTCCATAGTGGCTGCACCCATTTACAATCCCACCAACAGTGCACAAGGGTTCCCTTGGAAGAAAGTATTTTAAGAAGTCAAGAAAAAAAAAAAGTCAAGCAAATGACCCAGCATCGCCGAAGTTATGCCCCAAATAATAGATTCAAATTACAACCATAAAATGCCATCCAAGTGGGGTTTTTTAAAAAATCACCAGCACGTCACCATGTAATGATAAATTTAGAGGGCCAAAACAGGAGGAGATGGAAGAGTATAAGGCTATTAGATTTTAGGCCCACGGCCAAAAACTACTTGAAAAATCCTGCTTTCTGATTTCGGACTTAAAATAGTTTCAATCCCCTAGTAGAACCTAAAAACTACATTCATGACAGTGGTCACTGTGTGACCCTAAGAACGCAGCAAGCCCTCCATTACGGTAACGCGAGTGGGAGATGTTTTCACCACACCCCACGGGCAAACTCCGAAGTCCCGTCAGGAAACCATCCCTCACTGAGGAAGGAGGCTAAATTACCTAATTATTTAATTTGGCAGTATGTATCACAAAAATAGTCTTTAAAAGCAATCCATTAAGTAAAAGAAACATTTCCCCTGCCAGCTAACCATGCTGCACCCTCAGAAGTTCTCTTGCAGTGCTTCCTCGATGAACAAAAAACGGTACCGTGTTGAGAACACGATGCAAATATGAATTTGAACGCTAAATGCAAACTTGTAATGGAAAACAACTTGTAAAGTCTACGGAGTCTAAAGTCCAAGTAGCTTTCTCTCGGGTCATTAATTCTCACAATATCCTTACCAATAGGGAATGAAAGAGATTGTGTCTAGAATTTTGGGGACAGAGAAGGGGGCACAGGGGAAGTAAAGATACTCTCATGGTCAAGGAGAAATAGCTCTAAAACATCACACTCCCTTCCATCCTGTTTAATGTGGTTTCAGTATACAAGGCCTTAACAGGGTGACTCTTTCCAAGAGGCACAAAACAGGCTCTCTTAAAAACACATTCTTGGCGTCATTTGATTGGGTGCAAGAAAGGACTGGTGACTAAGAGGGAAGCTGGCACGCTCTGCAGCAGATGGGACCAACAGACCAGAGGTCCACAAGGCAACACGGGTGGGGCTTAAAAACACAGGGCTAAGTGGAAAAATAGCAAATCAAGTACCACTTACGTCAATTAAAAGTACATGCCTCAACGGACAATGTGTGTCTTACGAAAACACACACAGACGTACATTAGAATGGTGGGGAGCAGGGTGGGCAGGGGAACGAAGGGCGGGAGAAGCAGGGGGAAGTGGCTTTGTGTAGTCTAAGGATGATCATGTGCCTTGAACCAAAGCGGGAGAGAGAGAGAAAACACGAGCGTCAGCAGAACAGGTAATGCCATCTGGGCATTAAAACTTCTCACTTCATGCTTCAGAGAAAAGGGGTCAAAGTCTGCTCATTATCAAAAATCCGGATTTCAAAGCAAAATGGGATTGCAGTGGTCTCAGACTGAAACCTTAGCCGGCGAAGACAAGGGGGGGGTCTGTCACCAGCTTCGCACACCGAGACCCGCCCCCTGTCCCCCGCCGCCCGGAGCCACTCCTGGACAGAGCGGGCACATGTAGCTCAGTACGATGCTGGCTGACACACTCACTGAGAAGCATGTGGGGACAAGGACTGGGCTGGGGAGGCAGAAGCAAACACGGTTTAAGGGCTCCTCCCAGTGCTCCCAGCAGAGTTAAGTATTGCTGGTGATCAGATTAAAAAGTACCCCACCACAGTAGCTGGTCTTCCGCCTTCCCCAGCTCTCCTGCTCTGCAAAAATCCTATGTAGCTCAGTAACTTCGCCTCTGCCACAAGACTGACAGTCCATGTATCCACTCCTGGGGGCCCCATGGCCCCCCACAGCCCGGCTCCTCTCAGTTCACATGCATGTTTTTCTAGAGACAAGGTTTTCCAAGGGGTCTAGGACCTATCGCACACAAAGCTGAGAAGCACTGCTTTAAAAAGAAGCCATATGCTGTCCTTTTCTCTCTACTTTTTCTATTGTTTAAAAAAAAAAAGTTTTTCTGGAATGAAAAGAATGACAATAAAAAGTACTTTTCTTAAAAAGGAAAATGATCTAAGAGAGGATGTAGAGGAGACCATCTGAGACGAGAATAGCCATCTAGGATTGAATGTACAGTGCAGTGGCAGTCACAGTGACAGTCACATCAGAGGGCCTTCTGCACTTTAGCCCAGACAGAGTGAGGGAGTCTGTGTGCAGGCCCTTCAAAGGAATGCTTCGGTCTCCACAACCCTCCATCCCACCCAGATGGTAGGGGGACTCCTCTTCCAAGCACTGGAGCCCTGGGCTGGCAAGCCTAATGTGGGACTAGGACCCCCTTGCTCCTCGGGGGGGGGGGACCTCCATAGCTGAGCTATCCCTTCTAATCGCCCCACCGTGGGTTAGGGACAAGCCAGTTCATCATCTCCGCCCTCCTACCAGTCTCAAGGTGGCTCCCTCTTTATCTCCTTAGTTACAGGAGTCCTGTTGAACTAGTCTTCAGGTGGCCCTCAGCAATGGTGGTTCTACAATTCAGTTGTGATTTTGACGTGGTCATGGGAGGAGGTAAGCACAGCATTTACCTACTCTGCCATCTTGACTGGAAGGAAGTAACCTGGAGCATTTTTAGAACACATGACAACACCTTGGATTGCAATGCTGCCAACTCCATTTTCTACGGATCCCCGTCTCTTTCTGATTTAAACAGTAATCTTATTAGGTATCGCTGGAGAGTCGCCTGTGACCACTAAAAATAATGGTTAGCATTTGTTGAGCACTGTGATGCACCAGGAATTACAGAAGTGTTGTCACAAATCCTCTGAGCAAGCCTGCAAAGTAGGTTTTATTTTCCCAGATTTATAGATAATAGAGAAACTGAGGCCCACGTCTCAGCAAGTGGGAGAGCCAGCTTCCAACATGGGCTGTCTGACTCCACCACCCAGCTCCCTGCCAGCACGTGGTGCAGGTAAACGTGACACACCTGCATGGAGCAGTGCACGTAGAATCACAGATGCACCTGCATTGAACGGCGCAGGCGTGAACACAACACACCTGCATTGAGCAGCACCTTGACACAATCCAGATGCTCTCGGGCGCAGGCAACGTGCAGAGGGGTCCCAAAATGGCAATCGTGTGCTTCCAGATTGGCCCCGACGTCAATAAGAAGCCTCACGCATTCGGAACTCCCTTAAAAAAGAAATGCAGAAGAAGGAAAACCTCCAATGAGCATGCGCATTTGAACTCACAAGCATGGCGGGGCAGATGGGCCACGTGCTTGAGAGAGGGAAACCAGGACTACATCCCAGGCTAAGAGACCCACGAGGCCCTAGGGAGGGTGGTTCTCCTTTCTCCTGAGGGCGCAATGGCTCTCAAGCCTGCCCAGCAGGGGCGGCAAGGAAGCACACCGTCAGCCCTGCTGTGGGGAGGACAGGAAGTTGGGGAGTACCAAAGTGGGGCAGAGAAGATTCTGCTCATCTCACTGCTCCCCAGCTCCTCGGTGAGAGAGAAGGTGCTCCCTACCTCGGGGCTGCCCCCTAAACTGCGTTGGGAGCGCCAAGCCTGGAGGCGATGACATAAACCTACTGGCATCCCCAATCCAAGCCTCCTAAGTGAACTATCTAAACTTCCTCACCACGGGGTCCCCAGCCCACAGCCACCTTTCCTGCCTCTTCTCCTGGCTCCTCCCTGGGCGTCTTTACGGCAGGTTCCCTGCAGGGTCGGGGTGCATTGTGTACAAGACTCTACCCTCTCTCATCACCTAATCACACTTCCTTTTGGTACGTACCAAGCGTCCACCTCTAGCCCTCCCAAGAAGCTCAGCCACTCATCTACAGTTGTCTGCTGGCCATTCTCTTTGCATGTCTTGACCACTCCCAAGTCCTCTCTCTCCCCTCCCCAGGGGCATCTCCTCTCAGCCAATCCATCTCAGCCATTGGCTGCACGCCCCGCTCAGCCCTGAGTCGGCTTTGACCCCACACTCTCCTCTCCCTCATCTCAAAGCCCATCAATTCTTCTCTCCAGGTTTTCTAAGTGAATCCCTCCCACTTAGGCTCCAAGAGCTTTGCCCTTAGATCACTAAGATGCATCCCCATCCACCCACCGCCAGGTCATCTCTCCACTTCTAGGATATCTCCACCACCATTTCAATCTCTTCAAGAGTAGAGCATATCACCCCAAAATATACGACTTTGGCATAAGGTTAATTTTGAGCTGAAGACTACTGAGAAGAAACACTGAAGAAATGCTCTCTGCCCTACCTGAAACTGCTTAAAAGTAGGACGAACGAGGGCTGTCCAGAAAAAGTCCAGCCATAAGTGCCTCTAGTTTTCATATTACATGGCTGGACACTTTCCGGACAGCCCTCGGGTGTTTGTAAAGGTTCCCCCTCTCTACCAGGAAGGACAGAAGTTAGTCACCATAGACAATGCTAGGTGGCGTTGCTAAAACCAGGCCCGGTCTACCATTAGTTCCCCCAAGTACTTGCTACTCTACAACTTGCCATCCTAGAAGCTTCAAGTCATTTTCCTTTGTCTTGTCATTTCTCTAAAACTTTATTGTTCTATATAAGCCCAAGTTCTAACCGCCCCCTTGAGTGACATATCCCTGAGTTCTCCCACGTATATGTGCAATGCACCGTTCACATGAACAAACTTCTGTTTTCTCGTGTTAATCGGTTCCTTGTCAGCCTCATTGATGGAGTAAACCTAAGATAGATAAAGGAAACAATTGTCCTCCCCCACACTATCACGGATGGCCACTAAACCGACCTTTCAAAAATGTTGTTTTCCTGTTGTTCAGCATCTGCTTAGAAATCTTCCAAGAGCTGCCTGTAGCAGCCCCCAATTTGCCTGTGGGTCGTGAAAGATGACCTAACTGGGAATTGGGGTGTGAGGCCACAGAGAATAGTGGCCCTGCATGAGGGCGCGGAAGAGGATACACCACACACCCCAATAAAATGCAGCGAAGACAAAACACCGTGCCAGACATTCAAAACGTAGGGCACAGGTTTTGCAACCTTTGGTCAAAACAGTTGAATCCAAAATCCTTAGTCTGTCATTTGAAAATTTTCCACCAGCTAGTCTCGCCCTAAATTCTAGGCTTATCTGTTGTTGCTTGTCTGTCGGGAGCTTCTGATCCAGGCAGATTGGACGTCATTTTCCCGGCCCGGCCTTCTCCTTATCTTCCCACATCTGAAGTCCGTCCATTCTCGGAGGCAACTGAAATCCCACCTGCGCCCTGAGCCTGCAGAACCAGATTCCCCTCCTCTGAGAGCACCTGTCCTCAGGGATGTGCCTGGGTCTCGGCTCACCAGGTAGATGGTGGCAAAGTCTGAGAGGCTGCAGAGCGGCCAGTCTCCGGTGCTAACATCTGAAAGGCACCGAGCGTCTCTGCTGAGAAACAGAATCCTATTACGGAAACAACCGCCCCCTGGTCCTGGGAAAGAACCCTCTCCAGGAGGAGAGCCGAGATCCCCACGGCCCGGCGACCAAGAGGCGGATACAGCCCGGGAGCTCCCCTGGGCCAGCCCATGGCTTCCACTTCCTGTCTACACGGCTCCCTTGCACCCGACTCACCGCTCATGCAGGCCTCGTGCAGCGGGGAGGCCGTGTACAGGGGCGGGTTGACCTTGGCCCCGTAGGAGAGCAAGAGCTTCACACACTCGATGCTGCCCGAGGCACAGGCGTCGCAGAGCGGGGTGCTGCCGTCGATGTTTCGGGCATCCACCTCATGCGGGGGAAGAAACAGGTATGACCGGGCGCAGGAGAAAACGCGCTTTCTCACCCCGATGCACATGCACGTTGGCAAAGACACGCCTCGGCTTTTCTAAGAAGTTCTTAGGTTTCCTCGGACGTGCTCAGGCGCCAGGCCGGGCAGGGGCGTTCTCGGAGAGGGCTGGGGTCGCCTGCCAGCCTCAGTGCAGACGTCATCCTGTCTGGGGCTCTTTTCTCCCTTGGCGGGATCAACTCAGCCTCACTCTGGCCGCCACCCCAACCCCCAAAATGTGCAGAGCAGGCAAGGAGGGCTACAGGTTCACGCTGAGGAAGGCAGAGCATGACAACGGCTTTAACCCCAGCCTCAGCTCGGAGGGCCTGACACTGCTTAACGTGCCTCCTGCGGCTGGGAGGGCCACGGGGCAGGAGAAAGGCAACTCCCCAACCGGCCGATTCTGCTGAGAATGGGTCCGACTTGGGCTGCTATTTGGGGACACGCTGAAGCTTGCGTCCCTTCCTCCTCAGTCAGCTTCATGGCCAAGCTTTGGGAAAGAGCAGGGGGGACCCCGTGAACCCCGACACTGCAGCCTGCACCCTCCTATACCAGCAGCATCCGGGAGGCCGCTGTCGGCTCCCCCAGCCCACTGCCAAGTGCCCCCCAGCAATTCCGCCAGCCCGAAAGCGCAGGGTGTGGCGCTAGTACTGGCACCAGGGAAAGCAGCAACTCTGAATCTTTTTTGTTCCTTTTGACCATTTTTGCCAGAGAGCAGTTGGCCAGCATCCATCCCACTTAGTCACCCTGCTCTCTCCACCACTTTGCTCAAGCACCCGCCTTCTCTTTGACCCCCAGTGACCCCCTACGAGCCAAGTGCATGAGCCCTCTTAGTGGTCCTAGTGTGTGGCTGACGCGGAGATGGCCCCGGCCCGCCCTTGGCCCCCACCAGTCCCCTTTCTAGCTGCTCCCTCCTTTCCTCCTCAGCCTCCTGCAGCCGTTTCTTTCCTTTCTGAGCATCTGCAAGTCCCAGAACACTGATCCCCAAACCCACCTTTTCCTCCCTCTGCGCGGTCCCTGAGCTTGTCCCCCCCACCCCCGCAGCCGCCACCGGCCTCACTGGGTGTCCTGGAGGGCCACTCACCTGGGCCCCGGCGGCCAGCAGGAGCTGCACGCACTGCACCTGGCCCTGCAGACTGGCCGCGTGCAGGGGCGTGATGGAGTCCACCATGACCTGGTTGACGCAGGCGCCGCTCTCAATGAGCTGCTGCAGCTGCTGGGCCTCGCCGCGCTGGGCGGCCTCGTGCACGGGGGTGCGCTCCACCCAGAAACCTGGAAAGGAAACGGGCCGCATGCTGAGACCATGCCACCTCTACGCCGGTCAAACGAAGGCACCTACGGCTCCTGGGACCCTTTACAAAACTCAGACACCACGTATGATGGTGTCACTGGTGCCGACCCTCCAGTCAAAGTCCAGTTTTTGGCAGCACGGGAGGAGCTTTGCAATGGGGCCTTGCTCACCCCCGTGACCCATCTCCCACACCACCCCACAAACCCCACACTCCATTGACACTCCTTATTGTCCCCACCATGCCACACCTGTGTCTCCTCGCTGTGTTCTTCTTTGCCTGAAATGCCCACCTCCACCCCCTCCCCTCCAAGCGTCCATCCTGCAATCTCCCGTTCAGACACCTACATACTCCACGTGAAGCCCGCTGAAATATCTCCTTCCCTGGGAGACACTTCCCCCACGATGCTCACACATACACACTCACTCACACCGTCTCCCCGTTTGTTTGGGGGTGCCTGGAAAGTGGGAACCAGGTTTTCATGACTCCATTTTAGCGGATCCCCACAAAATCACGTCATCTGCGAATGTCTTGCTTAGCTCCCTAGCTTGAACGTCTCGTACAGCGTTGAACAAAAGTGGCGAAAGCCAAGCCCCGTGCCTCGGTCCCGGCCTAGGAGCGACAGCTCTGTGTTTCACCACTAAGGATGACGTGAGTGTGGGGTTTCGCAGACAGGCTTTCGCCGGACGAGGAAGTTCCCGTCCGTTTCTAGTTTTCTATCATGAGAGGGTGTTGGATTTTGTCAAATACTCTTTCTGCATCTATTACAATGGTCACGCCTGCTTTTTGTATTTCTTAATTCTATCAGACGTTAACTGATTTTCAGATGTTAAACCAACCACCCATTCCTGAGATAAATCCCACTTGGTATGTAATTCTTTTTATATGACCCTAGATTTGGTTAGCTAGTATTCTCTGAAAAGTCTTGTGTCTATGTTCTTAAGTATCCGTTTTCTTTTGATTGATATATTTGTCTGGTTTTTATATCAAGGTACTATTGGCCTCATAGAATGAGACAGTAAATATTCTCTTGTAATTTTTGAAGGAGTTTTTGAAGAATTGATATTAACTCTGTCAATGTTGGGTCAAATTCACCCGTGAAGACATCTGGACCTGGGCTTTCCTATATTTTTAAGTTAGTAATTCAATCTCTTCATTTGTTATAGCTGTATTCAGATTTTCTCTTTTTTGAGTCTGTTTTGGTAGTTTTAGGTTGTGCCTTTTTAGGAATCTGTTCACTCCATCTATGTTATATAAGTTGTTGTTATGCAGTTTGTTATGGACTGAATTGTGCCCCCCCTCCCCGCCCCCTGCAATTTCATATGTTGAAGCCCTAACCCCTAGTATCTCAGAATGTAACTATATTTGGAGGCAGGGTCTTTATAGAAGGGGTTACGTTAAAGTTAGGCCATTAGGGTGGGTCCTAATCCAATGTGACTGAAGTCTTTATAAGAAAAGGAGATTAGGACACACAGAGAGACCCTAGGGACATGCATGAACAGAGGAAAACCATGTAAGCACATGGAGAGAGAGGGTGGCCATCTGCAAGCCAAGGAGAGAGGCCTCAGGAAAAAGCAAACCTGCCAGCACCTTGGTCTTGGACTGGCAGCCTCCTGACTATGAGGAGTAAATATCTGGTGTTTAAGCTGCCCAGTCTGTAGCATTTTGTGACAGCAGCCCAAGCTGACTAATACACAGTCGTTTGTAGTATCCCCTTAGGATCCTTTTTATTTCTGTAAGGTCCACAGTAGTGTCCCTTCTTTCATTCCTGATTTTGGTCATTTGAGATTTCTCTTTTTTTTTTCCTTGGTCAGTTTAGCTAAAGGTTTATCAATTTTGTTCATCTTTTCAAAGAAACAACTTTGAGGTTTTTAGGGGTGCCACTGATGTTTATATTGTTTTCTGGTCTCTGTTTCATTAACTTTCCCTCTAAGTTTTATTTCTTCCCTTGTGCTTTCTTTGGGTTTGGTTTCCTCTTCTTCCAGTGTCTTAAGATGAAAGTTTAGGTCATTGATTTCAGATGTTTTTCTTCTTCTTTAATACAAGTGTTTACTGCTATAAATTTCCTCTAAGTACTGCTTGAGCTGCATCTTAGAAGTTTTGGTGTGTTCTGTTTTCATTTTTATTCACCTCAAACTGTTTTCATTGTTGCATTCCAACCTCACAACATAGGTGCTCAACAAGTATGTCAATTAGTAAATAAACAAAGGCACCACTCCTATCCCAAAATGGAGTAAAATTCTCCCTGTTATACAATGGCATACCTCTTCTCATCACACCCTGACCATCACCCACCTTTCAGCTCTAGAGAATGAGGTACACAAATAACCTGATCCTCCTATACCGTTAAGCAATAGTTCTCACACTTGAGCATCAGCACCACCTGGAGGGCTGAGCCCCACCCCACCCCCAGAGTCTGAGACAGTAGGTCCCAGGAAGGGCTTGAGAATCTGAATTTCTAACAAGTTCCTAGATCATGCCACTGCAGCTGGCCTGGGGGCCACACTTTGAGAACCACTGCTTTAGACAATGCTTTTCCCGCTGAAGGAAGCTCCTTCTCTCCCTAACTCTGGCCTCCTTAACTCGTTCCCCCATCCCCACCCCCCACCCCCACCTCTGCTCATCCTAGATGACATCTACTTGCACCTTCCCTGACTGAAATCCAGCCTCCACTCAGCCACAGTCCACACAGTTAACAGCCCCTCCTCTGGGCCCCTCAATAAATGGTGTCTGTCTGCAGGATGTTTCCCCCCTCACCTCTACCTATCTGTCTTGCCCACAAGCCAGAGAGCCTGTGTGACCCCATGAAACAGGGACTCTATCGGGGGGGTGGGGGAGATGAAGGGAAAGCAGAAACGCAGAGGATCTATCTGATGGCCACAAAGTACTCATATATAAGCCAAGCTTCTGGAACTTTCCACTGACCATCTCAAGAAGGGGCCTCAGTATGTTTCCCAGTAGTAACTAACAGTCACCCATGGGCCTGTTTTGGGGTTAGTGAAAAATGGCTATGATTCACTTGAAAGTCAATCTAGAGGGAGCAACACCTCAAGAACAGAATGAGCAGTGGCACCCCTAAAAAGAGGAGAGCAGGGTGAGGCCCTAGGATGCACAGCAAAAGAGAACATGCAACTCAGGAGGGCTGGACTCTGGGGGCGCCTGTGGCTGAGTCGCAGGTCACCTGGATGGCTCCCACATGCGTCCAGCCAGCAGCGACCTGAAGAGATGTGACACCTTCCACTGCAGGGTACAGAGACGAGTGAGATTGGCCCAATGCAAATTTGTAAACTTTCTTAAAACATGACGAAAATTATGCACGGGCCATTTTTTTTTTAGCTCATCAGCTATCGTTAGTGTGAGTGTATGTTATGTGTGGCCCAAGACAATTCTTCGTCCAACGTGGCCCAGGGATGCCACACATTTGAGCCCCCTGTTCTAGAGGAAATGCATCTCCCTGGTAACCAGCAGCGCGATGGAGGGCAGAGGTCAGAAGCAGCAGGTGTGACAACAAAGAAAAGAAACTTGTGCACATCAAAGGGCACGATCAACAGACCGAAAGGCAACCTACGGGAGGAAGTATTTTCAAATCATATATCCAAAGGGGTTAATATCCAGAATACTATCTAAAGAACTCCTACAACTCAACAACACAAACAAATAATCCAATTTTTAAGAGGACTTAAATTGGTATTTCTCCAAAGAAGGTAGGCAAATGGCCAAAAGCACATGCAAAGATGTTCAACATCACTAATCATCAGAGAAATGAAAATCAAAACCACAGTGAGCTATCACCTCATACCCACCTGAATGGCTACTACCAAAACAAACAAACAAACAGAAAGACAGACGGAAAATAAATGCTGCCAAGGGTGTGGAGAAACTGGAGCCCTGGTGCTCTCTGGTAGGTATGTAAGCTGGCACAGCCATCACAGAAAGTGAAAGAGAACTACCATTGATCCAGCAATCCTACTTCTGGGTACATATCCAAAGGGGTCAAAGGCAAGATGTTGAAAAGATGTCTGCACCCCCATGTTCACTGCAGCATTGTTCACAATGGCCAAGACGGGGAAGCAACCCAAGTGTCCACGTGAGGATGAATGGGTACAGAAGTGTGGTTCGCCCACGCCGTAGAGCGTTATTCGGCCCCACAAACGAGGGGAATCCTGTCACCGGCGACATGAATGGAACTGGGGGATTTGGCACTAAGTGAAATAAGCCTGTCACAAAGAGACAACTACTTACATGACTCCACTTAGGTGAGTGATATTCGTAGCGACAGAAAGGAGAACGGAGGTTGCCAAGGGCTGGGGGAGGGGAGAAATGGTGGCTTCAGCAGGTGCAAAGGTTCAGAGCTACCAGAAGACGAAGTTCTGTTGCACAACAACGTGCACATAGTTAACACCACTGAACTGTACACTTAAAATTGACCGTCTTAATCATTTCTGTGTGTCTTTTTTTTTTAACCACAATTAAAACTTTGGAAATCATCTTTTTTTTAAAGTAACAAAGTAAAAAAAGATGGAGAAAGCCCTAGGGGTGGGGAGGTTGTCACCTGCAGCTGTTCCCAACCACAGGCTGTCATCAAAGGAGACGGTTGCTGTGGGAGAAGAGCGACACAGCGTGCGATGGTGGCCTCCCTAGCCTCTGGTGACCCCGGGAAGGGCTGAGAAGGAACACTGGGGCCGCAGGGCGCCCCGCGGAGCTGTGTGCATGCCCTGCCCCTCAGTGGGGAGCTCCGCTCTCCCTCAGTGAAGAGGTGCGGAATGACTAACCTTAAAACAAGAAGACACACCTGCTTACCTTCAGTGAAGGCAGCACAGGAAGACACTGTATCAGTCAGGCTCTGTTTCCAGCCCTGTGCCTGAACCCCAGTTGGGACGTGACACCCCCATTCCCCTAGGAGTGGGGCCACCCTGGAACCCTGGGACCCTCCTGTTCTACCAAGTTCCCTCTGGGATGAGCATTTTCCTAAATCCCAGCCCTGCCACTTAGTTGGTTTCCTACCTCCCCTCTTCCCATCAGCCTCCTCCCTCCCGTCACCCCCACTCCAGCCTTCCCAGCCTTCCCCTGGCCCCTCTCTAAAGCAGCTAAGTTCTAAGTGGGTCATGGGGGGCCACTCGGGACCCTTCAGTAGCCCCTTTCTTCAGGATAAAATCCACACTTCTTTGCAAGCCAGGTACACAGCCCCCCAGGAGGGAGTCTCCGCCTCTTTCTGCACATCCCTCCCATCACTGCCCCCACCCCCCACCCACACACAATTGTCTCCCATTATACCGAGCTTTGCACAGCTCACAGAGGGTCAAGTGGCCCAGGCCCTGTGCCTTTATATGTACTGTCCCCAACGAAAACACAGCCCCCACCCCGCCAGCTGCCCAGTGCCCATCCTCCGCCTGAGTGAGCGAATCCTCCCTCAGCACTAAGACCCGCCGAATGCCTGCCCGCCCGCCCTCTCCCTTCTGGGCGCCGGCTCCGTGCAAACAGCTGTGCACACGTCACGCCTGCAGCCCGTTCACACTGCTCTGTCATCCTCCCGGGAGCGTGTTCAGGGCAGGACGAGGGCTCCCACCCTCTGGTTCCAGCACAGCCCCCGACACACGGACGGGCATGGATGATGGATGCTCCAGAAGCAGGCTGTACGCACGCGCCGACAGCTTCTTCCCGATGCCGTTGGGTCTGCCCTCCCATCACCCAGAATCCCCCACCCCCGCCCCCACAAAGCACAACCACCTCCCAGGCCCTCACAGGCCTGCCCAGCCCATGGCTCCAAGTCTGTCGTAACAAGAGCCAAGGCCACAGTCTGGGCACTGGTTCTCCAGAGTGACAGCCGTGTCCCAGGCTGTTCCTGCTCTTGCCGATGCTTTGGTTTGAGGTCATGGTGACACCTGTGTCGTTCCTCCTGTTGGCCACTGCTGGCAGGCACAAGCTCATGAAGGGTTAAGTGAAGACCTTCCTCTTGGAAACTAGCCTGTCATCCACAAACCTACTGCCCGATGACACTTGGAGTCACCCAGCGAGGAAGTCACCCACACCTGTCGCTCTTCCGTCCCATGGTATGCCCTAACTGATTCAGCCTGTGTACCAGAGGTGCATCTTTCTGCCCCAGCTCTGGCACCGCCTTTGCCTTGGTGGGGGCCCCTGACACCTCACATCTGAGGGCGGAGAGATTTCGGCCTACCCCACAGGGTGGCTGTGAAAACTGAATGGACTATTCCACACGGTGCCTCAGGCCAATTGTAAGTGCTCGGTAAACAACAGACACTATGACTCCGACAGGGTCATCAGCACCATGACTACTTCTGCTAGTCCTGCTGGGATCCTGGCTTCCAGCTCTACTGTCTGGCCTTGTTCCATAACGAGCCCGCCTGGGCCCCCGGACC
This sequence comes from Lyroderma lyra, assembly GCA_004026885.1. Taxonomy (NCBI): domain Eukaryota; kingdom Metazoa; phylum Chordata; class Mammalia; order Chiroptera; family Megadermatidae; genus Lyroderma; species Lyroderma lyra. The sequence goes on along the minus strand of PVJL010001197.1, from coordinate 130,776 downwards.
CGCGGGGTCTGGCAGAAGCCCTTCCCCCAAACCCTGCAGTAACTACCCTTGATGTGGTAGCTTTCCACCACACCTCCTCGGCAAATGCAGGGCAAGACTGGAGGGAGCCCAGGCCGTTTCTGCAAGGGGGTGGGAGGTGGGGGTGACAGTGTGCGGGATGTAGAGGTCGGGGGTGGACACCGAAGCCACCACGAAGATGGTTTTCTGAGGCCTGATCTCTCGGGGCCAACCTTCAGCTCTCAGGAGAAAGACAGGGGTCCCAAATGACACGTCCCGCAAGGTCTCAGAAGGACAAGGGTATGTGCGTAAAAGCTAACAATGACTTTAAGAGCTGAAAGGGCCTTAGCAATCCTTTACCATCGACCCTTCCAGAAAAGCACGGCAATGTATACTCATCCCTCTGATAGTACAGGAACAAACATAGAAAAGGGTCATCAACCCGTAAGGACAGAGACCGGTGCCTGAGAATGGCGGTGCCTACGAAGACATGATACACGTGACCGGCCCGGCACAAAGTGGGTACTTAACACGAGGGCTGTCCCGAAACAGCCAGCCGAAATGCCTCTGCTCTCCAGGGTGCAGGGCTGGGTGCGTTCCGGAAGCCCTCGGAAGCGGTGTTCCTCACAAGCAGTAATTGTGCACAGGGTGGTCCGACGGCAAATCAGCGTCGCCTTGATTCCCACAGGAAAACAGAAATCTTTACCTTTATAGGTAGACACTGGCTTAGGGATCGGGGCTGAGTGTCCCAGCTTTTTAAGAGCGTTTTCAGCAACGTCGTCCTCAGTGTTTGGATCACGAATGCCCCAAGTACTGGCGTGTCAGGGAACGTGAGGTCAAAGGGCACACGGTGTGGTTTTAAGATACTGTTAAATTAGGTAAAAATTGAGTAGAAAAGATTACCTTCCTATTGGGACAAAACAGTCACCACTTGGTAAGAGGGAAAAGGAAAGTGAAAGCGAAGAAGTGAAAGTGAGAGAGAAGTGAAACTAGATGACTGCGAAGGCAAGGCAGAAAGGCGGCCGGGAGAAAGCGGGGTTAGGGGGCGGCAGCTCCCTCCTGCGCCCTCTGCAGGCAGGTCTCCCTGAACACAGTCAGATCCCCCAGATCCCTGGCTCCGGCTCGCACCTCCGCCCTCCTCCTCCCCTCTCCTCCCCTCCCCCTCTCCGTCTTCTCCCCTCCCCCTCCCCTC
>PVJL010001197.1:0-129487 GCA_004026885.1 Lyroderma lyra | reverse complement strand
AGATGCTGACGCGGAAGCCTCCAGTGAGCCCCCACAGTCCACCGAGAGAGCCAAGTCCCTAACCAAACTCCCTGCAAGAAATCAAACCAAGCGGCCTGGCTCCCAAGCCCCTCTGTGCCACCTCTCGCACCCGCATGCACAGCCAAGATTTACAGGAAAAGAGAAAGAGAGCAAAACAAACAAAGCAAGGAATTCTGAAGAAATCAGGTCCGGACAGGTAAAAACGACTAAAGAACGAATCTTGAGACCTCAGGAGAGAGGAGAGAAAATACTGACAGCCAGGGGCCTTCCAAAAGAGGAATCAAGAAAGAAAAAAAAAGCTTTCCGCAACAACAATACAAATATGACAGCAAAAATTAAAAATAATAAAAGATTGGTAAACGATGTTCAGAAAATCTAGAGAGTGGTACAAAAAGATAAGGAGATGAAAAGTACATAAAAATTAGTAAAAAAATAATAATAATAAAGATTCCATCCAGGAAGTCTAAAAGCCAATTAACAAGGGCTCCAAAAACAGAAAAGAGAAGTCTCCAAAAAAACTACACTAAAAAGTCTCTGAATTGAAGGGGATGAGTCTCCAGACAGGAGGGTCCTAGGAGTAGCCTAAGTGATGTATATAAAGGGCCCACACCAAGCCACACTGTCATGTCGTTTCAGAACAGCAAGGATAAGGAAAACCCCTAAAAGTTTCTAGAGAGGAAGAAAAAAAATCACAAAGAACCAGGAATCAGAATGGTTCTGGGAACTCAAGGACAGGAGCAATGCCTTCAAAATACTGTGGCAAAAGGATTTCCAGCCCAGGATTCCAAACCCAGCCAGGCTGCCAAGGAAGTGTGGAATCAGACATTTGGGGACAACTAGCAAGATCTCAAATAACTTGCCTCCTCGTCACTCTCTCTGGGGGCCTTCCTGGAAGATGTATTCCACCAAAATGAGGGAGTTAAACCAAGAAAGAGGGAGATACAGGATCTAGGATTCACCGTGGGAGAGAGGTGGAATTTTCAGGGTGACAGGTGGGCAGCAGCCTCCAGAGCACCCCTCGAGGAAGGGGCAACCCACAGTGGGTCTGTCTCCAAATCATCCACGAGACGAGAAAGACAGTGGAACTGGTGGGTTACCTGAAGTACCTGAGCAGACTGAGAGGCAGTCTGGGGGTAAATTCATTGATTGTGTATATAAAAAACTAAACAAACAAACAAAAATAACAGTTGTTATCTCCAAGAAAAGCAACAAGTTATGTGAAGGGAGAAATGTAATCCTAGTAGAGCAAGGAGGTGCCTCTGTGGACAATATTCACAGTCATAATAATATAAAGCCTCTTACTTCCAGGTCAGAAGCTCTTGAGGACAGATACGGAGTATGGGGATCACTTTTTCAACTTTGCAAATAGACACCTTCAGTCAATAACGATCAGTATTACATTGGCTAAGTTATAAACCTGGGATTTGCTTTGGGATGTGACTTACCCTAAATCCTTTGTACTTACTGCTAAGGCCATATTGTACAGTCTTTACCTGCGTGAGGTGTTATATTAAAATATGGAAAAGCTACATGCTTTGGTTGGAGTATACCACACCCAAAGAGAGTTTGAAACCAGAATGTTTAAGTAGCTGTATAGGGTTCCCTGGTGGTGTAGTGGCTAGGCTTCGGCACTCTCAACACCACGGCCTGGGTCCAATTCCCAGCCAGGGAACCACCCCCAATAAATAAATAAATGAATAGTCTTGTAATGGGCCACTGCTTCTACCACTCCTGGGAGAGCAATGTTGTTCAAGATTCAACACATTCATCTGTGTTGAGAATAAAAATGTCAGCAGGACAAATCTTGGAGAAGTATATTAAAACAAAGTACAAAAATACCCATGAATGCCAGAAACTGTGCCTCCATTAGTTTAGAATGTGCTTTTCTTCTAAAGTCACATTCTTTATGCCAAAAAAAAAAAAAAAAAAAAAAAAAAAAACCACGCTTAGAAGTTATGCTGTGCTACTGAATGGTCTACATGAAAAAAATATTAACATATGTGTTTTGATAGGCTCCTGTGGTTAGCTAGTCATTACCTATTTAATTGTTCCAATCAAATATAGATCACACGGGCAGGGTCAAAGTCTTGCCTCTGCCTGGAGCAGAATGCCAAGAAAAACCAGATGTTTCTTAAACGCCTTTGATCGTGTAGAGGATGGCTCTTTTGCAAAATCAATTACAATGACTTTGCCTTGCTATGACTGCAATTCCTCTTAAGATAAATGTACCTTCAAGATTTCTCACTTTTATTGGCACTAGTATTGTTTTTAACGAATGTAAACAGAGTTCAGATTTTGTTTTCTTTCCAGGCTTTCAAAGCTCATTTTATTCGCCACAGTATTACTTCATAGGCAGGAAAGTTTGCTTCCCCAAAGAATGTCCCTTTGTCCTCTAAACCATTTCATTCTTGGGAAGTGCACATGATAAGAAGATTCAGTGAAGAACTGAGGTCGCATTTTTTCTACAATGTGACATAATGTCACAGGGACACATCCTCCTTTTTGGAGCTGATTCCATCACACCGGGGTGGATCTCGAGATGCTAATAGCACCGCCCCACGGTCTGGAAGACTGTCCAGCTCTCACCCTGGGTTCGTGCCAGGGCTGCCCTATAAATATGGTCCCGCAGGGGCATTTCCTAGGTTCTTCTCAAACTTAGCAATGACAACGCACCTGCCCCCACACTCCGCATCTTCCCAGAAGGTGCGCAGCGCTCCGGTAGGTCCGCAGTTTTCAAGTCCCACTACTGTCGCGTCATAATTATTACCCTGCAAAGCGCTGGCCGGTGACAAGGGGTAGGACACCGAAACCACCTCTGAATGCATGAGATCACAGGACCCCACTCTTTTAAGGACGTGGCCCTCCAACCCGTGTCCACCAAAACGCCCCTGGCGACACACTCAGAGGAGGGCGCGTCACAGATCTCAAAGCCAAAGTCATCGGATGCACCTCTTCTGTCCCCGAGAGCCTGCGCGGGCGGTCCTTGCTGTTCCGCCAGCCCCCCACCCCCCGTATTTTCTCTACCCGAGCCTCCAAGGCGTCCGGCACGTACCGACGTCACCCAGGAAGCAGCGGTCCGCGGTCCGGGGCTCCATGCTGCTTGCTGCCACGCGCCCCCAGTTGCGCGTCCCTTCGACTCCCGGCGACCGGGACAAGGGCCGGCAACCGCGCTGCCGGCTGGGCGGGCCGATCCGCGTTGGGGCCGCGCATTGGGCGGAGGTGGCCGTGAGCGCCGGGAGTTGTAGTTCCCTGCCCAGCTGGCGCGCCTCTGGGGACTCGGGGCCAGCGCCGCATCGCGGTCACCTGCCTCCAACTCGGCTGTCACTGTTGCCACACGCAACACGTGTCCGTGTGCAAAATGTGTCCACGTGCAAAACGCGCCCATACGTCCATGTGTCGAAGTGCAAAACATGTGTCCATGTGTTTGATGTGCAAAACGTGTCCAGCTGCTGAAACTCACTACCTTCCATCCTTTGCATTGATCGCGCTCGGCAAAGCTCCATTTACAAGACGGGTTTCTGCTGGAGCTGGCATACTCTTTATTTCTTTCATCTTTCAAGAGAAGCCATACATTTCAAATTGCTCACATGCATTTCAAAAACAAGAACAACGCCAACAAGCCTTTCCGAATCGCATGGCAGAAATGAAGAACCTGCTTCCGAATGACTCCAGTGGACTATTGAATAGGGAGCTTTTTGTTTGTTTGTTTTGTAAAGTACCTACCTAACAAAGTTCAGAAGGTTTGGCCTTGTCGAAAGGTCACTGCAACCTCCGCACAAAATTACTCACCCACCCTGACCGGCACTGAGCCTAAATGTAGAAATTAGTTTGGACTGGAAAGTATTATAAAAATAGGGATTGTCCAGTCTGGAAATTCATGAGGAGGAGCAGAAGGTTTGATCTGTCACCCTGGGCAAGGCTTCCCCAGGACTTGAAGCTTTCCCTCCAGCCCAGACAATAGACACTAAGGAGGGGTTGTACCCTATCTATGAGTCCAGAGATGCTGAGAATTGAGAACCCCAGGCTTAAGAATGACATTTCAAGCCTGTTAGCCATGTGTGTTTGTACCCTTTTTCCCACTTGTCTACTAAAATTAGGCTTCTAAATTTTTTTACAAGTTTCTTTCATTTTTTACTAAATGTATAATAGCACATTTTTAATTTATATATGTACTTGCCATAGGATATTACGTTTTCTCTATGACAATGCCATGTGCTTGTGTGTTTGCATTTTCTTTAGTATTTCTTCCTTGACAAAGTATTATCTAGTATATAAGTATATATGATTATATACTTATATATAAGTATATAAAGGTATTCATATACAAGTATGTTTATATAAGTATATACCTTATATATTTATAACCATACATATTTCTATTTATATACTTATGTATATATGTATGAATTTATATCTATATATGTACTACCAAGATTTTGTCCTTGTCTTTGACTATTGTTTTTCAGTAAGTTTGGGGAGTTTCAGCCATTATTTCTCTGAGTATTTTCTTCTCTTTTTTCTCTTTCTTGGTACTCCCACTACACATATGTTGTCCCACATTTCTCCAGGCTCTGATCATTTTTCTTCATTTTTTTCCCCTCTGTTCTTCAGCTTGCATAATCTCTATTGATCTATCTTCAGGTTTGTTAATTCTTCCTTCTTCAATTTCAGATCTGTTGTTGAGCCCCTCTAGTGTGTTTTATTTCATTTATTGTGCTTTTCAACTCCTTACTTTACATGTAGATCTTTTTCATAATTTTTCTTTCTTGATATATTCCGTTTGATGTGACATGGTTACACCTTCCTTTGCTTCTTTTATCACACTTTTCTTTAGTTTGTCGATCATATTTATATGACTACTTCGACGTATTTCTCTATTAACCCCAACATTAGTCACTCTCACAGGAGTTTCTGTTGTTGCCTTTTTTCTTAGTGTATGGGTCATACTCGCCTGTTTTCTTGCAAGCCTCATAGTTTTTGGTTGGAAGCTGTACATTTTATATAGTAAATTGCCCCAAACCTGTGTCTTGGTCTCCCCTCCCCACTTTGGGGTGTGTTACTATTATGTGCTTCTCTATTTAGTGACTGGCTGGATTATTTTACTGCTATCTGGTTCCCCATACACACAGTATTGAGCTTCTGTTGTTTCTCCTCAGGAATGTACAGCTTTGGGTATGCCCAAAGACACTCTAGTATGACAGTAGTATTGGTAGAACTCTCTCCCTCTGAATAAAGTTCAAAGCAACTATTACAAAAATGTTTAAGGAACTGAATGATAATTTCAACAGAGAGATAGCAAACATCAAAGAAGACTTATAAACCATTATAAAGGACCAGAGAGAGAGAATGACTACATCAACCGAAATGAAGAACGGAATAAAAGTCACTAAACTAGATAAAATAGAAGCACAAAGCAGTGATTTGCAGAAAACACCCAGCCAGATCAATTAGAAAAGTATTTCCAAAAAAGGGAGGATGGATTGAGATTCCTCTGGGACTATATCAAACATAAAAATATCAGAATAATAGGTGTGCCAGAAGGGACAGAGGAAAAAGGGATCAAGAAATTATTTGAAAAAATAATGACTGAAAATTTTCCTAACCTGGCAAAGGAAATAGACAATCAAATCCAGGATGCACAGAGAATTCCACACAAGATGATCCAAACAGGAATACACCCAGACACAACATAATTAAAATTGCAAAAGTTAAAGAAAAAGAGAAAATTCTTAAAAAGCAGGAGAAATTCAAGTCGTAACTTATAAAGGGACACTCATTTGATTCTCAGCTGATTTCTCACCAGAAACCTTACAGGCCAGAAGGGATTGGCAGAAAATATTCTATGTGATTAAAAACCAAGGATCTACAACCAAGAATAATGTGTCCAGCAAGGCTAGCCTTCACAACTGAAGGACAGGTAAAGAGCTTCTCAGACAAGAAAAAGCTAAAGAAATACATCACCACCAAACCAGTACTACAAAGAATGTTAGAAGGACTTCTTTAGGATGGAAGGAGGGATGGGAAAGTGGGTAAAATAAGGGAAAGGGATGGAGAAATTTAGTTTGTTAACAGAAAATTGAAAGCAACAAACAAAACTCATGGACACAGTGACTAATTCAGTAGTTACCTGAGGGTAAGGGAAGAGGGGGGGTGGGGGAGAAGAGACAGGGACAAAATATATGGTGAGGAAAAGAGAACTGACTCTGGGTGATGAACACATAATACAATACATAGAAGATGTAATGTAGAATTGCACACCTGGGACCTGTGTAATTTTTACTAATCAATGTCACCCCAATAAATTAAAAAATAGAATAAAATGAAATGAAAAAAATAGAAGTGTTGGCAAAAATGTAGAGCAACTAAAATTGTCACACATTGCTTGTGGAAATGTAACTTGGTAAAACCAACTTGCAAAAAGTTTGGCATTATTTATATTAAAGATGAATATATACCTTTATTGCCACAATAATTCAGCATAATAAATCACCCCAAACTCAGTGGCTTATGACAATAGCATTCATTGTCATACTCATCTGTCTTTGGGATGTCTAAGGGTGAGCTAATTTAAGGTGGTTTGGGGCTGCAGGTTGCATTCACATCTGCTCAAAATGTTTGTTTGTTCTGAGAGCCCAGGCTGAAAGGGCAGTAATACAATCTCCTCATGTGCATCATTTTAATTTAAGAGCCAAATCAAATTATACAAGCACATTTAAGACTCCTGTTCATATCAAGTCTGCTAATATTCTATCAGCCAATATCAATGGGATAGAGAAGTAAACTGGGCCAACAGTGGAAGTGGAGGGAGAATAAATATTTGCTGAAACAAAAATCCAAATTATCATGTCAAGCATGTTATACACCAAGCAGAAATGATGCACGTGTGCACAAAGGGTAAGACTGTTCAAACAGCATTATTCATAATAGCCAAGAACTGGAAATAATCCAATTGTCTACCAATAACAGTACAATGGATAATAAAAAAAGTGCCACATTCATATCTACATCTACAGATATCCCCTGCTATCTACAAGTCAAGTATTCCTTATGAAACTTTTCACAAGCCAAAATGGTGAAAAGTGAAGAGTATCTCTCACTTTCCAAAACATCACGTTATGTGACTTTGCTACATTAGAATAGTAACAGCTTTTTTTTTTTTGTAGTGAAGACAGGTACTAATGTAGTGCTTTTTGAAAACTTTCTGAAAGTGAGGGATACCTGTATAGCAATGAAAATGAGAAAGTACACACAAAAACTTGTCTCACAATGTTACTCCAAAGAGACCAGGCACAAAACCATTCAATTTATATAAAGTTCAAACCATAAGCAAAACTAAGTAATCAAGTTTAGGGATGTATATTTAGGCAGCAAACCTATTAGGAAAGGTAAGAAAAAGATTACAGTGGAAGTTAGCCTAGTGGTTAGGTTTGATTGTAGGGAAAGGAGGTGGATATTGATTGAGAGGTGGCACTACTGGGAGCTTCTGGGATTTTGGCCATGTTCTAATTCTTGACCAGGGTGGTGGTTTCATAAATATTTGCTTTGTGATAAATCAGAGAATTGTACGTTCTGGTTTTATTTCCAAAAATACCTGTTGTTTCATGCTCTGCTTCTACAGTCAACCTTTAATTCCTGAACACAATTCCACTTCTAGGGCTTTTCCACTTGCTTTGTCTTCTGCTTGAAAAGCTCTTCCTCCACATCTCCTAAAGACTGGTTTGATCTGTTATCATCTTCGAGGCTTGAGCTGAAATGTCCTTTTCACAGTGAGACCTTGTGGCTCTGCCTGTTCTGTCCCTGGCCTCCAGTCTCCAACCAGCATTTCCAATTTGTCTTCACAGCAGCATTGTTAGATGAAGTTCTATTTTTGTTGTGGTTGTGGTGATTTACTTGTAACTGTTTGTCATCCACCTCCTGTTTCATTATGTGCAGGGTCTTTGTTTCGCTTTTTCACAACTGTAATCCTAGTGCCTAATTCAGTAAACAGTAGAGTAAAAGGTGATACCGAATGAATAAATCTTTCTATCCCCATCATGTGGCACGGTGCCTGGCTCGCGGTGTCGTAGTACTTAGTATCTCTCATTAATGCTATTTGTGGTCCCTCAGCTCTCTCTGCATATTGTAAACTCCTAGAGGTGTTTTCCTAGGGAAGTAGCATGCAAACAAATATTACATGGATTTAACATTTATTTAAACCACAACAAGGCCGAGAATTCGTAGATGTCTCTTCTGGGCAAGACAAAACAAGCTTCAACGCAGTAGCTGCGGCGGGAGCTCCCACAGCACGCGTAGAAACGTCACAGAAGCTGCTCCGAGTCTTTCTGTGCGCGCCTTCCGCATCCGGCGACGCGCCACCTCCGCGAAGCCCCCGGCCCCGCCCGGACGCTGCACTAATCAGGTCCAGCTGTCCAATTTCGGAGCCTCGCGCCTGCGCAAAGGGGAGAAGCGAGCGCCGCGTGGACGCTGGCCGCGAAGGCGCTTGCGCGACGGCTTCTCTTCAGTGATTGGCTTCTGCCTTTGGTGGGGGGGACGCCACAGTTCAGTTTTCACTTTCTCTTCCCCCCCCTTCCTGAGGTCTTGGGGTTTTACTTCCGGTTGCCAACGCCGTCACTGAGAAAGTCGACATGTTCTCTCAGGCCGCGGGGCGTCTCGGAGTGGGTTCCTTTCTATGACCCTTAGGGGAAGGGACGACGCTTGGCGGATTAGCGCGGTGGAGCCTGCAGGCTCCGAGCCTGGACCACGGGCCCGCGTCCCTCCTGCCTGTGCCTCAGGGCCGCCCTCCTCACGCTCCCGGCACCGGGGCGGGGAGGAAGGACGGGCTGCGACGTGGAGGGTCCTGCGTGCCTCTGACGAGCCTGTGCAAACCAGAGGCTGAGGGCGCCCATTGGAAGTCCGGGAGGAGGAGAGTCCCGAAGAAGAGGCGACTCGAGGGCTCCCTAGTCGGCAAGGAGGCAGAGAAGGGGGCTCATTAACAGGGACCGAAAACATCTCTCGCATTTGGCCGTGAGGGACCGACCGAAGGGAGCTCATGTGTGGAGTAGCGGACAACACATAAAAAAGCATGAGGAAGAAGTTGAGCAGTAATCCCAAATCCTCAGGGGCAGCGGCAGCGCAAAGGACAGGTAAAACTTCTTCGGCGGGGAGGAGGAGACCCCGTTGTCCAAGGCTAAGTGCGTGGCGTAGCTGCTTGGGCGTCTGTGGTTGCTGTTGGGGGCGTCGCTCTTGTAATCTAAAACTTTTTAAAAATTATAGGAGACTTTGCATGCTTTTCTTGAAGGATAAATGACTAACACGTTCTTGCCTGTTTTCCCTGCTCTGGAGAGGGTGGGGTGGGAGGGCACGGTGATTTTCAGAATCGTTTTTGCTTTGATTTCTGCACTTACCACCTGTGGCCATTCTCAGTCTCAGTCTTGTTTCCAGGAAGTCTTCGTTTTTAGGAGTTCATAGGGCTTCAGAATTCATCTTTTCTCTTTTTTGAGGCAGAAAGTCTAGAACGGTTAGCATTTCCTCTTGAGTTGCTTGTCACAGGACAGCTTCATCCTTCTGGACATTGTAACAAGAACTTAGTTGAAGCTTTGCTCATTTGCTGTGGGCTGGCTGTTAAATACTTTTCTAAGGATTCTTTAGGAACCCTGCACCTGGAGTTTCTTTCCGTAGAGACTTCATGGCAGTTCATCCCCTTTTCTTTTAAAAAGTAGATGTAAAAAGAAGAGGACTATCCATAGGAAGGGTGATTTAGCAAACACCTGAAGTTGCACATAAGGAATGTCATAATAGGTTGGTGCAGGCAACCCAGAAGTTTGTCTGAAGGTAGCAACAAGTTGCATTTTGTGGGAGACCTTAGCAGATTAACCTCAGAATTGAAGAAGATACTTTGAAAATCCTCAGGTTTTATTTTATCACCATTTGTCTCTTGGAAATCCAAAAATTTAAACTTCTATATTCTCCCTGTAAGGTAGAATTAGAATAATAAGGTTTATGAAAATATATTTTAAACTTAAGTGCTGTACAAGTTTATGTTGTTATTGTAGTAACATCAGTGATTCTATGGTGTTCCCCTGAAAAAAACATTAGAGGGGAAAAGGTGTGTGTATCTGATATTTACCATATTTTGCTGTGTATAATGCGCACTTTTTTTTTTGGGCCCAAATTTGTGAGGGAAAAAATAAGGATGCACATTATACATGGGTGGTACTAATTCTGTATCTATATAAATGTTTTTAATTCTTTTATTTATACTTATGAGTTAAAAGTGTAACTAGAAATCAATAATGATATCCGTATGCAAAATCATACCATGAAATGCAATAATCGTTTTTTGATTGTTAAATTTATTGGGGTAACATTGGTTAGTAAAAATTACATAGGAACCTCATGATTACATAGGTGTACAATTCTACAATCCATCGTCTGTGTGTTGCAATCTGTGTTCACCACCCAGGGTCAAGTTCTTCTTCCATCATCATATATTTGACTCCCCTCCACTCCTCCCCTTCCCCACAAGTAACCACTAAATTATTGACTGTGTCAATGAGTTTTTGTTTCTTTGTGGCTTTCAGTTTTATATTCCACATGAGTTATGTTAAAAAGTAAATGCTAAAATGTCTTTATAATACAAATAACAAGTACAAAATTTGAATTAGAAAATTAAAATGAAAGATATTTTTCCCTGAAAGTTTGGGCCAAAAATACGGGTGCACATTCTACACTGCAAAATATGATAATATTATATGATCTGAGATTGGTAGTAAGCCTACTCAGGAGATTTATAACAGTGTAAGAATATTCTTCTGTTGAAAAACAGCTTTCTAGAAGTGGGTAGCACTACACAATATGTTCAGTACATCAGTAAATAGTTAGACTAGAGAAAAAGAAAAAGTGACATTGTTTGTACACAGTTATTTTAAGAAAGACAAAGGACAGTGTTTGAAAGTGTTTTCAGGACAGTTCCCAAAGGATGTAATTCTCTTTTTTTAAAAAAAAAAAAAAGCTGTATCTTGAGCATCTCCTGTAATCCAAACATAGTCGCTTAAATGAATTAAAGTCTGCAGTGCCTAAAACCTTGCCTGAGACATAATCATTTGTTAAATAAATGCAGTGTGATATCTATTTAGTATAATTAAATAGATATGGCATCTATTTTTCAAATGAGTTTTTCATCTTTCTATGTGTGTGTTTAAGTTATTTTCCAGTTTTCCCCTGTAACTAATGATGCTGCAGTGATTTATCTTTTTTTGCTGTAAACAGTGCTTCATGTGCTCGTGATAGAATTTCTGTAGAATTGATTCCCTATGAGAATGCTGGATAATAATGCTGTTAAACTGTCCTCAGATGATTGTACTTTTTTATTATAGTCAATCAAAAGGTGACTATCTCCCTGATAGCAAACATTGGACAGTAACATCATTTCTTTAATGTCTTACTAATTTTCTAATAATTGAAAATAACATCTCATTTTAATTTTTATCTTCCTTGGGTAATAAGAAAATTAAATACTTTTGGCCGGGTCACATCTTTTGCCTGTTTATTTTTGTAGGGGTTCTGGACTCTTCTTTGGTCCATTTAGCTATTACCACACTGTTTTAATGATTGCAGCTTTGTAATATATTTTTGTACTTTTCTTTTGAAAAAAGCTTTGGGCTCTGTTTTTGCATTTTTCTTCCAGATGAAATTTAGAACCATCTTTTCAAGTTCTATAGAAAATCTTGTTGGGATATTATTTGTGATTGCATTGAATTTATAGATTAATTTGAGAAGAGACATTCTCAAAAGTTTTTCCTTCTAGGAGAATAGGTATGTCTCCTTGTTTCTTCTATTAAAATTTTTGTTGTGAAATGTACCATTTATATGTACAATTAAAAAAAGGGTGTATCTGTGTACCCAGCTTAATAGGACATCGTAAGTACTGTACTAGCCTTTGGTGCTCCCCAGAAGCAAAGTATTCCCTCCCCCATCACAGGGTCATTCAGCCTGAATTTTGTGTTACTTATTCCCTTGCCTTTCTTTACCATTTTATCAACTAGATACATATGTATCCGTAACTAATATATTGTTTAAGGATAACAAGTTACTTCCACCTGTTTTCGAACTTTATTTAAATACAATCATACTGTATATTCTGTGAATTATGTTCCTAAAATTCATCCAAGTTGAAGCATGTGCCAGTAGTTCAGCAATTCAGAAACTTTTTAGTCTCAGGACTTTTTTATACTTTTAAAAACTGTTGAGGACCCCACAGATCTTTTGTGTTTATGGATTTTATATCTACCTTACTAGATATTAAAACTGGCCAATTTAAAATATAATAGATGTGGCATCTCTTGGTATATTTATTGGTACCTCTAGTAATACTAATAAACCCATTACATCGTAACATAAGTAACATTGTAAATGAAAAATAACTATTTTCCAAATCAAAAAAAGTGACAAGAGTGGCTTTGTTTTACATTTTTGCAAATACCATTAAATGACTTGTCATGTCTGCTGCTTCAATCTGTTGCAATATTACTGTTTTGGTTGAAGTATGTGAAGAAAATTTTATCTCAGCTGTATATTTAGAAATGGGTTGCAAATAGCTTTTCTCTCTATTTGGAGGTTTTTTTTTTTGTCTTTTATGAGCGAAAGTTCTTAATTTTAGCGATTTCCATTTCATGTGTATATACTTGAAATTGTTATTTATGTGTAGTTTGGAGCATAGATGTAATTTAACTTTATTCTCATGTGGATAACTAGTTGTGGTAGAATTACGAATCCACCTGGGTCTGACGTTTTGCTAGTGGTAGACTTTTGACTAATGATGTAATTTCTTCAGTGGCTACAAGATTAACAGACATATATATTTTTTATTTTTATCAGTTGTGGTAAGTTAGATTTTTCTAGGACTCTGTTGATTTTGTCTAAAAATTTTTTTTTTGGTTGGGGGTTATTCCCCTGGCTGGGAATCAAACCCAGGCCGTGGCGTTGAGAGCGCCGAAGCCTAGCCCCTACACCACCAGGGAACCCCTTGTCTAAATTTTTAACATTTATTGGCACAGAGTTGTTAAAAGTGCTCTCTTACTATCATTAATGTCCAAAGCATGTGTAATTAATGTCTCCTTTTTTCATTTCTGATATTGACTATTTCCATCCCTGTTTCCCTGCCCCCCCTTTTCTCTTAATTCATCCTGCCTTTAGTTAATCAGTTACAGTTGTCCTTTCAGTGAATTGTTTTGACTTTGTGGTTATCTCTATTATATACTTCTTTTTGTGTTAATTTAATAAATTAGAAAAAAAAATGAAGTAGCTGTAGATTTTGTTCTTTTAAATTTCTTTACCATTGCTATAGATTCATATGCACTTTTCTTTTAGTGATATCTTAAAGAGCACTTGTTGGAATTTTTTAATTCAGTTTTAAAATATTTTCAGCTGGGACATACAGCTTATTTACATTTTTCTATTTACAGTTGCTCTTAATTTGTGCTTTCTATTTGTCCTGCCTGTTATATATTTTTTTCTCTCCTTTTTTATTTTTTAAATATTGACTGAATATCTTCATTTTATTCCATTTTTGTCATATAATAGTTTGGAAATTTTATACCTTTTTTCTCTCTATAATTATCCTAGAAATGTCATGTATTCTTGACTTTTCAAAATCTAAAAATACCCATTATCTTTACTTTTCTATTAGACAATACCAGAACCTTAGAAGTTTAACTTCATTTAGCCCTTTCATCACATATGCTACTATCATATATTTAAATTTTTAAAAGTATTTTTACCATACAGAAGGATACCTATTTGGCATTATTGTTGTGCTTCACAGTCACTGCTTATGTACATTTCCCATATTTTTACTACTTTCTTTATTATTCTTTCATCTTTCAGACCATCCCTCTAGGATCATTTTCCTTCTAAAGTATATCCCTTGGATGGCTTTTATTGAAGGTTTTTTGAGGATGAACTTTCTCAATTTTGTGAACCTGAATATGTCTTTGTTTCGCTGTCATTTATGGAAGATTTTTTTTGCTGCATGTAACAGTTTAGTTTGGTAGTTGTTTTCTTTTAATATATTAAAGATCTCATTCCTCTACCTTTTGGTTTCCATTATTGCTGTTGAGAAGTCAGCTGTCAGACTCTCTGTTTCTTTGGCTGCTTTAATAATTTTCTCTTTGTCTTTAGCTTTCTGCTGTTTCACTGTAATACATCTCCATTTCTCTTGCTTGACATTTCTATTTGGCTTCTTCAGTCTGTAAATTGGAGGTGTTTATTGTCTATTCATAATTCCTGGAATGTTAATTTCCATTTTTATATTCTATTGATCTAGCTATCCTAACTTATAAATAAACCTTCAGTAGACTACATAGTATATATTTTCTCCTGGTATTTTGCTTTTCTTTTCACTTTATTTACCACAGCTTCCCTAACAGGATGCATCCCTTATTTGTGGATTTTTGATGATCTGATAAGTGAAAAGTGAGACTTGATAATAAAACTCTGGGGACTTGCCTTTTGCGTGAAGGGGTAGTGCCATGACTATTCTTTTCCATTTTTCATAGTAATTGGTTTATTCAGATGTTCCTTCCATTTAGACCAGTGTTGATTCTTATAGTTTTCAAGTTTACTGGTATAAATTGTATATGAGAATTTGTAATTGCAGAAATCTTTTCCCTATAATATCATTATATCCTTTTTGCTCCCGTTATTTTTTCTCTTCTTTCTTGATTTGCTAAAAGAATATTTTATTTATTCCAAAAGAACCAGCTTTTACTTTTATCAATTAACTCAATTTGCCTTTTGTTTTTGTTTTCAAATTTGGCTTTTCTTTTTTAAATGACTACTTTTGTTATAAGAAATGTGTCTGGGGCATAATTTCTGTTTTCTCTTAATAATGTTTTAATAATACTTAATTGGAGAACTAAATCCCTAGCTAATGTTCTGTGTAAAGACTCACTACCCTCCTTGGCATGGTGAAATAGACCTTGTTAGAACCTACTTCAGGTACACCTGCCACCTCATTAAGAGAAATATTCCAGATGCCAGCTACTGAGGCCTGGTTTGACCAGTTGAAGCACCAGCTTCACCCTGTGGTTATCTCCTACTTCTCTGTGAGCCACCTTTAGTGAACAGGGCTATTTTTTGCCCATAGCATTTGGGATGGGATATATCTAGGGGTGGTTGCAATTAAAAAAAAAAAAAAAGAAACAGCAGCATCAGCAGCAGCAACAAACACAGAAACTTCATTATGGCATGGATTAGATGTCATTTTCTCATTTGTCATATGTAAGAATCAAAAGAATCCAAAGCGGGTTTTAAAATGTAATTGTCCTTGAGAGAAATTTATCCTTAAGATTTTCTTGTAAGAAGGACAAAACTACTTAGCAATATCCTTGCAATAAATACAGTAGTGAGTTTAATGCAGCCATTTCATCGCAGACTGATAGTTTAATACTAAAGCACAAATTAGTAAACCAGGTTTGATGTGGAACCAGAACAAAAGTCAGTTGTTTTATAAAGATGTCTAAACTTGTCACCATATAAACTTTGAAATGATTCTAATAAATGTGTAATTTTGAATATAGAAAGTATGGTCTCCAAAGAATCTATTGACTTTTTATACAGCATAGCAAGAAAGAAAACAAAATTTGACATATGTATCTGTTTGATATGCAAAAGTACTTTTTGCAGTTGGATTGGATTTTTGAGATGTTAAAACAGTCTTCAAAAAATGAATATTAAATCCCAAAGTAACTCACAATTAAATGAAAAAGTCCTACTTCATAGGTATAACTCAGTTTACACTGTGGATATAATCCCCCCAAAAAATGTTTTTAAAAAAGGCAGTTTCTGTCCATTGGATATACTAAATACCCAAAGCAAATGTGTTATTTTAAGTAGTACATAATTAATTTACACGATTCTTTATGTATTTTAGTAATTTGCTTTGTGAGTTCAGTTTTTCCTGGTTTCTATATGTACAACACAATATCAGAAACAATTCTCTAGCGCCTCTTGATTTTTCTCTTAACAAATGTAGATGCCATCCAGGAAATGCATGTGAATGTTACTTAGTTAAAACATGAATCAAAAGTAAAGAGGTCCTTAAGTCAGGCCAAATACTTCATGCCCCACCCCACCCCAGTGAATTTTATTTCGGTGAGTTTTGTTAGGGCTGCATAGCTTAGTGGAAGGGATGAACACCCCTATCCCGAACCCCAGGTGTGGGTGGTACCAGCATCTCGAGGATCTGTGGAGTATTCAAAACCATATTTAATAGGCTTTTTATTTTTGTAAATTAGATAGCAAAGCCCCATGACTGTAGCTGGTGAGTTTACATAGATACATGCAAAAGCTTAATAGGGTTATTAAGTTAGAATAATTAGGGGTCACTATAGTGATGATTTTGATTTCGGATCAGGTGTGGGATTTGCAGCTGTCTTTGTTACTGGGAGCCTGCAGACAAAATCCTCCAAGGAATTGAAGCTTGGGGTGTTCGTTGTAAAATAACAATAAAACCGTCCGTCCACCTTAGGGGTATTGGGGGATGGCACAAGCAGGACCAAAGGCACTGTGCTTGCTTGTCCAGCCCTCAGACCAAGGTGCAGCTCTGACATCTCCCCTGCACGAGTCTAGTCTGTGCCTGGCTCGCGTTCGCCGCCCTTGTTGACTTTTTTTTTTTTTTTTTTTTCCTTTTTGGTATGTGGGTAGCTCCCTTACTGGGAATCGAACCCAGGCCGCAGCACTGACAGTGCCAGCGCCGAAGCCTTAAGCCACTACACCACCAGGGAACTCCCTTTGTTGACTTTAAAAAGGCGCTACCTCCTGCCGCCCCGTTCATCCCACTGGACTTCTCTGGCCGGAGGTGGGCCAGGCGCACCGAAGCGGCCGTCGTGGCATTTACGCATTCATCTCCCCTACTCACCATGAGGTGAGGAGCGGGGGTGGGCCGCCATCCCTGCTCCTGTTTCCCCTTTGCTGTGGGGAGGGGTTGGGGGGACGCTGGGAGTCACTTGTGCCAGAGGTTAACTACCTGACTGTGAAGCTGCCTGCCAGAGCGCTGGGTGCAGACGAGACGGGGAAAAGGCGCAGAATAGATACACTACTTGCGAGGGGAGTGACTTGGGTGGGACTGGTAAGGCAGATGATGACACCCAACACAATGTTGTATGGTACTTAAAAGTTTGAGTGCCTTTGCTCATAACTCTTTATTGGATTCTGTGACTATAGTAGTGGGGAAAAACCCTTGCAGAACTGCTAGAGAGATCACATCACTTCTTAGAGCTTTTCTGTGTATATAGACCTAACAGTATTTTACATGATCTTTTTTATTGCTGAGTACTAGTATATTATATGAGTATACCATAATTTGTTTATCCATTCACCTGTTGATAAACATTTAAGTCATTTCCTGTTTTAGCCTACTGTGAATAATGCTGCCCTGAATATTCATGTGCAGATTTCTTTGTGGACATGTGTTTCATTTCTCTTGGGTAAATATCTAGGAATAGAATTGCTGGGTCATATAGTAAGTGTATGTTTAACTTTATAAGAGACTGCAAAGCTGTTTTCCCAGTTGGCTGTACAGTCTTATATTTCTACCAGGAATGTATGAGAGTTCCAGGTATGTCTAATTCTAATCCTTGTCAACACTTAACATATTCTGTCTTTTTAATTTTAGCCTTCTAATGAGTAAGTAGTATTTTATTGTGGTTGTTAATTAGCACTTTCCTGAAAACTATTAATAATAATGTTGACCATTTACCCATGTACTTAACTCACCATTAGTATGTCTGTTGTGAAGTGTGTCTAAGAGTTCTTTATATAATTTGGACACAAATTATTCTCATATATTTTCAACTTCTTAATGATATCTTGAAGATCAGAAGGTTTTAATTTTCATGAAGTTTAATATGTCACTTTTTCTTTTACAGTGACTGATCTTCGTGCCCTCAGAAATCTTTACATGCCCCACAGTCAGGAAGTTTTTTTCCTGTGATCTTTTT
This sequence comes from Lyroderma lyra, assembly GCA_004026885.1. Taxonomy (NCBI): domain Eukaryota; kingdom Metazoa; phylum Chordata; class Mammalia; order Chiroptera; family Megadermatidae; genus Lyroderma; species Lyroderma lyra. The sequence goes on along the minus strand of PVJL010001197.1, from coordinate 111,488 downwards.
CTAGAAACTATAGTTTTAGCTTTTATGTTTAGATCTTTGATTCATTTCCAGTTGAATGTTAGGATTTGAGGTAGGGGCTGAGGTTTATGGATTTTTTTCCATTTGGTTGTTATCACACGATTTGTTGTAAAGATGTGTTTTTCCCTATTGAATTTTATTGGCAGTGTTGCTAAAATCAGTATCTGAATCCTGTGCTGTTCTCTTGAACTGTAGATAATTATCTTCTCATCATTACCACAGTCTTGACTATTTTTAGCTTTGTAGTCATCCTGAAATCATGTGGTCAGTCCTTCAACTTTGTTCTTCTGTTCCAGAAATTTTTTGGCTGTTATAAATCCTTTGAATTCCCATATAAGTTTTAGAATTGGGTTATCAGTTCCTGCACACCAGGATTATGTTAAACATCTGTAGATCAATGTTGTATCCCCACATCCTCCAACAAGGTCACAAAGCTGGCAAGTTCAGACTGAAACTGGATGACATAGGGATCCACCAAGGAGGTCTCCAAGAACATTTCATGTATCTGTCCAGAGGATATTTTTAATTCTCTAAAATATTTAGGCTGAAATAATGATTGATAACTGACAATTAGGCAGAGGCAATTTGAAATTCAGAAAAATAAAACATAGTGTAAGAAAGGAAATTGACTACCCAGTGTGGCTTAGCCATAATTAATGCATTCAATTCAGTGAAACACCAAATACTGATACAACAAAAATAGTGATATAACTGAGAGGATGGGAAGAAGTATTTTTTTATGGGGAGAGATGTTTTTTCATTAAAGGAATATCTAAAGTTTATATAGGTATTTTATTTAAAAGTATGGAATTATACTAGAAGATGCTAAAGTTGAAAGTGGTTGCCTAAGAGGAATGGATATAGGGGCTCTCTGGGAAGGTGGAGTGACTGATAAGCCTACTGATGTTTGGCTTTTTATTTAGTGTGTATGCTTTGTTGACATTTATTTTAAAAAGAAAGGGAAGAAAAATTAAGTAGTTTTATCAAAGTCACAAAGCTAGAAGGACCTGGGTTCAAAATCTTGCCAACTTCTTTTGATTCCAAAATCCATGCCCTTGATCACTTGTTCTACTCCCTCCCTTCATTCTGAAGAGGAGATGGTCCTGAACACAATTGTTTGACATAATTCTGAGATTATGACCTAAATGTTAAAGACTACCCTTTTAGGTAGGCAGTGGGTCTTCAGTTTTCAAACGCCTGTTATTGCCAGCTCCAGTCAAAGCTACACATGTAATGACAGTGGTAACTATCTGTGGAATGCTTGTGAAAAATGATTAATGCAAGCCGGAAAACTCGTAAGACATCAGAGAAACTAGATCTTGGGCGGAAAACTTAGACATGAAGTAGGGCGTATGAAAATCACCTTGTGTATAACTACTGAGGGACATTACCTGAATACTGTGATCTGAGGCAAGGGAATTCTGCTCTTGTGCCTGGGAGGGAGATAAGATTTCTTGAATAGGGGGTTCCCTGGGGTAGTGGCTAGGCTTCGGTGCTCTCAGCGCTGCAGCCTGGGTTTGACTCCCAGCCAGGGAACCACGGAAAAGAAAAAAAAAAAAAAAAGACTTCTTGAATTCTTGAATAGGTGGAAATCAAGCAGTCAGAGGCTTTAAATATCTTATATTTTAAGTTTCAGGTTTTCACAGAAGGTATATAACTTTTGTGCTTCGTTGCTAATTAATACTAGGGTAAATGTCTAGGTATGGCAACAAATAAAGAAATTTGATAAATTATCTAGTGCAATGCACAATGCCTCATAGATAACAGGCCTTTGGTGGGGCAGTTTGTAGAATCACAGTGATTTTACAAAGTCCATAGTATGCTTTCTTTCAGCTGCCAGTGAAAGTATCTTAAACAACAAGGGACATTTATTACGTCGCATATCAAAAAATCCCGAGGCAGTTCAGCTCAGGTCAGTTCATTTAACAAGTCAAAGACTTTGTCAAGGTTCTAGATTCTGTCTGTCTGATTGCATCCTCAGTGTGTTAGCTGATCAGTCCCATCTTGGTTGCAGGGAGTTTCAGACAACAAACACATCTTCAGACAGAGCCCAAAGGCTAGGGAAATAATGGAGGCAGGGTGAGTGCAGCTTTTCCTCCTGTTCTATTGTAAGAAACCTTCCCCAGAGTCCTCTTTGTAGAGTCCATTCACAACTCATTGGCCAGAACTGAGTCACATATTCATTCCTAAAACAATCACTAACCAAAGAGAGTAGAATTATAAAACCAAAATGAGGGAGGGGCTTAGGAGAAAAGGGACAGGTGATGGAAAGAGAACTGAGTCTGAGTAATGAACACATACCAATACATAGATGATGTTCTGTAAAATTGTACACCTGGAACCTATGTAATTTGTACTAACCAATGTCACCCCAATAAATTTAACAGTAGAAAAGAAATGACCATAGTGAGTTTAGAGTAATTACAATTCACATACATACTCTGCTCCCAATCCTCTCCTGAAGCATGGGGAAGGGACACAAGAGGGACATGATTATTGGGGAGGCAGTCAACATCATCATCACACTAAGGTCCCAGAACAAATTAGTGATAGGCCTGCATAGAATCCTGAGAACCTGATTCCCAGTTCTTTCCTCTTAACATAAATAACCTATTTGAATGATATTTATGAATGAATATCATCAATATTGCTATTTTTTCTAAAGAATCTTGAATATAATTCTACCTCAAATCTTTTTTGGACAAAAGGTATACTATTGTAAAACTACACATGCAGTTTTTTTGTAAAGCATATTGAATTCCTCAAATAATAAACGACTTGTTCTTCACGTGTATCTTGTTTCTACCTCTGCATTTGCTCTTACCACTTCCATGGCCTAGGAAACATGCACACTAGTGCCCTTTCTTACCATTTTCAGTACTCACATTTCAAATATCAGTACCTCTATGAAACCTTTCTTGACATGTCCCGATGTCAGTGAAATTGGTTGTTTGTACCATTAGGCACTCACTATATCATTTCTAGATTCCCCTGCACATTTATTCTGCTGGTTTCCTTACAGTCTTTTCTTCCTTTTCTAGTCTTAAGAGCTTTCGTTGTAGAGACTCTCATTTGTCTGATAAATCCGGGGTATAGTGTAATATTGGACACCTAATAATTGCCACTAACAGTTTAATAAATGGATGAATCATATGTGGCTAATTTTGGTGTGGGTAGAGACTTTATTTATTTTCTATCTGATTTTGTTATATCCAACCAGTAGAACATGGATGTGGTTCTATAGTCGCTACTCTCCATTTTGAAAGATTATTTTTTCAGTGAGGCAAAAGTGGTTTGTTCCTGTTAGCCTGATTCATTTATGTGAACAAAATTTTCTTTGGAGCGTAAAGAATGTTGGAGGAAAAGCACTTTATTTTGTGTGTTGCTGCTTACAGAGCAAGTTTAGCCCTTAGCTCTGCAGTTGTCAAAGGAGTAAACATTACAGAACTGTACCTAATGCAGGTTAGATGCTCAGTAAACATTTGTTTATATAATAGATAGGCTGTAAATAGAATTGTTCACTTTATGATTTAATTCTTTTCTTTTTTTCATTTTAGCGTTTATGACATTAATAGAGAACAGGACTATGTTAAGAATTCTGGGGGTGTACTTGGTGACAATTAATTAGGACCACCCTCCCAGCTACATTCTCCCTTAGAGAAGACTGAGACAGGGCTCTTAACAGAAGAGAGTGGGTATTAAACTAACTGCTGTAAGGAACCTCTAGTGAATCCAAAGAAAACCAGTATAATTTAAAATTTTTAAATTTATACCTCAGAGTATATTTAGAGTTAAATATTATATTGCCTTTTAAAAAATATTAAATACAAAGTTTCCAGAATTATAATTTTTGTAGGAATCCTATTTGTATTTGAGCTAGCAATGCATTATTATTTGTAGGTGAATTTGTAAATGCATAGACTTCCCAGTTTGTTCCTAGTAATGCAGCTAAAGAAATTTCAAATTTTAATTATCATCAAGAGTGTCTTGCTATTTTAATCTCTTTAGAATATCCTAATTTTGTACAGCACTGCTATACTGGTATTGAAGGAGAAAGTAAAATTGAGAAAAAGTAAAACAATTGATAGGGATCAGATATATAACTTCAGAATATTCTTAAATATTTCATCCTCTTTACTTCCTTGCTGTTGATAATCTTTCATCATTGGTACTAAAATGTTTTGCTTATTAAAGCATTTTTTAACAGTCAAAAATTCTTGCATTTAGAATTAGCTGCTAGACTCAGTTTAGATGATCTCAATTTTGTTCACAACATCCAAAGCATTATAGTCAGGAGTTGAACATATGCCTTGTCTTCATCAAGCCTGACCAGAATGTCGACCTTGGTCATGTCAGTGTCATAGAGCTTCACAGCCTGTTTGGTCTGGTGCTTGCTTGTTGGCCTTGACATCTCAAAGAGCATAAAGTGTATTGTCTTCTGTCTTCTTCACAGCTGACTCGATAGTCAGGGGAACCTTGATGATGGCATAGTGGTCAAGCCTGTGTCTCCTGGGGGGGCTCTCTTCAGAGGATATTTGGGCTTCCTTGAGCTGCAGTGTCTGGGGCCTTTGGAAGGTGGATGTTGTGCACATCTTTTTTGTGTGTCTATGGACACCTTTCAGTACTGCTTTCTTTGCCTTCACAGCCTTTGCTTTATTTTCAACTTTGGGAGGGAAGGGGGCTTCCTTCTTCGCGTTTGGCGCCATCTTCATGAGAAAGGTTATTAAAGCATTTTTAAACTACCTTCATAATTGAAGTGTTAGGATGGTTTATTCCAAATTAATTTTACTGGAATGTTTGATTTTTCAGCTTCTTTTTTTCTTATCTGTTTTTCATAAGTTAATTTTAATTAAAATGCTTTTTTCCCCTTTAACTTTTTAACTTTAATTTGCAGGGTTCTGATAAGAGTAGGAAGCCATATTAATGTACTTATTTGTACTATATGACTAAAACTTTCAGTGGTATAGAAATTATTCCATTCTTTTTATTATTTATAAATGATCAGTTTGTCATCCTCCTCCCCACCTTGTGAAAGAAAGTAGAGAGGATACAAATAGAAACCAATAAACAAATCAGATGGTTAAATGTTATGAGAATTCATTAGGCTCATTTCTTGCTAAAGTGAAGACTTATAAAATTAAAAGACACAAAGTCTCAGTCAGGAGAATTATTGGATCGAGTCAGCAATTTTCAATTAGGAAGTGTGCCTCTCATAGAAAGGGCATATCAGAATCTGTGGGATAGCACATGCGTATAGTTTGAAAAAACACTTTCAAAAAAGTAATAAAGTTTTATTTTTGTAAAGTAGTAAAAAATGATTTTATAATACAACCCATAGGAGGTAAATAAAGTTCAATAGACACATGTAAGCTGGTGAGGGAACCCCAAAGATACAATGATTTCTAATGTATTTGCTGAGGGTACAATAGTAAGCTGCTTAAAAGGAACCTAATAGACTTACTTGAGAATTTGATGAGATGGGAAGGGTAAGTTTATCAAAATATGGTATAGTTTTAAAGAATCATAAAGATCAGAAACATTGGTCTACGTGCTGCCCACCAACTTTACAATATACAGTTGCATCTACTTTTAGCAACTGAGGTTACAGCGACAGCTGTAAACCACAAGACATAAGGGATCTAGCAGGGCATTACTCTTGTAAGTAATTCACCCTCAGTTGTAATTCATTTAGATTATTTTCTTCACATGAGACCTCTTTAAGATAAGGTATAGTACGGATATGATAGCCAAAACACAAGGTAAAAGTCTTAGTTATACAGGAAGGAAATAGATAAAGTATTTAGTGATACTTAGTGTACCAGGAGAACTTCATCCTTCGCTTATCTTAAACAGTTGCATTATTTTTGTTTGTCTTTTACAGTTTTTGAGACAGTGTCCTTGAGTTCAGATTCTCTCTTCCAGAGGGCAGTTTCAATTCTCCATACTTCTTACTTGGACTCTGCATCTGAGCATGGTTTTCAGTACAGTCAAGTGACTTTGGTGAAAAATGACATTTTCTTAAATGAGGTGAGGTGCTTGGTGCACACTGTGTCTGTGTGTTAGTTTTATTTTATCTTTAAAAAAAATAGACCCATCATTTTGGGTATATAAGCCTAGTTCTTTTAAGCTGTCACTTTTCAGATTAGATAAAAGAACCTTGGAAATAGTCACTTGGAAGGTAATAATATATTTCTAGGGAATAGAAAAATAATAAGTTTTATTAGTCTTTTAGTAGGAGGAATTCAGATGATGTATTTTTAAAAATTCATTTTCCAGGCAAAATAACATGTTTATAGCACTTGGTTATTCCCTCTTTACACAGTACAAAACTTTTTACCAAGAAAAAAAAGCAAGTAACTATACTCAGGAAGAACTTCAAGAAACTTATGGGTTTCTTCTGTTTGAAACTGAAAATCAGGTAAGGGAATCAGGTTGTAGAAAATTAATTTTGTAATATCCATGTACAAAACTAATGTTACCATTAAGCAAATACTGGTATTTTAGTTGTATAAGAATTGTAAGATTGCCGGTTCATGGGTCTTTTTCATTACTTAGGTGACAATGTAAATAACAGTGAAAGCTAGTTATGAAAGAGTTGATTTCTACAACTTTTCATAGGTCCTTTTTAGTTTTATCTTAAATACATTGTAAGCTCATGGTGAGAAATGGATGAATACAGGTTTCTTAAGTACAGTAAACTCTCAGTTAACCGGCACCCATGGTGTTGGTAGAAGCTGAGTAAATGTAGTTTCTGGTTGCTTGAGAGTTACTATGAAAAATAGGCTTTATTAATACTATACCCCATACCATACCATTCACTGTATTGCCTTGATATTAATATTGAAATAAAGTAATTGAAAGCAAATTAAGACAAATACAGACATAACTTAATGTAACAGTTTTATTTAAAAACAGCTTTGTGAATGCAGTGTAATTTTAGTTAAATTGCAGTTAGTAAACTTTTCAAGTTAATAAACTTCACTAACATAATTTTTTTAACTTCAAGTAACTTAACACACACACACACACACACACACACACACGAGTTCCCTGGTGGTATAGTGTCTAAGGCTTCAGCTCTGTCAATGCTATGGCCTGAGTTCAATTCCCAGCCAGGGAACTACCCACATAAAAAAAAAAGGAAAGAAAAGAAAAACCACATACACACTTAAAACTGTTCCAGTAGTGGTAGAGAGCATACTGGGTAGATACTGTATCAGAATCATCAGGATCTGAAGATGTAGCTAGGACAAGACCAGGAGAAGTGGATGTGGATGGTTTGGGATCTGCATCAGTAGATGATGCTGTGCTGGCAGACTTGCATGCAGCTTTCTTGAAAAAATGGAACCAATGTCAGCTTGCTTTAAGGCCCTATGCCTCACATGCAAAGTCAGGTTTTGCATGATGTGTATCTGCATAACATGCTGAGGTTTTTTTAATTTTTATTGAAAGTATTATTTCTTTGATTTTTTTGTGCCACTTACTTGAGAATGCAGGTTGCTTGAATTCTAGTTAATGGGGAGTCTACTGTATCAATAATACCTTTTAATGGAATGAATGGGTATTTCTCCATTCAATTTCACTGTTCACATAGATACTTTCTGTTCCAATCTGGAGTTTTTTCAAGTTTAAATTACATGGTTTTGGGATAAGATGAACACTTCAGCATTGTAGTTACTTGGAATTGTTTCATGCCTATCTTTGAAGATTGAACATCCCTATTGTTGCTTATACCTAACTTGTGGGAGTAGGAAACTGTGTACAGGGTATCTCTCCAAATATATGTGTGGCATCTAGATGCAATTTGAACATAATTCAAAGGTAATATTTCAGTTGGATTAATGATTTTTAAAGAACAAGGGTAGATTTGCTTATAAAATGATTAATATTAGTATGTAACATAAATATATAATAGTAATACCAGAAGAGTTTATGTATTTCCTTAATTACCTACTTTCAAATAAGATATGCTATGGATTCATACTACAAAAGACATTGGGGGTAAGATACTTTCAAATTTAGTGATTCCAAAGCTATAATTGAAAAATTAATTTTTAATTTAACCAGAATACAATTGCCTTACATAAGCTTGCTTTATTCGATGAATACAGTGTACAGATTCTATACTTATTTGAAAGCTTATGGATTATAGCATTATTTCATTATCTCTTCCAAGATTGATATGATAAGCAAGGTACTGTTTTTTGTTTAAAGGCAAAGGTAGTATGTCAGCGTGGACTCTGCATTGGCAGCAGTGCTCTTACCACTCTGGGTGACCCAACAAAAGGTAAGTCTGTAAGAAAGACTCTCTTCCTTCACAAAATGAAATAGGGTTTTTTTTATTTCATAAGATGCCCACTTTAAATGCCAATTTCATTAATGATAAATAGTTATCTTTAGAATTAGAATTTTATAAATGAGCTGTGAGTCTAAGACTTAAGGTTTTCCAATAGGATTTACATCATCAAAACTTTTTTTAAAGGTTGGTTGAACTAGAACAGATATTGGCAGTATCTTTCAGTGCCAACAGATTGTAGCAGTCATGCAAGGCTACTGAAGATATCTTCTATACTATCCTAATGGCAATAGGAATAGACAGAACTAACCAAACTTGGCAGCTATGGAATGTGAGTAGTGAGAGAAAGGAAATATTCAAAGATAAGGATTTAAACTTACTACAGTGATATTGCTAATAGAAAAGGGCCACAGAGGGAGAGGAAATTGGTAGGGAAGCTGATAAGTTAGAAAGGTAATCTTACAGTAAGAACATGGGTTAACACTAAAGTTCTTTAAGCTTCAGCTTCCTCATCTGTAAAAGAGATAAAACGATCTTCTAGATTTGTTGTGAGGATACATGAGATTCTGTAAAGTGCTGAGCACAGCACACAGCAAGTAAACTCAGTAAGCAGATACTACTACTTTATGAGTTAAATAATGAGAATTTCATAAAATCTCATTTCTGGAAGATATCCTACTGGTAGTGGAAAAGGGATTGTCAGTAGAGGTTGGGGATCAAGGTGGTAGGGGTTGGTATTAGTTGAAGCCAAAGATACTGTTTCATGGGACAGTATAGATTCTATACTATAGAAGTAAAAGATGGCAAAGAATAGAACTTTTGGATCATTGTGGGACCAAGAAGTGGGGCAATGGGAAGGGTATAGAAGGAGGAGGAGTCAAGAGCAGTCACATGAATGAAGAACTAAGAAGTAGAGTTTTACAGAAAGCAAAGGGGTCTAAGGAGGGGTATTTAGTTCTGTCAGATGCTACAGAATTTGGAACACAAGACTGACAAAGATTATTGCACTTCATGGCTGGAGTCCTACTGACTTTTTTAAAAATAGCTTTATTGAGATAAAATTCACCTATGAAACAATACACCCATTTAAGATATACAATTCAGTGATTTATTTTTGAAACACATTCACAGAATTGTGCAACCATCAGCACAATCAATTTTAGACAATTTTCATCACCCTCAAAAGAAATCCTGTACCTGTTAACACTAACTCCCCATTCCCCACCACGTCTAGCCTAGGCAACCGCTAACCTACTTTTTGCCTCTGGATTTGCCTATTCCAGACAGTACATATAAATGTAGTCATATATGATCTTTGTGAGTAATTTCTTCTACTTTGAGGCTCATCCATGTTGTAATTATATGCCATTACTTCCTTCCTTTTTTGGCAGAATAATATTCCATGTCTTACTGGAATTTGCAGTCTAGCAGAATAAGCTGCTTGAAGACAGGGACTTTGTTTTATTTACTTTTGTGTCATGGCTGCCTAGTACAGACCTGCCATGTAGTAAACCTCAGTGCATATTATTAAATAAGAATGTAGTAGTTCCCCTTATATCTTGCAATACCACTCTCTGCAGTTTCAGTTACCTGCGGTCAACCTAAGTCCAAAAATATTAAATAGAAAATTTCAGAAATAACCAATTCCTAAGTTTTAAATTTCATGCCATTCTGAGCAACAAGGTGAAATCTCACATTGTCCCACCCAGGAAATGAGTCATCACTTTGTTCAGTGTATCCACACTGTATATGCTACCCTCCCATTGGTCACTTTGTAGCCCTCATAGCTATCAGGTGGCTGTCTCCACATCATAGTGCTCATGTTAAAGTCATCCTTATTTGACTTAATGATGTTCCCAAAGTGCAAGAGCAATGATGCTGACAATTCAGATATGCCAAAGAGAAGCCATTAAGTGCTTCCTGTAAGTGAAAAGCTGGAAGTTCTCAATAAGGAAAGAAAACAAAACTGTATGCTGAGGTTGCTAAGATCTATGATAAGAACAAATCTTCTAAATGTGATAATGTGAAGAAAGAAAAAGAAATGTGTGCTAGTTTTCCCGTTGGACCTCAAACTGCAGAAGTTACAGCCATGGTGCGTGGTAAGTGTCCATTAAGATGGAAAAGGCATTCATTACATTTGTGGGTGGAAGACATGAACAGAAAACGAATTCCAATTGAGGGCAAGGTGTTGTACCAGAAATCACTGAGCCTATATAAAGACGTCAGCAAGGGACCCCCTGAAATGAGTGACACCAAGCCATTTACTCCAAGTAAGGGATGGTTACACAGATTCAAGAATAGGTTTGGACCGAAAAATACAGAAGTTACTCATGAGGCTACATCTGCCTGTGAGGAAACTGCTGCCACACTTCTGTCAGATTTGAAGAAGTTATGGAAAAAAGACGCCATCCAAAGCAAGTCTTCAATTGTGATGAAACAGCTCTTCTGAAAGAAAGTGTCCAATAAAACCTACATGCATAAAAATGCAAAGGAAGCACCAGGGCATAAAACATGGAGGGACAGATTAACTCTGGTTCTATGTGGCAACACTGCAGGGCATACGATAAAGGCAGGCATAATGTACAGAGGGAAGAACCCACGCATTTTCAAAAACAAACAAAAATTCTCTGCCCACGTTCTGGCAAGGTAATCAGAAAGTGTAGGCGACAGCCATCTTGTTCATGGACTAGTTCCACCAATGCTTCCAAGAAGGAGAGTGAGTACAATAAGACGCCTTGGAGATACTGCGAGTTCAGTTCCAGCCCCTGCAGTGAAGCGAGTATCTCAGTAAAGCAAGTCACAAATTTTTTGGTTTCCCAATGCGTATACGAGTATTATACACTCTATGTAGTCTTTTAAATGTGCAATAGCATTATGTCTAAAACTATACACATACTTTAATTTAAAAATATTGCTAAAAATGCTATTATCTGAACCTTCAGCAAGTCATGATCTCTTTCTGGTGGAGGGCCTTTGCCTCGATGTCAATGGCTGCCAGCTGATCAGAGTGGTGGTTACTGAAGGTTGGGGTGCTGTGGCAATATCTTAAACTCAGACAACAGTGAAGTTGGCTGCATTGACTGACTCTTCCTTTCATGAACGATTTCTCTGAACATGCAGTGTTGTTTGATAGCATTTAACCCACAGTAGAACTTTCAGACTTGGAAGTCAATACTCTTAAACCCTGCTGTTGCTTTATCAACTAAGTTTCCGTAATTGTCTAAATCCTTTGTTGTCATTTCAACAGTGTTCACAGAATTTTCACCAGGAGTCAATTCCATCTCAAGAAACCAGTTTAGCAGGTCTTGATCTGCTAAAGATGTTTTTTTTGTTTGTGTGTTTGTTTGTTTTGCTTGGTTCCCTGAGCAGGAAGTGAACCCAGGCCACAGCGGTGAGAGTACTGAAACCTAGCCACTAGACCACCAGGGAACCCCAAATCTGCTAAAGATTTATGAGATTGCAGCTGTTTAGTCACACCTTCAGGCTTCACTTAATTCTAGTTCTTTGCTGTTTCTACCACATCTGCGGTGACTTGTCTTCCATGAGGGTTAAAATCAATTTCTAAGCCCCTGCTAATGTTAATACTTTGACCTCTTGCCATGAATCTGAATGTTCTTAATATCATATAGAATGGTGAATTCTTTCCAGAAGGTTTTCAGTTCACTTTGCCCAGATCCAACACAGAATCACTGTCTATAGCAGCTATAGCCTTACGAAATGCATTTCTTAAGTAAGAAGACTTGAAAGTTAAAATTACACCTTGATCCATAAGTAGCAAAATGGATGTTGTGTTAGCAGGTGTGAAAACAACATGCATCTCATTGTATGTCTCCATCAGAGCTCTTGAGTGACCGGTGCATTGTCAGTGAGCCATAGTATTTGGAAAGGAATCTTGTTTTTATGAGCAGTAGGTTTCAATAGTGGGCTTAAATTATTCAGTACATGGTTATCTTGTAAACCGAATGGCTGTCAGGCTTTGTTATTCCATGTTTAGAGCACAGGCAGAGTAGATTCAACATAATTCTTAAGGGCCCTGGGATTTTCAGAACAGTGAGTGAGCATTGACTTCAACTTAAAATCACCAGCTGCATTAACTCCTAACAAAAGAGTCTGCCTGTCCTTTGACTCTTTGAAGCCAGGCACTGACTTCTCTCTTTGAGTCGTAGATGGCACCTTCTTCCAATATAAGGCTGTTTTCATCTACATTGGAAAGCTGTTTAGTGGCTAGATCTGGTTAACTGGTGGTACCTCCTGCTTATGCACTTGCTGCTTACCTCACACTTTTCATTAAACCTCATGAACCAATCGCTGCTAGCTTCAGACCTTTCTTCTGGAGAATCAGATTACCATAGATCTTTTGAGTGAATGATTGCATGGAGTAAAAAAAAACACAAACTTAGGATTTTCCAAGAATGTAATACTTTTATCCATTTTCAGTTATTGTACCCAATTTAGAAAATTGGTTGTCAGTCAGATATGTTCTGTCTTCTTAGCTCTAATATTTTCATACCTTAAGAATAACTTAAATAGATTTTGAAAAGTAAGCAGTTTCAAAACTGTTAACGTTGACTTTTACTTTATCTTTTGTATAGACCTACATGGGAATTGTATATGTGTAAACAATCTTTTAAAGATGTACATTAATCTATGTTTTATACTTTTATAGGTGTGTACATTTCCAAATACTCAGACTATCTTCATGCAAGACCATGGTATCAGGGGAAGTCTGGTTATATTGTCATTTTTAATCTAATTAAGGTAAAGCCCAAATGTGCTTCTATGGAATTTTTTTTTTTTTTTTTAACTAAGAGTTACCAGTCTGTGATACTGCTCTTTGGAGATCATTTGCTAAACATAGTCCTTGCCAAAGACAGCTACCCAAATTCAGAAAAAGTAACTGCTGTTTTCATTTTCCTTTAATGCAAAGCTTTTTGTTTAATCGATGATCTGGGAATATGTTAAACAGAGAACTTCAAAATAATACAAAAAATATTCAGTGAAAAGTCTTTCTATCACCCCTGTCCCACAATGCCACTTTTTAGACGTTAAATAACAGAAAATACAGTTAATAAGAGATTAATTTAGAAAACAATACTTATTGTATGGTTTAAATTGTCAAAATAAAAAATGTTTATCTTTTTTTTTTTTGGAGTGGGGGGTAGTTCCCTGGCTAGGAATTGAACCCAGGCCACAGTGTTGAGAGCACCAAAACCTAGCCACTACACCACCAGGGAACGCCCCATCCCTAAAACATCCAGACCTTGTTCACAGCTTCATGTGGCACCCAGAATTGATGATCTCAGATATTCTTTAATGCCCTTACATAGGCTAATATAAGTGCATTATTCGATTAGAATTTGCACTCTAATATAATAGTAGGAAAGCTCTGATTTTAGAGATTGGTGGGCTTTTTGAGGACATATTCTGTGGTCTTGTTTTGTTGTTTTTGCTTTTGTTATAGCTTTCTTACTATCTTACATTCTTTAGTTATAAATCTGACTACTGATTTTTTTTAAGAATGTGAACTCTTCATATTCCAAACTTGTCCCCAAGAACAGGAGGGAAAGTATCATTGCACTGGCGCAGAGTCATTTCACTGCTTTTCCTCGCTCTAGTCCTCCCTCTTCCTGCTCCATATGAGGACTAGGTCTGCTGCAGAAAATGTGCCCGTCAGCTCAGATAGTGAATATTTGATTTTTATTCATGTCAGATTGCCTTCCCCCACCTTGGTTTCTTGACCCTGTATCCCATCCTGTCTGGTGGCTGTTGCTGTTTCCAATTTTACCTATATGCTCTCAGTCCTCCCTACTTTACTGCTGAAAACCTCCTGCCTTGCCCAACATCCTAAGGTGTTTGATGGGAGGAAGTACAAGTCGTGATTGCACTGGGATGTGCTGTTTATGTTCTTTGGCTTCTTAGACCAAAGAATTGCCTCTGGTCATCCTATAAATGAGAGCCAGGACCTTAACAGCAGAAAGAAAAAAGAAAAGCTTTTTAAAATAGAAGTAATCCAATTCTTCTGGTAAAGATAAAAATAAAAGTTGCCTATAATCTCATTCTTCATTTTGCTATTATTTTGTATATTTTGTATGTCATATTATTCAAGACAGCTTACTAAGATCATTGAATGGTATTTCATTATACAATAAACTTTGGTTTTTTTTCTTCTTTTTCTGGAAGACATGTTAGCCTTGATGAAGAGAACTCTGTAATGAGAAGTACTGCTGACTGTTCAGTAATCAGGGCAGTAGTCTGCTAATCACTCTTGCATATTTGCTCCATGCTGATTTACTGGGTGCTGGCATAATAGATACACAAGGGTTGTCTGGAAAGTATCCAGCCATGAAATATGAAAAATAGGCATTAATGGGTGGATTTTTTTTCCAGACAGCCCTTGTATCTTGGTCTGTAATTTACAACTGATAATTTAATAGTTCAGTTTGAAAACTCTTCTTTTGAAATTTTAAATGTCTTTGTCATCTTTTTTGTTATAGTCATTGAACAACTGATCTATATAATTTTTATTTTAAAACAATGGTTCTCTTAAATTCCGAGTGATTTCATGTACTCCATTGATATAAAAGAAATGGGCATTTGCTTCAGAAAAATGCCCGAACATACCACATTTTTAAATACAATTTTAAGAGATTCGTGGATAATTAAAACTATTATTGTCCGTAAAGGTAATTGCCAAGAACCATAGCCCTAATTCTTAACACAGTTAACTGTTAGTTGAAACATATCCACATCCTTATTAGGCTACTTGTGAATGAATCCTAGAGTAAGATTACTGCTATTTAAAGACATCTGATTAGTCTTAATATTTTCATTCTAGGGAAAAGTCAAGTTTGTGTCTGAGAATTATACAACTAACTATACTAGCCCATCTTCTGGCTATGATTGCCATGTGGCTGCAAATACTAACAAGGTTTCTCACAAGACGAGTCATTTTCGCGCCTTTGAACTGAGTCAGGTATAGTCACCTGGGAATAAAGCATTTCCAAGATACATTTCTGCGTCTAATGTGTTAAGTTTCAGGAATGGGTTGGTTGCGATCACCTTGGTGCATGTGCATTTCTCTAGTGCTATCCTGATTATACTTCTTTTTCTTCTTTCAGTATTACCTCTATGAACTTTCAGACAGCACTGTTACTGAGCGACCTAGACAGATCCATCCTTATGTAATTGTAGCTTTTCAGTACAGGGAACCTAAAAAGATGGCAGCACCAGCTCATAAAAGCATGTAAGTAATTATGTACCTACTTTGTTTTACTGGATTTGTTTCCTTTCTCTTATAAAAATGCTTCTCTTTTTTTTTTTTCATAGACTTGAACTCAATGAAAGCGGTAAGAAATTATTTAATTGGTTCTTTAGTTTTTTTTTGTTTTGTTTTTTTTTTTAAGTAAATGTTTTGTTCATTAATAAAATAGTTTCTTTATTACCCTTATTTCTTAAAGTTCTCATCTCCCCGTGGAATGGGAAATTAATTGTTCAAGGCTGTCTGCTGTGTGATATAACTCTTTGGTCATCTTATGGTACAGTGGTTCCAACACAAGTGTAAGTATTAAATTTGTGTCTTTTCCTAATGCTTGTATAATTTTTTAAATTCTTATTTTGAGTTCTTGTTCGGTGGCACTGGTGTGAAATACAGCAATTGTACTTGGTTTTAGATTAGGGTGCTCTTTGGTAGATGTATAGAGCATAGGACCATAATACAGGACACCTAAATTCATATATACATTCTGACCTTGACCTTGAAACAAGTTAGTTTTATGATCTTGGACAACTCACTTTTTAAATTTACCTTAATCTGTTCATGAGAAAATGATCTCTCAAGCTAAATTAAATTGATTTGTTACTTGAAGTTTGACTTTCCCCAATAAATTGGATTTGCTTAGATAGCACATACAGCAGGTTATGGCCACTTAATTTTATTATTGAGTCTTTTTTAAGATTTGCAGTATTTGATTTTCTAATTTTCACATGACTTTCCTAAACTCTATTAAGTAGAGTAGTTGCTACATGTATTTACATTATAATGAATTACCATATTTTCTTCTGCGGAACAGTGAAGGGCATCTTATGAGATCTTTTTGTTTAGTCTATTCTTAGTTTGCACCCCAAACTATTGAAAAATAGACATAGTTTTACTGAAATTTAAGGTAAAAACTGGTGGGCTGTCAGAATTCATTTTATTTCTATTGACCTTTTTTAAGAGGGAGGGATATTAAAAACTATAGAATAAGAATTCTGTGAATAAATGAATGAGAGAAGGGGAAGTTCTTCCTCACTATAGAGAGCAGTTAATAAATATAGACAGAATGATTTAATATAAAAATCACCATTGGCAACACCATAATAATCAGTGAATGCTTAAAATAGTAGCTGAAAGTTTGGTGATATTTACATAGCTCACAGTATTTCCCCAGAACCTACCTAGTAATTACAAAGGGGAAAATGTAGGCTTTCCGATGGAAAAAAACTGCAGATACCATCTTAACTAAGTTAACGTCAGGAATGACACATCTCTGCACATCTTATCAGGAAGCATGTGATAAATATGATATCATTTGTATGGTATTCCTGCCACTCTCATCCAGAGGAAACAGACACGCCCAGATTGAGGGATGTTCTGCAGAATAAACAGTCTGTATTCAAATATCTCAAGGTCATTAGTGGAAAAGAAAAACCAAGAGACTGTTCCAGATGCGGGAGGCTAAACAGACAGAACTAAATGTAGTGTGTCATCCTGAATAGGATTCTGGACTACAAAAAAGTGTCCTTTTGTTAGAAAGGGCCTTAGTGAGACAGTTGGCAAAATTTAAATAAGGTCTCTAGGTTAAATAATTGTACTATACCATTGTAAATTTCTTGGTTTTGCTAATTGTTTTGTAGTTGTTTAAGGAAGTGTCCTTTTTTAAAGATGCTGCACAGATAAGTATTTAGGGAGAAAAGAAGGAAAAAGTATTCAGGTGAAATGGTGCAAAAGTCTGGATAGTGTTCATTCTGTGGCATTGCATGGTGGGCAGTGGAATATGGTCCAAAGTTTTCAACTCTTAAATAGCATAATTTTTAGAAAATTCTCATTATAGTGTGCATAGTTATTTCACACATCTGGACATTTTGGTTATACCAAAAATAACATGCATTCAGATTTGAGACCATGGTTTATGGGGTCATATATTTGAAAATCTATAATGTTTAAAAATATACATATTATTTGACCTGGAGTTTATCAATTTAAGAACTTTTTTGTGGTTAGTATATCTCTGTTTGAATTTATATTTCAATATTATGAAGCTGCAGATAGTTTTCAGTGTTTACTACATCACACAATACTGTTTTGTTTTTTAGACCACGTAAACTAGATTTTAAGTATGTAATGAAAGTGTCATCTTTGAAAAAAAGACTACCAGAAGCTGCCTTTAGAAAACAGAATTACTTGGAGGAAAAAGGTGTGTTCAAATGTAATAATGCACTGCACGTCCTGAGCGTTGTTTTCCCTCTTACGCACACTCTCACACTCTGTGTTCACTTTCTCGCTCCCTCCCTCCCCCTTCTCTCATGCCCCTGTTTTGCCTGAAATGATTCTTAAAAGGGTCTTTTGTGAAAGTTGTTAGAGTTGCTGTGTGTTTCAGTTCCTTGGAGGCCAGCTAGAATCTGTGAAAGGTAGGTAGTTGCATCTAAGATGGCACAGACTAGCTTTAATTTAGATCCTAGGGGATTTATTTTAGCAGACAGATAGACAACACTTACAAAATAGTTGATGACTCATAACCATTCCTTTCAAGGAGGACCGAGTTTTTGTGGTGGTTGTTTTTATTTATGTACTACTTTCAAAATTATTATTAATAAATTTAGTAGGGTGACATCAGTTAATAAGATTATGTAAGTTTCAGGTATACATCTGTAAGACATCATCTGTATATTGCATTGTATATTCAGCATCCAAAGTTTAGTTATGTACTTCTAAACGATGGAGGAAAAAGCAGAAAGCATGAGAAGGAAATGTTTTAGTCATTTAGATTAATGCATGGAACATTGATGCTTATATTATTTATGTAGTATTTATTTGTTCTGGTAATTCTATAGTAGTATCAGTATAAATGAAAGCATTGTTTTTAAATACTTTATACAGTAATGTTTTATAACCAAGAATATTAAATGATAATTTTTTAATCGTATTCCCAGTTCTTCTTTCATTTTTTTAACATATGAAATTAATACATTGGTTACAAAAAAGCATAGCATTTTAAAATAAGAAATGTTCTGCTTTTCTGATTTCTCTGCAGTCTGTTGTCAAGATAGGTACTTCAGTATGTATGAAGTGGAACTGTCAAACAAACAAGGAGAAAAAATGGATAAACTAATAGAATTCATGAAAAATAAACAGTTGGTAAGAATTATGAATTTAAAATATAATTATTCTTTTTTTCTTAAATTAAGAATTTGATATCTAATTATTAGTTGCTATGCCTAGATTGAATTATTTTCACCTGCTGAAAGGATTTCCATTATTTAATATTTATTGACACATTATTAAGATATTTGTTGACTAACGTTGTCATACCCTTTGTATCTTAGTTTACTTTTGTGTTTCGTTAGTCCGTTTATACCCTTGATCGTAAGAATTAGAGGGCATTTTTTCTCAAATCCTTTTTTGTCATTTTGTTTTATGACAGAAGAATTGAGTAGATCCCCAGTGGTTTTGCAGTAATCAGAGGACCACTTGTGAGATACTTCTTTACAAGTGACCTGTGTCAACCCATAGGTTTTTAAGGAAAAAGAAATTGCTTCCATAGTGTAGAAAATAAGACTCTACTAGGAAATAGTTAACACTCCAGAGACTTCTCTCCACAGTGTTAACCAGAGTTCCTCAGTGTGAGGGTAGGAGTAGATGCTAACTCTGTGGTGAGTGATTCCTAAACACCCCAGCGGAGATGGTGTGAGTGTGGGACAGTGACCAAACAAGTCTGAGCCCTTTAGTGACCTGATGGACTGTCTCGCTGATAGATAGTGAGAAATCAGTAAATTAAAATAGAGCATGTATATAATCTGTGAGTAAGCTAAGGGATACTGTCAGTTAACATACTTTTTTTATTGCCAAGAATTATTTTCTCCATTTATTATCTCCCTTTTTTTTTTTTTTTCATTTCTTTTTCCTCCTATCTCTGTTAATTGCTTATATAGAACTCTTATTTCTTATTTATTGAAATTTTGGTTTTCCTATTTAAAGTTTTCATTGAAAGTGTTCTACTACTGTAGTCTTAAAAGATGTACAACAAATAAAAGTCACTTATTTTATTTATACATTAGTAGATTTTTCTGCCTTGGAGCTATTAGTTCTTGGTAAGAAAAAGGTTTCCCCTCCAGAAATAGCAGAATAGGAACATTTAACTGCCACTGAGGCCTTTGAAGTTTGAGTATGAGACAGTTAATAGTGATTATGTGGTATGTGTACGTGAGGGCAAGCCTATAGAGACTAAGGGGGAAGCATCATCACCTATTCTGTATGAATTAGGAATTTTAACTGAGGGCTGTAGTGCTAATTGATAAGCCTGTTTCTCTCTGTGATTCTTGTCCTCAGTCTTGGCCTAATTTTTATTTTTATACTATAGCAATCCTCGTCATATTACTTTAAAAACATTTATCAAAAAAAAAAAAAACTGGAAAGAGACTTGTATGTGTTTCTAAGAGATAAAAGAAAGCTTGACTTAATAGTGGGAAGTCAAAATAGCATAAACATGTCATATTTCTCCAAAAGAATTACTAATTATAGATCTAATATATTCCAGTCACTTTCACTTTTTACATCAATACACAAATTATACCTGTTTGCAATTTAATAAATAGATGCTAAAGATGGGTATATGTAACTGTTGGTGTGTTTATTCAGTGACTCTTTCTCGAGTGCTTACCATGTGCCAAAAGTAAAAATAGAAAAGAGGCCCTCGCATCAAGGAACTTGCAAGGCTGGACTCAGATGTACACTATCAAGTGCATAGGGGCGGTAATAGAAGCATGTGGAGGAAGTGTCAGTGTCCTAACTTGGGTCTCATATAATGGTTAGAAATGAAGTCTTTTTTTCATACTTGAGTTATTGTTCATTATTTTGCCGTATTTTTAGGCTTATGACCTGTCAATGTTTGAAATAGAGTGTTTTGTCACTTTATAAAATGGTACATTTTGTTTAGTTTCTTTAACTGAAATATTATTGTATGAACATTGGGTTTTATCTTTGCTATTGGTATATGGGCTTTAGAAATGGTGAATAATGGGAAAAAAACTGTTATCTTTATAATGTAGAATAATAGTTTTTAGATAACTTTCTCTGGCCTGGGGATAAAATTCCTCAATTAACTGTAAATATTAAAATATCAAGATTTTTTTTTCTTGAGCTCAGGATCCACTGAAGACTGGTGGTGGAGGGAAAAAAGAAAGGAAAATTTTATTTTCATCTGTATTTCTTATTACCATGGGACCTAATTATGTTATTTTCTATTATTTTCCATCTCTTAGGATGCTGTAGAAAGGATTCTTTTATTGGATACAATCTTCCAGTCTTTCTAGTTCCAGGATTCTGTGATGTGTTGTATGTAACCATGAGCTTAAGATGCTAATCACAGGTCTAATTCACCTTGAATTTGTAGTGGCTAAATGGTAATGAATTGGCTACCTAGACAGTAGTATGAAATGTCAAGCATCTCAATGAAAAAATGAAATAAGTCTAATGGATTTGTTACGTAGTTGAACACTACCCTAAGACTAACCCTTAATGTTCTAGTTATTATATGTGGCCCTACCAGGACCAAGATTATTTGAGTGCTAAGGAACTTGCAGTTTCTGATACTGGGGGCAAAATTCTCCTGATTCCCATAAACACTAACATTTCAAGGTTTTTATTTTATTTATTTTTTTACTTCTCATGAGCTCAGAATTCACTGAATAGTGGTGTGGTAGAGGAAGGCGAGAGGAATTGAATCTTTTTTCTTTTTTTTTTTTTTTTAACATTTAAGGCACTCATCAAATGCTTAGAAGATCGAGGTGTTTTCATTTTACTTACATCATCAGCCTTAATATCAGAAACAAGTAAGGACAACCTTTTTGAAAAACTATTTTTTAGTCTGTTGACTTTTGTCTTACAAGATCAGCAACCTAACTCTTCTTCTAATTCTCATTCTGTATAGATTTTGGAGATGAGGAAGTGGATCTACATGGGTTACATTTATTCCATTCATCCCTGTCAGCAGGTAAGGGCACTGTAACTTCCATTTCTCTAAATCTGTCACATTTTTCTGTCCTCATCTTACTTAACCTCTCAACCGTAGTAACTATATTCTTCTTTTAAATAACTCTTCCTTTAACCCCCCTGGTCAGTTCTTTTTCCCTTTGCAGGCTTATCCTTTTCTCTGAGCTTCACACCCAGATACCCACCTACCTGTTGACTTTTTCACTTACAGTGTCTCAGACGTTCCTCAAATTCAATGTGTCCAAAACTGAATTTATTTGTTATTTAACAAGAGTAGCTAGGAGAATACTTTAATAACTATGTATGGTGGCAGATGGTTATTAGTCTTATTATGGTAATCACATTATAAAGTATGTAACTGTTGGATCATGTGTTATACACCTGAAACTAATATAATACTATATGTCAACTATAATTAAAAATAAATTTAAAAGTAAATAAAAATTTACCTCAAAAAAATTCCTACAATAGCTAAGAGATAGTTTTATTGTAGTCTACCAAGTAAATAGGACTCAAGGCCCTCACGGATGCAGTTCTGTCTGGACTGCTTGTCTTGTTCACCTGTATCAGGTGGTATTTACCCACATAATACCAAGAATAGGCTCTTGGAGGCAAAAAAACTTACTCGTACAATTAGGTTATAGATATGTAGTATGTCTGTGGTATTAAAACTTTAGAGAGCAGTTAGGAAACAGAATCTCAAAAGGTTGTTATGGTGAGGGCAATAATGAATAAAATCAGAGGAGAATCCCGCCTCTAGTCTGTTGTCTGTCAGTCAGGTGTCAGTTTAAATATCACTTTATTCATTCCCATCACCACTCTGACCTCAGTGAAGACCCCTAGGCTTATCAATAGAATTTAAATATTTATTTGTATATTATTTAATGCCTGCCTTTTCTTGCATTCTGGATCCCTACTGCCTAACAATGCGAAGCACATAAAAAATAATGTTTGCTAAACAAACAAATGAGTCATTTTTTTGGTAATAACTTCTTAAAAGAATTTGAAGTAAGTTATATAAGGTAAAGCAGAAAATGATAATTTAAAAATAGAAGAGTAAATCTGCCAACTCTTAAAGCCAGTGCTATTGCTCTGATGGCACATTGAGCCCATGCTTGACTCCTGGTCGATGAGATGGAGCTGGAGGCAGGTCTGCCTTCTTCATTCTGCCTAGCGATTGCATTTGAATGGTTCTTTTCCAGTTCTCGTTCTCTCTCTCTCTCTCTCTCTCTCTCTCTCTCTCTCATATTTAACCATCCAATAATTGTGTAAGCTAAAGCATTTTTTCCTGCATGTTTTTGTAAAATAAAACAAGACACACACAAAAAAAACTTCAGGTTTTTAACATTATTTATATATATTTTAGGGTTGAAAGACCTGACAATTGAAGATGACATCTCATTGAAGGTAATACCTATTTTACCTACCCTTAATTTTGCTCTGCAAGAAGCAAAGAAATCATTTACTGAAGAAGGGATCTGTCCAAACACATTAGTAAAGCGTAATTTCCGTGAATTGTACAAGGTGGATAGAAGTCCTTCACTGACTGCTTCTCAGGATGGAATGAAAGAGACTGCATTGTCTGGCGAACAGTCCAAACCGTCCATTGATTTCGACGTGTTTCCTGGAGCTGAAAAGTGCCCTTTACAGTCTCTAACTCAGCTGAAGTCTTACTTTTCAGATCCTAGCGGGTACATTTTGGAAGTATCTACTGTGTTAGATTTATTGGCAGAGCGTCCACCATCTCCTTGTATTTCAGACGGAATTTGTGATGCTGGATTTTCTTTAGTTATGACTCCAGATCCTGAATTTCTTGACTCAGAGGCAGAAGTAAGAAAAGAAACTGAAACAGAAAAGAATTCTGAAGAAATGTTTAAAGTAAGGAGGAGAACTGTGGTTCCATTAAATCCAGCATCAAATACGAGAGTTCAACCAAAGAGAAAGGCAAGCATGCCATCGTCTGTAGTGCAGAGTAAAAAGATGAACTTGTGCCGTCCCTTCCCCAAAAGAACGCCTGCTGGAGCAAACAAGGGTTCAGCCTCTCCAGCCACCCTCAGATTAGTTAAAGGACAATTTCCACAGAAAAGAAAAAGAGGTAAGCATACTTCGTGTGGATTACTAGAAGAGAAGTTAGTAATAGCTCTTGTATTCTAACACTTCCTGTCTGATCACTGTGGATGGCAGCTTGGCAGTATCTGTTAGAAGTTTGTTAGGAATGCCAACATTTCTCTCCAGGTAATTTGTCTGTGTGCTTCAGTTTGAGAAGTACTGATGTTGATAACAGAATTAAAGTCAAGAAATAGGAAAAAGATACTGCAAAAGCCCACCCACCAAAAGCTTATATTTCAAATAGTTTAAATTTCATTCACTGTAAGTATGTTTTATATTGTCCAGTACACACAAATTCATTCATGACTGAAACAAAAATTTCAAAAAACATTTACCCTTAACTGTGTGCAATACATCTGATATTTCCTATTCTATTCTCTTTCACATAAAGGAGAATTCTGGTTGCAACCCATTAAGTTTCTTTTACAGTCCTCTTGTGGGTTGTTGCATGCGGTCTGAGAAAGTTGGCATTGTGTGCTGGGGATAAGCACAGGAGCCCCTGAAGGATCACCTTCTTGTTTTTCGTTCCTGTTTTTCCTCCTAGGACCTGGGTTGTGGGAGATCTTCCCTTCCTGCCTGTGCAGATGTTAAAAACTTCCCTTAGGTTTTGGTCATCTCATCTTATTTTCTGTTATCTCTTCTTAATTTGGTCTTAACTGTTTTCCTGCTTGATTTATATTCTTAATTTGTTTATATTGCTTTCTTTTGCTAAAAATTTAAGAAAATGTAACTGGACTGGAATGAGAAGTTTTATTCCTTAAAGGAACCAGTATGCTGCCTTATTACCTGTAATAATTTAGTAAGGAGAAAAATAGTTTGACCCAGGGAAATGTACATGAAGAGATTCTAAAGCTTTTCTAAAACCACTCTTTTCTGTAACCCCCCAGTGAATGAAATTAAATGGGTCTCTTTTCTACATTTCATTAACAGTCATCACAATTTCTTAAACTGTTCAGTATCATGTTTCCTGTTCTCAGTTAGAAAGTGTTTTCTGTATAATGTAATTTAAAAATATTTGCCAACCTTCATATGTGTGATGATTTTATATGATATCTTCGGGGCTAAACTTTTTTATCAGAACAGCTGAAATTATATAGTCAATGGGGGAAAATGTTTTTAAAGGGAACTCTTATTAGTGGTGTTTTTTTTTTTAACTCGTAAAAGATTGAAACATTTTGTAAGCAGGTAGTCACTAGATCTGTTTCCCTCATGTACCTCCACATTCCACTATTACCTTGCATGTGAGAAGCACAGCTGAGCATTTTGTAAGAGATGACAATTGTAATAGATTTGTAGGAAATTAAATCAGGTGTCCCTTTTTCTGTCTTATCTTAAAAAATGATTTTTTGGATGGTATTAAGACCTTGATGTTTAGGGATAATAAAGTAAAATACATAAGATGGCTTTTTGTGACTAGACAGTCTCTTCTTTGCAGTGTGCTTATAGTTTAACCATATCAGCTTGTGGGAGCTGTGTTGCAGGACCCATCTCCCAGTGCTAGCACATTCAGCCTCACCTGCCACATCAGTCAGGGAAGATTATGGAGATTTTTTTTTTATTAAGTCATGCCTTGTTTTTATAAAGTTATTGCTCTGATATTTCTCTTCTTCACCTGGTAGAGATGTAGACAGACACTTAGCAACTTCATGTTTTTATATGTATATGAGAACTTTTAACTCTTGCTTTGTTAAAAAAAATCTTTCGTTGAAATACCCAAAATTTTATATTTTATTTCTCATTATTAAAATTACCCTCTTAAAAATAAGAAATAAAGGGGGTTCCGTGGTGGCTAGGCTTTGGCACTCAATACCATGACCTGGGTTCGATTCCCAGCCAGGGAACTACCCCCCACTGCCAAAAAAAAACAAACAAACAAACAAAAAAAAACAAAAAATGAAAAGCTATGCTGAAAATATTTGAGTTCCCTCCATAACCCTTAAAAAATGGTGTCTTTTCTGCATAAGGTGCTGAGGTGCTGACTGCACGGTTTGTACAGACAACCAAACTGGATAGTAAAAGCCAAGAAGCTCTTATTTCTAAAGATCTTCCAGTTGCAACGAGTGCTAAAAGGACAAGGAAACAAGAGAAATCTGCAGTCAAAACTGTTCCGAGGGCTAAACCACCTGTAAAGAAATCTCCACAAGAACAGAGGGTAAATGTAGTGAAAGGCAGTAAGAACCCCAGAATCAGAAAGCAGCCACAAGCTGGTAAGAAATGCTCTTCTGTAATTTTAACACAATACACAGTAATCAAGATCGCAAGTTAGTGCATTGCAGTAATTTAAGAACAGTGAAAATCCACCCACAGTTGTTGCTGTATTCTCCCATTTAGACACTCACAGAACTAAGTAACTTGGTTTCCTACTGTAACTAAATTAGGAAGTGCAGATTCAAATCACAAAATAGACCTACCTTTCAGTCTGCAGAAAGCCTGAATATGAACTGTCCACAGGGGTTATAAATGGCCTATTTTATGACTAAATGCACAAACAAGTAGTACCTGGCAGTATTTTTCCGGACCATCATCAGTTATAAAAAGTGAGGTTAAGTGTATTTGTCCAGAGTGAGTTGTAAAGAGGTTTTTCAAAATAGTAATTCAGAATTCTGTATTTGGTTTTAAAAGGCATTAAATTAACTTTAAAAGCAATTTTACTTTTCTGATTTTGCTTAAGTAATAATGAAGTCTAGTTATATGAACACACAGCTGACTGCTTTAGCTCTACATTTCCAACTGCTGGACACTTGCTCTCTGCTTGAAAGTTCCATGGTCACCGCACACTTTGCCCCTGAAACTGAACACACTAGCTTTTCTCCCAGGTCCATGTTCCTTCTTAACTTTCTTCTTTCTGAGTGTAGTACAGTTTTTCCAGCCTGCAAAATCTATAAATTTTACTTTATCTTCGGTATTGAATCCTAATGTGTTGTATGTATGGTTTTAAAATTTGTTTTAACAAAGGCTTTATTTCCTTATACCTTTATATTCTATCAGTTTTCTAATCTCCCTGATCTGTTTTTAGATTTAAAAAATTACAAGTTTCTTTACTATTGTTTCATGACTTGAAAATTTTTTTAAAGCTCATCATGTCATTCTGAAACCCACAGTGTTGCAGTTTGGGCATCCAGCCCAACTGTAAGCTCTTTTGCTTGTCTCTCAAGGCTGTGAGTGGCGCGGTCTTCGTGTACACATCTCTAGTTCGCTCCTGCTCTTCTGTAATGTGTCCTGCCCTGCCGGGTGCTCAGTGCCCCTCCACATGCATCACCCCTGTTTTACTCCTGTGCCTGCCCCCTCTGCCAGTCCAGATCCTGCTCGGCCAGGTCACCTCCACAGTGAGACATTTCCTCTTGCTCTGGTCTTCACCGATCTCTTGTTTCTCTCATTTCCTTTTCCGTTTTTGAGAATATTGTAGAATTAAATTCATACTATTTTCCCGTCATTTGACATGTCTTGGTCCTGTCTCTACAATTAGTTTATAAGCATTATGAGCACAGATACATAGTAATTCCTTTGTGCTTAGCCATATTATTTAAATTCTTTGTACTGAATTGGCTCTCACACAGCTGTAGATGAATTGATTAATAGGAAGAAATTATGCAATTAGGTTTTGGCAGAAAAGAAGCCCAGAAAATGGAGACTTCAAAATGTGCATTCAGAAATGGGTTGATTTGTATTGAAAATGTCTGTCTATATAGTTGCTACATTACAAGTTAAAATTTTATATTACTACCTTTTAAGTAATCCCTTAATTTTTCTTCTGTTTCTTGATCATCTATGCTAATTTTAATTTCTTAAAATATCAGAGTTAAGGCTCAATCATTTTGTTACTGAAATTAATGGTTTCTGCCATTTCTAAAATTTTGAACAGTTTTTATTTATGGAACACTCTCTAGCTCGCTCTCTATCTATCTATCTATATCTATATATATATATATATATACACACACACACACACACACACACATATATATATATTTTTGGGGGGGTGGGGGGTAATTCCCTGGCTGGGAATCAAACCCAGGCTGCAGTGTTGAGAGCGCCAAAGCCAGTCAGTACACCACCAGGGAACCCCTGTATATATTTTTTATAAAAGACATTATCAGTATTGTATTTTTAATTGAGAAGCTCTGACAAGGCAGTAATTAAATAATTTATCAGATACTATGCATATTTATTAAACTGAACCCTTTTTCTTGACTTCAATACAGTATTCTTTTTTTTTTTTTTTTGGTATGTGGGTAGTTCCCTGGCTAGGAAACGAACCCAGGCCGCAGAGTTGACAGCGCCAGCGCCAAAGCCTTTAGCCACTACACCACCAGGGAACTCCCCATACAGTAATTTTTGCGTTAACTTTATTATAGGCTATATTCTGTGTAAGAGTCATAATATTAACAAAGGTAAAATGAAAGTAGTTTAATAAATATATCAGATCATAAAATGAATTTGGTGTTTCCAGTATACCTATTGGGCTAATGAGACAACCCTGTTTGGGTCGCTGTCTTTAACCTGGCCTTTGGGTTCTGCTGTTTTAAATAACTGGACCGTGGCTGATTAATTTTACCGTCCCCACTTTCCTCACAAACATTCTGTTTGATGCACTAATAGGCCAGAGTTTTCTTCTTTTCTTTAAATGGATCAGTCATTGGCCTTTGCAAGCAGGTTAATAAATTCATTCCAAACCTGCTTCTGTTAATTATAAAGGTGAACAGGCTTTTGTGTCCGTCAACTCATTTGCAATAAGGAATGGTTGCCTTGTACTATGAACTTTGTCCTTCATGATAACTGCATTTAAGAAGGTTGAATTTATGTCCTAAGAATGCAAGTAAACCACTTGAGAACACCAGTTTTCTGACTAAAGGCAAATGGGTAGATTTGAAAATCTGCAAAGAAGAGAATTATCAGTAGACAAGGAGATTTGCTATCTTGCAGATAAAGAGGAAGAGTTTTCAGTGCAGAAATGAAGGTTTTAAATGGTGATAAAATCAATTAGTGATTCTGAATACTCAGATGACTTTAAATTTTTATTATCAGCACGTTATAATTAAACACAAATATTGTTAAAATCATCTCTATTATGAACTTAGGTTATCTCTCTAATAAGTCACTTGTTAAGGGAAATTATTTCCAAGAAAGTATGTTAACATACTGAAATATACAATTCAAACTTAAAAATTCTTATAGTCACACTAGATTGTGAGCTCTCTGAGGACAGGGCTCTTGTTTTTTGCGTCTGTTTTCGGCTCTCTGTATATTCCAGTAGCTGAGCAGGATGCCTTGTGTGTAGTTTAGTACATGCATTTTTGAAGGGTAGTTTCTTGTTAAATTAATATACACACATTCCTTAGGACTTGTTTTTCTGGCAAATACATTAATTGTAATAGATCAGAGAGTTGGAAAAAAAACTCAGTCTGCTAGTAAAATTTAATATACAATCTGTGTAACATATCAAGAGCTTTTTCTTGGATATATTGACTTAATCATTGATTTTTCACTAAGCCATAGTAATATGGCAAAGAATTAATTATATGGAAATCAAATGCTATGTCTTTTTTTCTTCTATACTGAAGCCCAAGGAGAATATGTTTCACAGCTTCAATCAGAAATTTCATCAGACAGGCAAGAAGATGGTATTAACATAATAAATACAGTTCAACCAGAAAATATCACAGTGGCTCCGAAAGATCCAGCTGAGAACTCTATTATCAACTGTGATTCCCAGGCCCTAAATCTGCTTGCTGATCTGGCGTTAAGTGCTGCTTCCTCTACCACACCGCCGCCTGAGCCCAGAAACCTTGCCCACGCCTCTGAATTGCCACAGAATGGTGTTTTGCTTTCTAAAGAACATTCTCTGAGTAGTACATCTGACCATGAATATCATAGAGGAGTTAAAAGTCAAAGAGGTGAACTGTGCCCTGAGCCCTCCTTTGACAAGAGTAATGAGACATCAGACTCCACTGTCAGCCCTAAGGGAGAGAGCTGGGCTCCTGGCAGTCAGGCCCCTGTTGAAACCCAGTCGGTGCTTCCTGAGGAAACACTAGGAACTTCCAATGCAAGCCAAAGCTCTTTTGTTGCTGTGGAGCATTCCTATGCCCTGCTCCTTGCAGAACAATCAAAGAAGCCTCTACAACAGAGAGGGGTGCCAGGCCCTGCCTTTGCCAAGAATGGCACAAAAGGCCCTGAAGCAGGAACCCCAGTGGGAAAAGTAATGCCATTTCGGCATCAGCAGAACACCTCCCCTTTGCAAAAGCTTCCTGAGGACCCGTTATTCAGACGCAAGAGCAGATTGCTGTCCTCCAGCCTGAGAGACTTCTATTGCTCTCATACCGTGTTCAGCTGTGACGGCTCCTTTAAGGTCACTTTCAAATGGGAAACAAACTATGTATTCAGCTTAGATAGCAAATATACCAACAACCCACTGGAGAAAACTGTACTGAGAGCATTACATGGGTAAGTGGAATGATAGTTGATGAAAATGGGGATAAGTTTCTTGTTGTTAAGTGTAGTGTGCAGGGATACTTCTGCCAGACTTCGGGGATGGAGAAGGCAATATTGTTTAGAGATCCAGTGACTCGCTAATATCAAGCAGTTGTGTCTACTGACAATGAAGAATATGAGGCTGGTTTTTCCACTGTTTGCCTCTGATCATATGGAGAACTTTGCAAGATAACTTTAGCCTCGTGAATGGCTTTTCATTTTGTGATGCTCCTTTATAATAAACTTTTGCAGTCTTTGAATTATAATATTTAAATAAGATCTTAATGTAAAATAGTGAGATGTAGAAATAATGCTTTACAGACTGAATGCCAGAAGAAATATTTAAATAATTACTTCTAGCTTGTAAAATGATCAGATTGCTACGAGTGAGCAGTTTTGCATGGGGTTGTTCTATAAGTCTTCCTTAACAAGAGGTTGGGGCAGCAGCAGCAGAAAGCATGGGCTTTGGAGTGTGGACCAACTTAGGTTTTGATCAGCGTTCTCCCACTCACTATCTTCTGTGTCCTAAAAATTCCTGGTCACAGAACTGACTTTAGGACAGTGCTTCTTGGTCTCATTGTGTGCACAACTCATCTAGGGATCTCACAGAACTGCAGATTCTGACTCAGTCTATTTGGGATTGGGTCTGAAAGTCTACATTTCTAGGTGACGTCAGTGGAGCATTAAAGACTTTTAAGTGTAGATTTAGTAGTAGCTACATTGTGACATTGTTGTGTATATAAGTGTTTTGCACAATGACTGGCACATACTAATGGTAACGATTACTATTGGCAGGAAGCATTAGCTGCATGAAATGACATTGAGCTTCCTATTAGTAGACTGTTTCACATGTGAGTGACTAAGTTGGGTCAGACTGCTTTCCTTGCTCTAATTAGGAGCTCACACTCCTAAAAGCATAAACTTACGTTCCATCTACTCATGAGGATCATTTCCTTAGCTTAACCCTGTTTAACTTAAGGCTAGCTCTGGAGCCCCTTTGCCTCATCCCACTCCAGTTCTCTGCTCTCCTTTTGCCTGGCAGATGGCTAGAAATGTTCTGTACCTTCTTCCCCTTTTGGTTTCAGGAGATTTTTTAGAAATGCAATCTGAAAATATCATAGTTCTGTTGAACTGCCCATAGAGATATTTTAATCTTTAGACTTCCCACCTATTAGAAGAGAGACAGAAAAAGAGAAATGAGTCAGCCAGACTTAGCAGAAGCAAGGAGATGAGGGTTTGGGCAGGTGCTGAACCATTATCCACATACTAGGTGTATTGTGTCCAGGAGAGTTTGCCTGTTAGCAAAGAAAAATCCAAGACTAGGAGTTGGGAGACCTGTGTTCCAATCATGGTTCTACCACTTAATGGGTTTTGTGATTTGAAAGTAGTCACTTTAGGCTTTGATTTTTCAGTTCCCTTCTCTGTCTTGGTAAAATGCATGGATTAGATTCATTGTAATTATGTGTTAAATCAACTTCATTTTTTATCTTATTCATTGTTTTATGTTTGTGTAATTTTTTAAATAGAAATGAACACAAAACATAAAGTTAATAATGAAGGCACTTGCTTATGATAAGATAATCAACTAAAATAACCATTTTTAATGATTTTTGTATGTTCTTTAAAATCTCAGGCCCTGGAACACTGATTTACCTGATAACTTGGAAGAAGTGAAGCTCTTACTTCATATGTGGGTAGCTCTGTTTTACAGCAATCAAAACAAAGTCATACGATCATCCCGAAAAGTGGTAGAGCACAGCAACCCCGCCAAATACGTGTCTATAAACAGCACGATTGGCTCTTTTGAATTCAGTGAAATTGAGGAGTCTTCCAGTATGGAAAGGTGTTCTGTAGGCCCTTTGTTGGAGATGAAAGAAGCTCCCAGAGGTCACAGTGCCAAAGTGTCCTTCCCTGACACTAACTCCTTGCTTCCTTTCATTAAACCACAACCTGCAAGAGCCTTGGAACTCTGGGTACAGAATGGGCAAAAAGGAATTTTTGCAGGAGAGGGTCATCCAGATACCCCAGAAAGCCAGAATTTCTTCCACTCTTGTAATAATGAGGTAAGTAGAACTGAATACTATAAACCGTGACATTATTTTTGAAGAAATTTTTTCTTTTTCTTTGTGTATAAAATTGCCTTCAAAACAAGGCATTGGTTTCTTTTAGGAAAGTGGATTCTCTAGCTTTGTAAAGGATTATAATGCCTAAGTGTTGCTATAGATTGTCTAATTGAAGAAACAAGTAGAAAAAAATTGTAGGAGTCAGATGATCTGGGAGCCATCCATGATGGTGTCACAGAGAGGTATGTAAATTGCCTGAAGGCACATAGTTAGTAAATGATCAAGCCAGGATTCAAATCTGTCTAGATCTCTGTTTCAAATTCTTTGTGCATGTGTGTGTATATATATATACATGCAACAGCTGTCCAGAAAGTATCCAGCCACGAAATATGAAAATAGAGGCATTTATGGCTGCATATTTTTCCAGACCACCCTCATATGTGTGTGTTTATATGTGTGTACATACATATATTTTATGTATGTATGTATGTATGTATGTGGTTTTTCTCCTGATGGGGTTCATGAATTTCATTTGATTCTCAGAGACACATAAAATTCAGTCAAGAATTACTACCTTAGAATAAGAAAATATTTATAGTTCAGTCAGGCTGATTTTGATTACTACTTATTTATAACGTATTTCTTTGTTGTGGTACTATATAACTATCATCATTACTAATTTTAGGAATGATCTTTTGCAAACATAGAGTATTAAGAAGTAGAAAGGTGGAGTATTAAAATTAATGATTCCTAAAAGTTTCTATAGCACATACTTAAAATTTTTTTCCATCGTCTTGGACACTGTGCCTATTCCTTAAAGGTACACACACACACACGGGCTGTACCTGTCTCTTATTCTACAAGTGGCAGACTAGAATAGGAAGAGAATTCCAGCACAGTGGGCATTTGAAATCCATAGGATGTTCTTTTAGTCATGTGCTTAATTTAGCATTCTTGTAGAAACATTACACTTCACCTGTAGTAAAAAAATATATCAGTCTAAATATATCAATTTGCATTTCTTTTTTTTTTTTTAAATGTGTATACATTTATTTGGCACCCTCTGTATACGCCCATCTATGTTTTGTTTTGTTTTGTTTTTGCTTTTTGGTATGTGGGTAGCTCCCTGGCTGGGAATCGAACCCAGGCCGCAGCACTGACAGCACCAATGCCGAAGCCTTAAGCCACTACACCATCAGGGAACTCCCAATTTGCATTTCTTTAAAACCACAAGCATGGTAAGATTCAGGACTGTGGTCAAAGATTAACAGCCACAGTGTGATTGGGTGGGAAGGTCACAGGAAAGTTCTCAGAAAGTTTCTTAGCTTCTAGACTATTCTGTGCTTTGTGCCTGGCCAATCATGTCCTCTTAAAACTGCATCTCATCTCCACCCCAGCAATTACTTGGTTCATTGTCTATCTTAAGTGCAGACAGAAATATTTTTAACAAGAGATTTGAAACACAGATCCTGACTTCCAACATGATTGTCTCAAGACACAGCAGGAAATCTGTGACCATAATGTTCCAGAAATTACAGGTGTATAGTCAATTGTATGATCAATCCATTTTACTATATTCTAGACAAGACCATGCTTCAGCCTTTAAAAAACAAAAAACAAAAAACAAAAAAAACAAAACAAAAAAAAAACCTGTTTAGGAGGTTATCAAAATTATCCAAAGGTATTTCTGCTAATGTGTAACCTTAAAGTCTGCCATTTCCTTTTGTTTAGTTTATTCATGGAAACTGTACTATGTTTTCTTGTGCCCAGTCAAGTAGGAGGAATTACAGTTAGAGAGAAATTATCCCCAGTTACAAGCATGGATGATAACTAAGAGATAAGGGACTTTCATTTACCAGAGTGGAGATTGCTACCAATAGCAATCATTGTTTTCTGAGTACAAGAGAGAGTAATTAATCAGTTTCCTATGGGAAAGTTCCAGATGACAGTGTATTTATCGTGAAATTGAAAGCTGGTGTTTATTTAAAATAAGTTATTCTTTGCTATAAAAATTATCTTTTACTAAAAAAAAAAAAAATGCGTACCTTTTCTCTAGAGCAGCATTTCTGAATAAGTGATGCTGTTTAGTAAACAGGCTGCATTTTCAAGTCCTTAAATTGTCAGTGGTCTAGCCACGGTTTTTTCCCCCAGAACTAGAAAAATAGGCTGTGCATTTAGAAAGTTTTGGAGCTCTACTCTGTGTCGTATGTTTAAAGCAAACACATTCCTCGTAGGGTGTGCTGTCTTAAGACTGAAAAGAGAGGGATTTGCTTGCTCTCTTCCCTGTTATATTCTTATAGATTAGAAGATTCAAAAGAACTAAAATTAATCCTTGTCCATTCTGTTCTTCACATATATAAATGTTTATAATCTGACTTTTGATTTTTTTTATTTGCTTTTGTCATTTTAGATCATTGAAGGAAAAGCTGAACAAGAATCATCAGATAAACTAGAGACTTCTAATCTTGTGCTTTCTAGTATTGGAAGCAGTCAGACTAATGGAGCATCTATTCCTGGTGAAGATAAAACCTTTGAGCCACTTGATAGCACAAGAATGAATGATACTGTCACTCAGACCACATTCACCAAGACTTGTGAAGGAATCAGCAGTCGGTCGGTAACTTGTCAAAAGTCTGTGTATAACTCCCTTGAAAGCAAAGTTGCTATTTTTAATGGAACAGTGCAAGCAAAAGCAAGTAGTTTACAGGGCCTTATCCAGCGTAACAGTCCCCTAAACAAAGAATGTCAGCCCTCATTGGAAAGGAAGGGTGATACGGGGTATGTAACAGTGAATCTGGAGCCTGTTGCTCTACCTTTTGGAAAAAATGCCAGTGTACCATTACAGAAAGATGTTGTAAACAGAGCTGATGAGCTCCCAGCCTTTACTATGGAGTTGATTAAACAGGTATCACCTGCTACAAGTCTTAGACATCCTGTGTCCACATTTGAAAAGGCACAGACACAAGGTCTTAAGGACATTCCATCTCTAGCAATGGCAGGACAAAAAGGCACCAAGTACCTTTGTGCCTCCTCAGTAAGTGGGGTGACACTTGCTAAGGAAATGTGTTCCGCACAGAAAGAGATTCCTATTCCATGCTCATCATCACCATCTGATAATTCAGTGGCAAAGGAGGCATTTCCATCAGTTAAAGGTTCTCATTATTCATTACTCAGGGAAGAAATGAAACGCTCGCAAGAATTTTTTCTGCGGCCCAAGGGTCTCTTTAGCATATCTTCAGAAGAGATTATGGAGCCATCACAGGTTGAAGGAGAAGCTTCATCATCAGCCTCTGCCACCTTGGAAAAAAATTACTCACCTAACTGTGTTCCATCAAGAAGTAATACATCAGATGGCTCTTTAGAATTAAAGGGTGACAGGAGCAGTCTAAACAGTGACGTTAGGAATTTTGAATCATTTAATTCAGTCTTTAACAAACAAACCAGCCTGTCTATAAATGGAGAAGAGGTCAGCCTAGAGTTAGAGGAAGATTCTGACATTGACCTCACTCTCACACTATCACCTCCTACAAGTCCCAGAGAAGAAATGCCCACTGGTGAAATACAGCAACATCAGGAAGCCCCGTTGTCAAAGTTAGAACTCCAGGATATGGGTGAAGACATATTAGAGCCAGATGTGACTTTGATAGAAAACAGAGAAGTGAGTTCTGCTAAATATGCATCAGTGCTTCCTACAGTGTCAGGGAAACCATTAGAAAATAAGGAGACAAAAGGTGATAACTTACAAACCGTTACTTTAATACTTCCTAAAGAAACTTGTACACTTGAGATTGCAGAGGAAGTTAATGTTACCTCAGACTTTCCCTTTGGTTCTATAATTGAAGAAGTGTCACCAGCTTCTAGTCCTGACCCCCATGTAGCAATTGAAGAAAAACAACCTTGTCAGGCTGTGTCTCCATGTAGTTTAAAACTTCCTCATATACAGTGTGAGAAAAGTCACAAATTTTCCCAGAATGAGTCAGGAGATTTGGCCATAACAGAAAAAGAAAATTCTTTTGTTGGTCCTCCTCATCCAGTGGGACATGATAACTTAACTCAGGTTCAACAAATGCAGCTTTCTGCTGAAATGCCTCTAGTATTAAATAATCATCCAGAAAGGAAAGACAGACATTTAACCCTCCCAAGTAAAGTAACTGATGAAATTGTCCCATGTGACAATGATGAGGGTTTCTCTTTCTCAGAAAAGGTGCCATGCTGTGATACAGAGGTAAGCCAGCCTGCCGTAACTGCCAGTTACAGAGCTGACTTCAAGACTTCTCAAGGAAAACTGGCAACATCGGGAAATCCATTGCAGCCAGTTAGTACAGCAAACAGAAATTCCAACTTGAATCATGTTGCCTTGGAGACCAGTGAGCCTTCATTTAGTTCTAGAAAGATTATGGAAGCTAAGTCTTTGGCTGACACCGTTCTTTCTACAACTGCTCCAAGTGGTATAGTGTGTATTCCCTTAAGACAGCAGAGCAGCCCTAAAAGCATGCAGAAAAGTGAGGGCACTTACCTGCAAGCACAGTCCTTGAGCTCTGACTCAGTTAATGGAGCAGATACTACACAGGCACACATGTACTCAGAGATCCCCAAACTTGCTTTTTCCTCAGGTAGTGCTACCCCAACGCATTGCACAGGACCCATAAACACAGAGACACGGTTTCAAACACAGGAATTATCAGTAGTCAGAATGGCCAGTTGGCTTAAGAACAGTAAAACTGAAGCTGAGTTACGTGAGAACACTGTAGATCTAGGAGGTGTCAGCGCTCAGTCAAACACATCTTCTCCACACAGCAAACAAAAGCCCATCCACGTGAGGCAAGATCAGTCAACATGTGAAACAGAAGATCTGTTGAACGGTGGGCTTCCCCCCATGTATTTGCATGCTGATTCTTACCAAAATATAGCAGTCTGTAATGACGATACCAATAAAGAGCCTTCTGCCTTTTTTGTTACCAAATCTTGTGCCCCCCTTGTTTGTGGAGTCCCTAAAGAGCAGATGGAAAATAAGAGTGCTGGTGAGGAACTCAGGGCCGAAGAGGACTCAGAAACTCCGGATGGAGACACGGAAGTCAGTGTGAATTCTGACATCCATTATGAACCACTTTCCGAAGACTCCGATCAAGACTTTCTTGGTGATTGTAGAAATCTCAAATTAGACATGGAGGGTTCCTGCACTTGGCGATATAGTCACCCCAAGAAAAAGGAAGGTGCTACACAAGATGATTATGACTCTTTCCAGAGGCTAAACGATAGTGATAATGAAGATTGGAGCTACTCTAAGCAAGTTCCAAGGTTGGAGACTAACGTATCTCCCAGAAACTGGTCCGTTGGGTTAAAGAAAGAACCTGTGTGTGTGCCACGTTACATCCAAATCAGAGATTGCTATGGTATCCCCAGGACTTACACTAACTTTACTGTAACTAAAGAGCTCGAAGAAATCAACAGAACTTCGCACAGCCTGAGGAGGTACCCCAATGTCACTGCAAAAGGTGGCTTGCTCAGCTTCTGGACAGACACGTGGCAGGTGGCAGACCTCACCCAAAACACTTTAGATCTGGAATATCTGCGTTTTGAACATAAACTAAAACAGATTGTGAAGAAGAGGGATTCTGAGCACTCTGCCTCTTCCACCAGCCTCTTTCTAAAGGAGTTGCCTGTCCCTTTGACAGCAATGGCCGAGTCCCCGGTTCCATACCCTGCATACCGGAGTAGAAGTCCCCTTGTGGTAACAGTCATGCACTCAGATGCCCCACAGCAGAGTGAGCACCTGACAGGCCACATGCCCAGCAATTTGGACAGTTCTTCCTTTTGGAGGGAAAGATGTGATCACAGAAATTATCTTACAAGTTCTGAAAGAAATCAGACTGTTTCATTCCACCTCAACAAACTGAAATATAATAGCACTTTGAAAGACTCCCGAAATGATATTTCACTTATTCTCAATGAATATGCTGAATTCAACAAGGTGGTGATGGACAGCAACCAGGTCGTTTTCCAAGATAAGGGGCCAGATGTTGCTTCTGGAGAAGCTGTATCTCAAGAGATGTATTCATCTTCCCCAAGAGGGTCCCCCTCCTATGAAGACATGATTACAGACTTGTGTACTAACTTGCACGTCAAACTGAGAAGTGTTGTGAAAGAGGCTTGCACGAGTACCTTCCTCTTCTACCTCGTTGAGACAGAAGACAAGTCTTTCTTCCTAAGAACAAAGGTAAGCTGCAAGTTTTCCTTAGAATTCATATTATTTTGATTGCCATCTAATTTCAGCTTATTTTAAAAGTAATTTAGCATTCTTGGCTTCAGAAAGAAATGGTGATGTCTGAAGCAATATTTGGGTTGCACAATTCAGTCTATCTGCATACTAAATGCTGTGCTTCAAGGACCTGCCATTGGTACTACACTTGAAGATTTGTATGACACTCCAGAATTAATGCAGTGACTAATCGTCACAAAAGTTACCAGTAAACATACTCAAATTCAAATGTACATACAAACACGCTCCAAAGGTAAAATTCAGGTTTTTAAAAATTATTACTGTATTCCTTCATTAGTGTTAGGATAGTCTTTTGGTTTTGGATGTATTTTTTTTTATAGGGTAACTGATGTTCTGGTGAGACATGATCCTTAATTTTAAATGATGTAACCATGGCAAAATTCTGAGCTGGTCTTAATTCACCATTAGTTTCCTCATTTCATCCTCTCAGAATTTCCCTTGTTTTTGAAAAGGTGACATTCTCTCCTTTAACTTTTAAAATAGAATTTCAGATTCACATAAAGTTTGCAGCAATGGTACCCTTCAACCAGATGTCCCACTTTTCTGAACCATCAGAAAATACATTGCAGACACAATGTGCCATCACCCTTTAATACATACGTGTGTATTACCTTCATGTGAGACAGCCACTGCCTACTGCACTAAGGAGGCAACTTGGATGATTACGTGAGTGCAAGGACACTCTTGTATGCACACAGCACAGCCTTAGACATTAGGACGTGAGCATTAGTACGCTCTGCTTGTCCAGTCCATAGACCCATCACTTCAGCATCACATGTTCCTTGTCGTGCTTTCAGTTTCTATCAGGTTCCTGGTGTATGAACGTTTTTCACTTGGTTATGATGGTTTCTGCCAGGTCCCTCCTGCGTACAGTTAACAAGCATGTTGTAGTTACTAATAACCAGGAGCTACAGTAGGATATGTAAATACCCTGTTCCTGGTGCAGCTTTCACCCACCAGACTGAACATCCGTGGGTGACTGTTGCCTGGATCAGTTACTGCTGTCGTGAGTGCCACACGGTGCTCCGATCCCGTCCTTCCTCATACGCTTATTAGTCTGCATTCTCCTGTGGCATAGAGCTTTCCCTTCTCTCCCATTGGTCATTCATTTGCTTATTTGTAATCAGCGTGGACCCATGTTCCTCATTACTTTACTCAGTTACCTTCTGGTCCTCCATTATCTATAGTAACGCTCAGGTCGTCCCAGACCCAGCTCCTGGGAATCCCTGTCAGCTGGCTTCTGAGTCCGTGTGACAGGTCCCCGTTACTGTTTAGGCACTTTCTTCTCATGGTGCAGTGTGTTGTTACGAGCTTACTTACGTAGTTCCTGCCCCAGCCATTTCTCCAAGGAGCTGTGATTCTTTTTAGTGAATAACATTTGGAGTCAAGACTGGGCAGTGGGTGAACCCAGTGCCACTTGGTGTCATTGCATTTACGTGTGGTCATTGTACAAACATCTACATCTGTGTTTGTTTAAAAAGCAATGGCCTCATACCCCTCCCTGACTCCAGCCCAGCGCCCCCAAGTTTGTCCCAGCTTGTGCTGGGGTGGCAGCTTCCTTCTCCAGTCGCCAGAGTGGGCTCCCATCACCACGTGTGCCCATACCCCTGGCCTGCAGCCCCCTTCACCAGCCTGGAGCCCCCACCCCCAAAGCAGGGCCCCTCCAGACGCACGGCAGGAGCCAGTTCAATGATAGCAGTGCTTCTCAGTGTCTCCTTCAGGGCCCCAACGTTTGCAGGTGAGAAGTGAAAAGAAACACAAGTAAATGTAAAGTGGCACTGTGTGAGTGTGAGAGCCAGGCGCCTGGGCCTTGATTGGAGGGCAGTAGGCTACAGGGAGGTCGGCGGCGGGGGGTGCTTGCGTAAGTTGGCGAGGCTGATCATGTATCAGCTAGTGTTCTGAAGCTCAACTGGATTCACTTAAGTCAGCACTTCTGGCAAATCCTGTGTGAAGGCCAGATCTGTCACGTGACCAGTGCATCACCTGGTAAATCCATAAACGTTGACTTCGTAACTGGACATCTGAACATGTCTGTGATGTCAGTAATGAGTGTGACAGTCGTCGTCACACCGTGCACATTAGGCAGATGCTGTGATAAACCTGAGGTTCTCAGTGTGGAGGAGGCAGCACAGACGCTGCCCTCACGGGCTCAGTGCTATGGACAGAAAAGCGTAAAGGGGCCTGAGGTTTCCAAAAGGTCAGAAGGGTACCCAGGGGTCCAGGGAAGGGGGCGGGTCAGTATGCCCGGAACAGAGTGGACTGCTAGGAACCGGGTCTGGAACCGGATGCTGCGCTCTGAGGTCATAGGCAAGGTGCAGAAAAATACTTTGTACAAGATGAAGAGCATCAGAGTTGCATTTTAGAGAGAGATCGCTTCAGATGGTGTGGAGAATGGATTGGAAAATAGCAGCTGTTGTAACAGGCTTTACTTGAAGCTGTCCATTGTTGCTAGTCAGACACTAGTCTTCATAAATGGCTGCGTCTGTCCCTGCACCTCCTTCTCTGGTTTTTGTTCATTTCCATGCTGCTGTGATGAGCATTAAATGGCCTTCAGTCATTTTGAAGGTCCTTAACCTCTAAAGTAACCTGGAAATAATTTCCTCTTTACCTTGAATTTTGTTTGGCTGATTATATGTACTGCACTGCACCCCCGCCCCCATGTGCTAAAATAAGTCAAGGATCAAGTGAGCATCATGGCCATGTCCCTGGTATGCCAGTGAGCAGAAGATGTGACTTCTTTTTGTTCCCATCGTCTCAAAAGCGCCACTGCAGTATGCTAGTTG
Organism: Lyroderma lyra; assembly: GCA_004026885.1. Taxonomy (NCBI): domain Eukaryota; kingdom Metazoa; phylum Chordata; class Mammalia; order Chiroptera; family Megadermatidae; genus Lyroderma; species Lyroderma lyra. The sequence continues at coordinate 70,222 of PVJL010001197.1, read as the reverse complement.
TCACATCCTTTACACAGCAGATGATACTGGCTTTCACAGAGAGAGATCATAGCTACGTTGCGTTTATGTGCAGTAGGAATACTTCTAAGATACGCTTGTTTCAATAGTGAATGTTCTGTTTCATGGTAGTAGTATGCAGCTGCTTTTTCCAATAGAAAATAACCAATTTTGTGCAAAGGTAAAACTAATCTTCAGGTGAAAAAGTGGACACATTACAGAGTAAATTGGAAGAAAGTACTGTCAAGGCAAAATGTTTTTAAAAGCTCAGAAAACTATCCCTGTAATTCTTCAGTCCTAACAAGTACAGAAGCATTCATTAGTGATGGGATGCCAGGCCCCCATTTATTTGTAAGATGATCTATGAGGGCCTTTGTTATTGTCCAGATTCAGAAGGCATGACAAAATAGCCCAGACCCCCACAGGATTTGATGAAAATATTGCATATAACAGAAAATGCATTAATTCAACTAGTTCTGTAGTAAAATAAGTGAGGGTTAAAGATTTACGCTGAAATACTAGTCAGGTCTGTAAAAAGCAACCTTGCCAGTAGGAATTTCTTCAAAAACACACTGCCATGCATTTTGAGTACTGAACTGAAGTCATCAGAATATGAGTTGTTTCGTGATACACTTTGTTTTTATACAGGAAGTGATGTTAAGACACAGTGCTTTTGGTATAGCTAGCAACATCAGAGTATGTGATGGAAACCTCCAGAATCCTTCAGACAGAAACTGTCAAAATCAGAGGGCAGGGCTGGGGAGTGTCTAATGACCTGACTGACCCGCCCTCTCAGGCTGCTGAAGAGCAGTGCCTACTAAACATGCAGCTTAGCAGACATCGCCCACCGTGCTCAAAGCCCCACGTCCAAGGGACTGCCGGTGCTCCCCAAACCCAGTCCCCATTCATGACACTCAGTGATGCACAGCTGTTATGGGGAGAGCTCAGTTAGAGAAACGTTTTCAATGGAGGTGGCATTTTTAGAGTACATCTCCGCATCCCCAAGATAATTCCCTTAAAGAGGGCGAGACTTAAATATTAATCTGATGTTTCAAAAGAATCAGCCTTTAATGTTTTATGGACATAAAAGATTTATTATAAAGTGCTTTGCTGCCTTTAAAATAAAAACCCAATTGTTCATGATAGCAAAGAGTCATTTGTCGTACAGGGGAAAAGCTCACTTAGTAGTAAGACAAGCTGCCATTTGGCCTTTTGTGCCTTGTTAGGACGTAACTTAGTAAACAGGATTGCCTTTTGATGTTCCTAGTAAACTGTATAGTGGTTCTGTGCAAGCACCCTTGTTTCTGTCATGGCTGTTTGTAAATCTTTCAGAATATTCTGAGGAAAGGAGGCCATCCAGAAATCGACCCTCAGCATTTCTGCCAGACTATTCACAGAGACAATGTCACACTAATGATTATCATCAGAAATGAAGATATTGCCTCACATTTGCATCAGGTAGGTTTGGGAATACCTTTCTTACAAAGAAATGTGTTCCAGGCTTTTTCTGTTACTCTGTGGTATCAGACTTGTCACTGCCCTTTTTATTTGGGGAAGAAGTTAAAACACATTACCATCGAATCTGAGTGGAAAGATAATGGGGTTGAGATCATGTGCAATAGGATACTCTTGTTTCAGAGTTTAGTCTTGTTTTAAAACAGCGGTTCTCAATCCGTGAGTCACAACCCCTTTGGGGGTCGAACGACCCTTTCACAGGGGTCGCCTAAGACCATTGGAAAACACATAGCAGACATTTATATGACGATTCATTAACAGTAGCAACATTACAGTTATGAAGTAGCAACGAAAATAATTTTATGGGTCACCACAGCATGAGGAACCATATTAAAGGGTTGCAGCATTAGGAAGGTTGAGAACCACTGTTTTAAAAGGACTTGTGAATATTTACTTGTTAGTTGAATAAAACTAATGGGTTTCTGTCAAGTCCTAATTACGGACACAGGCTGGGTATACGGTCCTGTTGTCAAGAGGTAGTAACCGATCCCTACCTACAGCACTGACACCAGGTAAATCTGGAGAATGGGGTGACGGTGTGAGCTTGCTACCTGCCTGATTAGAGGTCCCCGCCCAGAACCTCAAGTTTACTGTTCCCTCACTCATTGTCTCCAGCCTTTGGAGCCATGGAGAACTTTAAGTTTTAAAAGAATCTGTAGCACTGACGATGAACTGAGTTAGCACTCCCTTGTGTGGCAGAACTCCCCACTGCCCACCCGGTCATCAAGGTTAAAGGTACTTTCAGCTGTTCCTGGATGTTGAAACCCCCCAGATAAAAGTGACCAGCAAACCTGTCTTCACTGGGGGCTCCTTTTATGTTTAATAGATTCCTTCTTTGCTGAAGCTGAAGCATCTTCCCAGTGTTATCTTCGCTGGAATAGACAGCCCTGAAGATATTCTCAACCACACCCACCAAGATCTGTTTCGGACAGGAGGGTTCATGGTATCGGACGACAGAATGTTAGAAACATTAACGTTAGGTGGGTCTTCCAACGTCTTCTCTTCGAAATCTTGTCAAATCAGTTTCTCCTCGCCCTGAATCGTGTCATAGTCTCCACCTATGGGCTTAGTTTTTCCCACCTGCTCTGCTCTTTTGTTGTTCTCATTCCCCTGCACATACTCTTGCCCTTTTCTGATTGTCTTCACTGTCAGCCCTGCTCCCAAGTTCTCTCTCAGGAGTGTGGCTAAACTCCTAGTCACAGAGATTCCAGATTTTGTTGGCTTTGACTCCACTTGCCCAATCAAGTCAGCTACATAATTTTATTTACAGTCAGCCATCTTTGTCCACTTCCGTTACCATCACCGCCGCCATCATGGAAATCTGCAAAATGGCTACTGTTAGTTTTCTGAATGTTCTGCTTGAATGCTTATGTAGAGTTGACCCTTTTACAACAGGTCTGAACTCTGCACATCCTTATACTTGACCTGAGCAGTTCAAATCCATGTTGTTCAAGGGTCAGCTGCAGATCAGGGATTTGTGTATGCAAGGGAATTACTTACATCACATGTGGATGTTCGACTGCGTAGGCAGCCAGCACTGCAAACCCCGTGTTGTTCTAAGAATGTCAGCACACAGGGCAGACACTTTTTATGTGTGAGCAAAACCTTCCCTAGCTGATACCACATTAGCGCCAACTGTGGCTACCACTTCTGGATCAGAAGATAGGGAGGGTGTTTCTTAACAGGCATGAATTCTGCATAGAAACTGGAGCTGAAAAAGTACTTGTAGATTCTAGACTTACGCTGTTGCACGTGGGCCTCCTGTGTGATTTCTGTGCTACGCTCCAAGGCGGACCCGCTGGTAACTAGTGTTCTTCCCCTCTCCTGCTGCCGTGTCATTCGAGGGCACACAGGCTGCTCGCACTGCAGTATTGTCCTGCCCAGGTGCGCATGTGACAGTGCCTTATTTTTTACAAGTACCAATTTCTGGGCCTTGAGTAGACAAGCCAAAAACCTAATTCTATTTTGTAGTTCAACTGAAGGAAATTGTCAAAATCCTGGAGAAACTAAATGGAAATGGAAGGTGGAAGTGGTTGCTTCACTACAAGGAAAACAAAAAGCTCAAAGAAGATGTAAGGTAAGGACTTCCTGTGTGGCATTTTCCCTGCCCTTTGACGGGCTGTGGGGGTGGGGAACCACGTGATTTGTCCTGAAATGAATTTTACCCTTAAACAAGACTATCGCTAGGCGGACCCCCTCAAATGCACAGCTGGGATTTAAAAGGAAAGGACTCACTGATTCCTTGGCTGAAGGGGCCTGTGGGCAGTGGCTCTCTCGTACTAAAGATGTGCCTCCGGGTTCTAGAAAGAGCTGAGCTTGGACCGGGACTGGGGCAAGATGGCTTGTCCATCTGTTTGTTAATGACTACCTGAGGCACAGGGGCTGGGGGGCTTTACATCACTCATCACATTCTGAAATCATGGTGAGGAGGCAGATGGTAAATACCCACTCTGATGTGCACATGGATGCACAAGAGGACGACAGGCCTGACCCAGGTCAGACATCCAGAAAACCACACCTAGATGTGAAAACAGCTGAAATTGTGGAAGCACATCAGCTCTTGAAAGATGGCTTAGAAGTTCAGAAAAGGCTTCTGTTACACTTAGGAGAGGCACTATGGCAGAAGGGCAAGAGTGGACGAAGAGCAGAGGACAGCCAGGTGACACTGTCCAAGGCTGTGACCAGGAGTGCAGAAGAGTTAAGTCAGCCAGCACTTTAGAGCACACTTAGGAAGTCAGTGAGGATGAATTCGTTTAGCATTCAGAGGACCTTGGGTGGACAAATACATCACCTTTGGCACTGTGATGGACTCTTTAAATCATGCCGGTCTGGCACAAGGACAGCTCGTCAGAAGACTCATCCTTTGACCTTATAAATTTCCCTAACTAAAGCCAAAACACCCTAGCTTTTAAAAGCCACTCTTTCTACAAAGGTGTTTGTAACCATGGGTGGTTTTCAATAACTTAAAAAAAAAAAAAACAGCCTCAGCTCCATCTCCAGGCAAATGTGAGAAAGAGACATATGGACTAATATATGCAAAACATTACCACACAAAACATGTCACAGGAAGTAGAAACATATGGTTTATTTACAGTAATAATGTAACACAGAAAAGTTAGCATCTTAAAACTATGTACAGGGAGTTCCCCGATGGTGTAGTGGCTTAAGGCTTCGGCGCTGGCGCTGAGGCCTGGGTTCGATTCCCAGCCGGGGAGCTACCCACATACCAAAAAAAAAAAAAAAAAAACTATGTACAGTGTGATGCCAACTGTAAACTGACGTAAGACAAAGGCATCATGACATGAGCGGTGCCCGTCTGGAGTGCTGAGGAAATGAGAGATGGTTACACGTCAAACATTTCCCTCTAAAAGAGGAAGAAAAAAGATAGGTAGTGACGAGATATAAAGGAAGGTGAGAAATTAAGGAAAATGTGGCTGCTGCACAATTTTAATGAGAAGTAGAGAAAAGTGGTTTTTTTTGTAGAGACTTTAAAGATCTGGCCCCACTGCTGTGTATGGAACCAGAACACAGAAAGAGGTCCACTGGGAATCCATGGACGGCCTGCTCAATGGCCTCGTTGGACGTGGTGGGCGATTTGTGGTGGTCTGAGGGAATGTGACAGGACACTTGGCGTCTGGGGAGGCGCGTGTGTTGTGACAAAGAACAAAGGGGACCAGGCTCGCAGGAGTCTGACCGAAGGGGTTAGTTAGACTAGGTCAGTATGGAGAAGGAAGACAAGATCTAGAAATGATGACTGAAAAGTAAGGTAAACAAGAGTCCCCTGATGGTGCAGTGGCTTGGGCTCGACTCCCAGCCAGGGCACCCCCCCCCCCCCAAAAAAAAAAAAAAAAAAACTTATGCTGAAACTAAATTTAACATTTCTACATATTCTTCAGGGTGGATTCAACTGCACGTAAGAAGAACTTAATATTGAAATCCTATCAGAATGCAAATATCATTGAATTGCTTCATTATCACCAGTGTGACTCACGCTCACCAACTAAAGCAGAACATCTGAAATGTCTGCTCAACTTGCAGATTCAGCATGTCTGTGCCAGGTTTGCTGTCTTCCTAACAGGTTAGTCACAGCCTTAGTTCTGCCTCATTGTCATCCACCGGTCAACACTGAATACTTGTCAGCTCTAAAAGTGTCCCTGCAAGTGTATCATTGGATACCCTAACGTGAGAGGGTTGTCCGGAAAGTATCCAGGCATGGAACGGTTCTTGTTACAGTGACAGTGGCTGGATTCCTTTGGGACAGCCCTCATATGTGGGTGTAGCCAGGAAGTAACTGTGGTGGTAAATAGCTCTTTACTAGTTTCTTTCTATTAAGTACCTGTATGAGACGATGAAACTTAATTTTATACTTAGCTCTGATGTTCTGTGTGAGCCTTAACCAAGCCTTTAAAACTGTTATTTAAGGAATGACTAGAGTTGTCATTCCTCGGTGGTTTCCAGCATCCCTCCCACTCCCCAGGGAGGGGGCTGCTCCCAAAGCTTCAAATCCTTTTCTGCACTTGAACCAGATGCCTTTTTGTGCCCACGTGTAATTATTAGGGAGTTCCACAAAGGGGGTTCTATAAAATCTACGTAAGTATGTTGGAATGACTGTGTTGTACACCTGAAGCTAATATAATACTGTATGTCAGCTGTGCTTTTTTTAAAGTACATTAATGAATTTTTCACCAAAAGAAGTTATTTTTCTTCTTACAGAGAAGCCTGCTGTCTCCAGAGAAGTCTTTGAAAATAGTGGCATTCTTGTTACAGATGTAAATAACTTTATTGAAAATATACAGAAAGTAGCAGCTCCATTTAGGAGTAGCTATTGGTAAGAACACTTTATCTGCAACTCCCATGTCAGCTGGAATTAAAGCAGATACTGACACTCGTATTTATGAGGGAACTAGTTGTTCAGAAGCTGGTTCTTCACCCCTTACTCTGTAGCATGCTGTAAACTGAAAGTACCTATTTAGGGGTGGGTGTTGTGAATACCACTACTGAAACAGCTAACATACTTTAAATTACACAGTTTATATTTTGTGCATTTTCACTAAGTTAGAAGGTAATGTAACCTTACAACACATACAAGTTTTCCACCTTTGTTAGCACCCTATTTATAAAATAGTTCTTGCTTTTGTTTTAAAGATGGAGTTATCAATTTTGTGTTTATCTGGGTGATTCAATGCAGCTTGCCTAGACAACGATATTGACAAATTAGTACTTTCCCTGAAAACTGTTGAAAAATCAGTATTCTACCAGCTGGGGGAAAGTTTTCCTGCCTTCATTTTTTTACATTTTGCTAAAGTGTCTGACTTTATTCACAGGACAACATCAGTTGTCTTATAGCTTTGGGTTGCAGTATTAAATATTAATTTTTGTTTTAAATTATTTTCATTTTAAACAGAATGCCTTCAAAGCTATTAAATGAACTTCAGGCATAAGTGATGCATGTTACAGTCTGTTTAAAGACCTTTATAAAAACTGTAATCTTATTTGCTGTTAATTAATTCAACACTACATAAAGTCAAACTTTTTCCTTAAATGGTACAAATTCATAAACTTGGTTTTCACTTACTCAGTCTCTGTAAATAGGGCACTGCAAAATCAACTCTGCTGTATTGGAAATAATTTCTACAGTAATCTTTAAAGCTCAAACAAGCAAAACATTTGTAAGATACATAGTATCTACTTGGAACAACAATTTTTATAAACTAATATGTTTTCTTTTTAATAAAGACAGCTAAAAACTGTTTCTGAAACCGTTTAATGATTTTATAGCAAAAATTGGAGTTGCGGGGAATGTCTTAGCAGTTTTAAGGTCACTTGGCAAGAGTAACTAGGTCATGGTGAACCCTACTACTTCTGTCAATCACGTTAGCCTCCTCACAGCCCTGCCCAGTGCTCACCCCTCCCAAAGTCATGTGCACTGAGCAGCAAGCTACAGAAAGAGGACATTCACAGGACTTTTTACCCAGCCCACTGCCTGCCCAACATACTCATCTTTCAACTGTTCTTTTGGTTTCCATAACTATTTTAATCTAGTCTGAGCTCTTCCAGAAACTGTGCCTTCATCATCTTACTCCATTGGCCTGGCACCTAATAGTTATTTTTTCCTTCTAGCTATCTAATCCAGCTTGTACATCTGCCTGCATTAACAGTTCACAATTTAAAGTAACCTTATCACATAGATAAAGCAGTGGCTCTCACCTGAGGTGAGACGTTCTGGGAGACACTATAATAGCTGGAGACATTTTCAGTTCTTGGGCCAGGCAAGTGCTACTGGCATATAGCGGCTAGACATGCTGCTAATAAACATCATGCAATGCACAGGACAGTCCCACCACAACAAACAATTATCTAGCCAAAATCCAGTAGTGTGAGACTGAGAAACTGAGCTAAAGTAATCAATCTGAATAACAAACTAAATTCTTAATACCCTAATTACTTAAAACAGGTCATCTAGCTTAGTCATACATCCTTTAGACTTACCTAAGAGAATTCGGTTAAGATTCATCTGTCCCCAGTTCATCTCAGGTAAGTAACAGCAAGTCAGTGAGGAAATGATTTCCAACTACAACTTAAATGACATGAAAATACTGAAGCACCTATTCAACCGGCAATTCGCTTATTGTCATATAAGCAAAATTATCAAAGGGGGTAAAAATTACATTTATATGGAAAATACTTGCTCTAAACCACTACTAGGAATATCTAAGAGTCTAGTGGTTATATTGTATCAAGAACATCACTTGGAGCCTACTCACAGTGAAGCCAGATGACAGGACTATCCATCACGTTTGAACCCACATGGGGCCCATGACTGAGCACATTCCTCTACTCCGCCATCTCTCCTAGCCTCATTTCCTGTGTCCTGGCCAGCATAATACTCACAGCTCCTGAACACATCAGGACACAAACAGACCAATCGAGAGGGAACTGGTTTCCAGAGTTGGCTTTATTTTGCAGTACAGAAATCATTTGGAGCCATTTGACACAGACATCATCGAAGTGGAGGCTCTGTCAAATCAATACTGCGTTGCAGCTTGGTCCGTGGAAGAAGCCTTACCTGGAGACAAAAGAAGCATCTACGGTCACCTGCTTTATGATGGGTTTCGTTCTCTTTTGTTCTTATCAATTTCATTAGGTCAGAACACCGCAACGCAGGCTTCCTCCAAAATGACTCTCAAGTCTGGAGTTCAGTTAGATGTTAGGCCCACATAACCCCAACTTGTGGCTGAGCTACATGGGCACTGTCATGAGAGCTGTTGACAGGACACAAAAGGTAAAGCTATAAAGGAAAGTTTAGGGACGTTGTCCCAAATTATGGAGTATTTGATTTCAAATCAAATGTCGAGGACAGATGGCACGCAAACTGTACTGATCCAGCTCTTGAGCAGCAGAAGCACATAACTGCAAAGGCTACACTGATTAAAAGATACAAATACTGTATCAAGTTTTCTGCACCAGTATCACTTTTTTCCCCCCCCAAAACTTACGCTTTACTAGAAAAAAAAGCCAGCATTGTTTAAACTGCACAGAATGTGGTCACCTGCCAATTCTGAATAGCCACTCCACGAAAACAAATTAATACATGATATTAGGAAGGAGAGGAACACTTGCAGTGCAGTGCCCTGCAATCTCTGGGTTACAAAAGCAGGCCTTACAATATTCATTTCATAAAATATGGATCATCTGCCAAATTTTAAGTCTGTCCTAATTAGATGATAACATGTACTGCTGTTAGTCTTCCCCATAGATGTCATTTTTCTTGCGCTTCATTTCCTCAAAATCAAACTCTGATCCTGTCATCCTCTTATAGATGTCCTTGATGTCATCACAGGTCGTCTCAAAGTGAGTGGTAGCATCATATGTACGGGAAATAAAGATCTGGAAATAAAAATCAGGAAAACTTTGAAACTACAGAAATCTCCCAATAAAGCCTGACAGCACCCTCTTCAGAGCACCACACTCACCTGGCTTTCTGTTCCCAGATCTTTAGGTACAAGCAGGTCACTGATGCTAACAAATCTGGAGAAGAAAAAAAATTAAGTGAGCGGGTGAGCTGACCCCACAGCCACTTACTGCTTTGCCTGAAATTCAAAACCCAAAGGCCAAGGCTGGCAGAGATGGCAGCTGCTTGCTCTGTCCTGTTTTAACTGGGTTTGCCCCACCATGGAGCCAGTCTTGGACTTTAGCTGGTTCAGGTGATCACATCACTCACTTCTGTTCAATTGGTTCCAAGAGCTCCAGAGCTGGTCCAATCTCTTTCTCAGGTTCCTTGGTCTCCACAGTTGTGCTGACTATGGCGATGTACTTGCCCTGTGCCGCCACACTGTGTGCAGAGGAGATCATGCAGACGTAGATATCTGGGAACAAGTAATGCCATCTCACTAATAAGGTCTGTAAACCTTGGCAATGTGTACACACTCAGGGCTCACCCATACTTGGTCGAGATGCGAGTTCAAATTACTTGGAATAGACAATGCCTTTTAAGCCTACATTCTATGTATGTGGAGGCAAACAGGGCCATGTACAGAATATGCAACTATTCAGCAACTTTTAGACCACTGGAAATCAAGAATTTATGTGGCAGTAACCTGCCAGACTTGCTCAGAACTTTTTTTTTTTTTTTTTTTTAATGTGGGTAGTTCCCTGGCTGGGAATCGAACCCCGGCCGCAGCGTTGCCTTAGCCACTACACCACCAGGGAACTCCCAGAACACTTTACATTAGCCTACAATTGGATACAATCATCTAACACAAAGCCTATTATGTAATGAAGTGTTCAGTAGCTCATGTAATTTGTTCAATGATGTATTGGAAGAGAAAAACAGAATGGCTGTACAGTTACCACTTCTGTACCATCTAAGGTTGAAAAATCATGAGTCAAACCGTAAGTTGGGGAACTTCTGTACTGATTTCTCATTTATTTAATATAATTACAAATCAGCATAAGCTATTCTTGAGTTGGCATACGAAACTAGTAATTCTGTAGGTTCTACTTGTCTGTATACCACCAACTACATAATTCCCACTGTAAAAAATACTTATTGGGTCTTCTTTTCCTCTTTCCGTACTTTCACCGACCTCAGGTTCTGCTTAGGAAGCCCTGAAAGATTACTTCAGTCCATGCCCCTTTGTTCTAGTAATAACCTCCTGTGATTTGGCTTACTATATGGAAGAATAAATGAATCAAAATAGCTCTGAACTGTCCATTCAAAAGCTGATAATCCCATTTAAACTGAATTTTCAATAAAAGATTTAGGACTTCTAACTGAAAGGAAGATAGGAAAAGCTAGTGGATGAAAACAATTGATTAAAGATTAGGAATTACGATTTTAAAGCTAAATCCTGATCTTAATGACAGAAATTTAAGTTGTATGCTGTAGCACACTGCTAAAATCAAATATATGTATTCAGTTGACAACGACATACAAGTAGCACTGTCATCAGCAGGTGACTGGTGAACGTAAGCCCCACAGCCCAGGTTTGAACCCGGAGAGACTAGACTACATCTTCGTTCGGCCTCCTAATTCTACAGAGGAGGAACCAGAGGTTCCTGGGACAGGACTCCTGGGCCAATTTCATCGGTCCCTTTCCTGCCACAATTCAGGACCTCTAAGCTGACGGGGAGCCATCACGTTTAGTTCTCCTTTGTAAACCCAAGCTTTTCCCACATAATAGAGCAGATAAAATTAGGAATCTGGAATGAAACACAAAGCAAATGATGTCTAACGAAATTCTATGAACACCTGAAGTTCAAAGCCCACCTGACTTCCGGTTAACCTGGTTCTGAGGGATGATGATCTGGCAGGAATTGGCGTCACTGGTGTTCTTGATGGGGTGGCTGAGGATACAGATAACTCGGATCACTTGACCCACTTTTTCCACCCGGTCCTTCACATAGCTGGGGTCACAGATGAGCTGCTTACAGCGAGCAATCTGTAACAGAACATTTAAAGACTAACTTCCAGTATCCGTGGTGATCTCAGACACTGTTATGATGCTGTTGTCTCCTGACTGTGTACTCGTCTTAGAGTTACCTGCACATAATCACTGAGCTTGGAGATCGCCATTAAAACTAGCTTTGCCAACAGCCCCTGTAAAGTTTCCTGGGACAGATTCATTCATACTAAATCCTACTCAAACATTAGGAAAATGTGTTGGATAGTGATCCAGAAGTTTAAGTTTTAGAACTGGGAAGGCCAGGGTTCAAATTCTGACTCTTCCCAATATCAAAGGGTTGTTGGTAGGATGAAGTGAAACCATGTAAGAGGGCTGTCCAGAAAGGATGCAGCCAGGTAATACGAAAAACAGAGGCATTTGGGAGTCCCCTGGGGGTGCAGTGGCTGGGCTTCGGCACTGTCAATGCTGCGGCCTGGGTTCGATTCCCAGCCAGGGAACTACACACACACACACACACACACACACAAAAACAACCAAAAAGAGAGGCATTTATGGCTGGATTTTTTCTGGACAGCCCTTGTATTTAAGACTGTCATCATGTGTGAACATACATCCCATAAAGAGTAAATGTTCTATAAAATGGTGCAAGTATGACAAAATGACCCCAAATCATTCACATCTTAACGTTATCCTTTCTAAGCAAAACTTTCCAACAGCATGGGGTGTCACCTGCAAGCTTGTGACAAAACGCAGACCCACTGTAGACCTACTCAGTCAGAACATGCACACCTCAACAAGGTAACAATGACTTGTTTTCAAATGGGAAAACACCATTCAAGACTCCACCTAGCCAGCTCCATAGCTAAACCCCAAATTAAGTAGTAAATGTTAATAATCATTAATGTTATTAATATTTAACAATTTATTACACAATAAAGAAAATGGTCAGTACTGGCAAAGCCCAATTTCAACCAATAAATTATAAGTGGTACAAATAAGAGTTAAATTTAAATGAAAATCTGAGACAAGCCCAAACCCACACTCTATAGGATACTTACTTACAACTCACCCATAATGCAACAGTATCACAACAAAGTAGTAATGTTTTCTTAAAGCACAGCCTCTGCAACTAGTCCTTAGTCAACATCAGCTTAACCACAGAAACCGTATCTATCTGAAATCTAACATCAGTGTTCATACCAAATTAAGTACGTACTAGATAATAAAATTTCCTTCACAAGAACACAGTATTTTTAAATTCTAAGAGCGACTTACCTCTCCTTCAGATTTAACACCTGTCACTTTTCCATTTTCTACGATGATTTCTTCAATTGGTTTATTCAGCATGTAGGTACCTCCATAAATAGCACTTAGCCTAGAAAATTTTTAATTACAAGTGATTATAATTGTTTCAACTACTGAAGTCTGTCTTAGATCTTAATTAGTTACAGGCAATATGTATTTGCTCAATTGCATTTCAGAAGGCCTTAAAAGTCATCAAAGCATCAATTATAAAACTATCAAACCCATGATGATGGCATGTCTCATATTCAGTTGGGAATATCACGTCCAAAGAAAACACGAGCAATGGGAACAGCTTACACATGGGTCTAATCCTCCTGCATGTAAATAAAACCAAAGAACTAGCAGGAAGCATGGAAAGCAGGTGGAAACCGGAGAGCAGACTTGAAAGGAAGCAACTGGATGCGATCTTGCCGTGGTTTGTGGGGACAGCTCTTCCCGAGGGAGGGGGTAGCAGAGTGAACACAAGCAAGGAGCTTCTGGTCTGACAGACTTAAGATGTCAGGCGATGCTGTCGCCAAATCTATAAAATCTCTTCACATCCTTAACTCATTCCATAAGTGCTTGTACCAGGGGGTCAGGGCAGGAAACACAAAGGTTGCTAGAGAAAAAGCTAATGTCTATTCACAGATAATTGTGTACAAGAAAAATTCTAAGAAATGTATATAACAGATGTCACCCCAATAAGTCTAACAATAAAAATGAATTAAAAAAAAAAAATGTATAAAACAAAAAGAATGAGAGGGTTCCCTGGTGTTATAGTGGGTAGGCTTTGGGCACTCTCAAAGCCACGGCCTGGGTTCGAGTCCCAGCCTGGGAACCACCCAAATGAATGAATGAATGAATAAATAAATAAAACGATTAATAATAAGCACAAGGTCACAAGATATATGGTCAATATACATAGTAAGTCAATTGTATTCCTGTGTATTAGCAGCAAACAATTTTAATACAAACCATCATTAACAGTAACATCAAAATAACATAAAATACTTATGAATAAAATTGAACAAAAGAAGTGCTAGATCTCTACCACAAAAGCCTACAACACACTGCTGAGACAGACACTTAACACGTGAAGAGCACATTCACGGTTGGAGACAGTATTAAGAGAGCTCTCCTCCTGATAGCATCAACAGCTTTAACTCAATCCCAATCCAAATTCCAGCAAGCACTTTTCTTAGAAACAGAACTTGTTCTGAAATGTATGTGCAAATACAACCTAGAATAGCCAAAACTATTTTGAAAAAGAAGAGCTAAGGACTTACAGTACCTGAGTTCAAGACTTAGGATAACATTCAGGACAATGTGGTAATGGCATAGGAAAAATAAAGAGCTCACTGGAACACGACAGACACTAATGTAAGGTCAAAACTGATTTTCTGCAAATGCACCCAGGCAACTGGAAAATGAAGTCTCTTCCACCAACAGTGCTAGAACTAAGTACTATCAGAATGGAAGAAATTAACTTGGAGCTCTGCCTCACCCCACACAAACATTATTTCAAGATAAATCAGATTTAAACCCAAAGCATAAAATATGAAACCTGTAGAAAAAGACACAGGAGAGAGTACCTCGTGCTCGTGAGGTAGGCAATGCTTTCTTAAACAGGATCCCAATAGCAATGAAGATACCCCAAAAATAGCCTTGATACATAATGAAAATTTAAAACTCCTGCCACAGACTGGGAGAAAGCATTTATAATGCGTGTATCTGACACAAACCAACTTGTCACCAGGATACATCAAGTTCTCCTACATATCACAAACCAAAGAAAATCCAATCTTTTCAAATGTGCAGAAGACATACAAATTACATACAAAATTATACAAACAGCCAATAAGCTCATGAAAGGGCAATCACTATTAGTCCTCAACAAATGCAAATCAAAGCCTCATGAGACAGCTTCTCACATCTAGTTGGATGGTTAAAATTTAAGACTGATAACACAATACTGACAAGGAGAGGGAGCAACTACAACTCTCACACAGCATCGAGTGTTGCAAAATTTACAACCACTCTGGCAAGGTGCTTAGCAGTGTCCTGTGAAGTTAAACACACGTACACTACCCCAAAGTTCACAGCAGCTTCATTCACAACCCACGGAACTGAAAACAACCCAGATAGATGTCCATCAGGAAAACAATGTGGCGTGTTCACAAAGTTCACATGATGGAATACTACCCAGGATTTTAAAAATGAACTACCAGCACGTGCATCAACATGAATATCAAAAACGTTGCTAAGCAAAGGCAAGACACAAATGACTACATATAGCATTATTCCCTCCATGTAACCTTCAAAAACAGGCTAAAGTAACCTAGAGTGGTGGAAATCACAGGTGTAATTGTTTCACTTGAGGAGTGATGGTTAAGAGGTGATACAAGGAAACTTTCTGGAGAAAAATGTTCTATATGTTGATTGCAGAGTTTTGGTTACAGGTTTATACATTCATTCAAACTCAACATTTTTACTGTAGATCTGTGGTTTCGTTGTAAGTAAATTTTACTTCAATAAAAACAAAAGGGATCTCATTACCCAGAGACGTATCTTGTCTCATTATTCATAATTATTTCTCACTCTGTTGAAGTTGAGGTTCAGGATCAGTGGGGTTTTAGCAAGTAAGTTAAATATGGGCTCTTACCTTGCAAATCCCTGCGGCAGTTCTCCAAGACCATAGAGTGGATAAAGGTATGGGCTTTTGCCATATCTTGCCAAAGACTCACTGTAAAGTTTAATCCGATTAATGGTTTCACAACATGGCTGATCTAAATACCTGAAGAGGAAATGAGTATCAGAAAAGGGCTCAGTTTTTACTCTTGTATTCAATCTAAAATCTTTTTCTGAAGTGATTTCAAATACCTCTGTATTTTACTTTAAAGGTTCTAGTATTAATTTGCAACCAGAACCTCTTCATTGTATAACACAGTGATCTATTTGTTTCGTTAGAATTTCCACAGTGGAAAACTAGGAAACTTACTCATCAGTTCTGTAAAGTGCCAGGGCGTGACCAGTAAAATCTATGACATCTTGGCCCAAGTCGAATTTCTTATACACCTCCCGCATTGCCGTCTTCTTAGGATCAATGCCCTCAAAAGTTCTAGGATCTTTTTCGTCAAAGTTGGCAACATATACTAGGAATTTTCGGAAACGACGTTTTTCAAACAGTCCCATTAAACCTAAAAATGAATTCAAAAAGCAAACACTCACAAAAGGACACTAAGGGGGAGTTCCCTGATGGTGCAGTGGCTTAAGGCATCGGTGCTGGCGCTGTCAGCGCTGCGGCCTGGGTTCGATTCCCAGTCAGGGAGCTACCCACATACCAAAAAGCAAAAAAAAAAAAGTTAAAAAAAAAAAAAAAAAGACACTAAGAAAGTGTGAGAAGAAAGTCTGAAGACGCCATGATATCATCTGAGGTTCTAACTCAATATACAATTTAAGATACAGACTTTGGAAAAACACTTCAAAATAAACCGACATAATTACAACAGGTCAGTGAGGTCTTCAATTGTGCAGTACGATTACAAGTAATTATAACCAGTACTTAATTAAACGCAGTGTGCCTAATTACGTCTCTTCCCAGGTACAAGGTAAACATGAGTCTGGAAAACTATGATTCACGAAGGCATCAGCTGAATGTCCTTTTGACAGCTCTCATCTATCCTTGGCCTCAAACTCTGAGTCCTTCTCCTACTTGCTGATACACACACTGGCACGTAATGGGAAAGGGGCTCAGCTATCATGCACAAACTGACCTCACAGAAACTTAGGTGTTGATTACGCTGCTAGACATTTTCTTTAATAAGTCCTAATAGTTCACTGGTTTGTACACTAAAAAGCAGATGAGACAGCTACAAACTACTACGGACTAAACCCTCCGCTATTCCTACTGGGCAGTACTGCTACTACTGGTTTATAGCTGGTAAGAACAGAAAGACAAGGCCATAGGAAAAGGAAATTTCCTGGTTTTCCCCTACCTAACCTATGCAAGCTACTTCAAAAACAACTATAGCTTTAAAAATAACAAACTCTCAAATGTTTCTTTTCTATCTGTTTACAGCTGAATGTGTTAACATTTTTAGCATTATTTCCCAAGACTATAACTGAAACCAACAAAACTGAAAATAGGGGGGTTCCCTGATGGTGCAGTGGCTAGGCTTCAGTGCTCAACACTGCGGCCTGGGTTCAATTCCCAGCCAGGGAACTACCACCCCTCCCCCCACAAAAAAAAAAAAAAAAAACAAACCTGAAAATGACAGCTGGCTGCATTTAATTTTTAAAAATTAATCCTTACAACCTAGCTTGAAAAAAATGGACAGAAAGCCAATGGTAACAGGCTACATTAATAACAATATACTGTCCTAGAAAGTACTAGTCCCACTGACACTGAGCAGACAACATCTGGAGTGTTATATATGGTCTGGCTGCAGTACTATTATATTAATATATAGGATCTTCTTGGCAAATCAGAGAATTTCCAAAGAAAAGTGGTCAAGAGATCAAGACAGCATACTACATGAGAAACCACCACAGGAACTAGAAATGTGAGCATGAGGAGTGAATGAGAGGTATGGTAGTTGTTAACACACCCAAAACGCTGTATTTATGTACTACGTAGTATGTAGTGGTTCAGAGAGCAGGCTTCCGGACTCAGACCAATCTGGCCTCTAACCAGTTGGACTTTGCTACTTCGGGCTTTTCTTGCACCACTAGACCTGTTTTCCCACCTGTAAAATGAAGGTAACAGCACCCACCTTTCACAGGGTTCATAGTGAAGGACTATATAAAGTTAGATAACACACAAAAAGTGCTTAGTGGTACATGCATGCCTGCACATAATGTTCAAAATAAAATGAGCTAGTATTATTATAGTTTGTTCTCATTTATCTTCCTCTTAAACTTCTCTACCTTATACTTTTCCTTATCTCATTCACTCATTCTGCCTAGACTTTTCTTGCCTGCCTTCAAAATCCTATCCTATATAAAATCAGTTGCTAAGGTAGTGATTTGGTAAAATTCATAAAACTGTATACTAACAGATAAATTCCATCAGTAAATTATACCTCAATAAACCTAACCTTAAAATTATATACATTATTTGCTTATTTTTGCCAAAAAAAATAATAACCCCACAAGGAGGATGAATCAAAAACAAGTAAAAGTAGGGAGTTCCTTGATGGTGTAATGGCTTAAGGCTTCGGCGTTGGCGCTGTCAGCGCTGCGGCCTGGGTTCGATTCCCAGTCAGGGAGCTACCCACATACCAAAAAGCAAAAAAAAACAAAAAACAACAAAAAAAAAACAAGTAAAAGTCAATACCTACTAAGGTGGAAAGAATGGAGTGGAAAAGATAAGAACTAGACTCCTAAATATAGCTTTTGATGTAATTTTGACTTTCAGGTCATGTAAATGTTTTATATATTTGAAAAAAAAAATACATCAAAAATGGAAAAATAAAGTTGCTGAAAGGTAAATCCTTCAATTTTTGTTAAAGGAGATGGTTGAAGCACTCATATATTATAGGTAAGAGCTCTAGAACCACCATATGACCCAGAAATCCCACTTCTGGGTATTTATCCGAAGATAGTAAAAACACTAACTGAACAAGATATATGCAGCCCCTATGTTCACTGCAGCATTATTTACAATAGCCAAGAAATGGAAGCAACCTAGGTGTGTATCAACAAATAAAAAGTGGCACGTGTGTAAGCATGGACACACGTGTAGGGGCACACGTGCACACACACGAATACCACCCAGCCATCCAAAAGAAAAAAAATGAGATGTTGCCATTTGCAACAACATGGATTAACCTCCGGGAGGGTATGATGCTAAGTGAGATGTACAGACAGAAAACAAACACTGTATGATTTCACTTTTAAGTGCAATCTAAAAAAATAAATGAACAAAAACAGAAACAGACTCCTGGAATACAGAGAACAAACTGACAGCTGCCAGGTGGGAGGGGCCGGGGGGCTGGATGGGAAAGGTGAAGAATTCCGAAACACAGACGGTCAGTTGTGAGTCACGGGGGTGTAAAGCACAGCACGGGGACGATGCGGTAATTACTGTGCAGCGCCCGGTGGGCACTAGACTCATCGGGGCATCACTTCGCAGATTATACAGATGTCTGACCACCAGGCTGGGCACCTGGAATTAGTATTGTATGTCAACGGACTGAAAAGTAAGTTTAAAAATACAGGTAAGAGCTCTTAAGAGAATGAAAATTTAAAAACCAAAGGGAAAAAAAAAGCACAAACTTTGCTTAAAAAGGATCCTATTTAAACTCCTGAACTCTTTATTTCTGTGAAAACACTCCTTGGATTAAACACACTGTCATTTAGAAGACTGAAAACCACCTCTAACCCCTGGTCACACTGCCAACTCCTTCCCACTGAATCAGGATCCTCTCCTGCAGCCGGCGAGAGTGAGTCTCAATTCTTAGAGGTATTCTTCACTATCTGGATGCAGTGTCTTTCAACCTTTTATGCCCCAAATTTTCTCCCCTAATAGCAAGAAGTAAATAGATAGAGTTAAAGAAACTGCCACAATAAATGAGGAAATGTTTCCATACTTACGCCACAGTCATTCTTGGGGAATTTCTGGGCACCTGTTCTCCCATCCCAAGCCTTCCCGTCCTCTGAAGGCCTAGAGCACACCCTGCACCAAACTCATCCATCTCCCCTCCAGCAACACAAATCCGTCCCTTCTCAAACTGCTCTGCACAACTACATCACCTCAAAGGACAGAAGGCCTCTTGCTGGAATGTGTGCTATTTCAAATAGGAGTTAGAATAGAAACTGTCAACTAGGAATCTATAGTTGAGCCAAGTAAAGGAAATAATTTAGCAAAGAAAATAAAATCATTCCACACTCAATGGGAATTCTGAAAAACAGAGATTTGGCTCAATGCAACACATGGATGATGAAGAGTTATACACCTGGAAGCTATGTAACTTTTGCTGACCAATGTCACCTGAATAAATTTAACAAAAATTTAATTAAAAAATGTTTAAAAGGTCGCAAAAACGGAGAGTGTGGGCAATGACGTCAGCACCAGAACTAAGTTTTGTCTTCGGAAGGCTGGACAACGTCAAGGCGGCCAGCTTTTCAGCGTAGTGAAGTACAAAGGCTCTGAATCCACCCAACCCGAGTTTCCGTTCCAATCCTGCTATTATCACCTATGTGATTTCAGGCCTGAGCCTCCTCATCCAAAGATGGAAACCTCACCTCCTATAAGGTGTTTAGAAACCAAATAAGCGTCTAGAACAGAGCCTAACACAGGAAACATTCAACAGAACAATGGCTCTTCTGAATTATTATTATAAAAAGAGCATACTAGACCGAGATAGGCTCAGACTTACCAGCAACGAGCTAAAAGGTCTTTTAAACCTTTTAGGGATTTTTGCACATTTTGGTCCACTGATGTACTCAACTGTCCAGAATGGTGTCTGGCACATAACAGACATTCCATAAATATTTGCTGACTGGATGAGTGGAAGAATGGATGACAGAAGACATTAAATTTAATCTCTAGGGGTTCCCTGGTGATATAGTGGCTAGGCTTTGGTGCCCTCAATGCTGAGGCCTGGGTACCACCACCCAAAAAAAAAAAAAAAAAAAAAATTTAATCTCTAAGATTCACTTTCCTTTATAAAATCTTAACATTCTGACAAAATAAAGTTACTTACTTGATGCTAGGGCTTCTGCTTCAGTGGAAGGAACCTTGTAGATTTTTCCTCCCTTGTAGACAAAGCTCCCTTCAGTCACTTTGAAATCCAGGTAACGAGTGACCTCTGTATATAGCAGCATCTTAACCAGCTGACCTATAAAAGCCACACAACTCAAACTGTAACTTACATCTTACTATCCTCAAAAACCAGCAGAAATAAGTACTAATACTAATGGCTTCCCAATTTTTTCTCAACAGTGTCCAATAATGTCTCCAAAGCCATTTTTAAATGGGACAATCAGAATGCTTAGTATGTTTAGAAGTATTTTCTTAATGTTACAACTCTAAGGTTAATAACTTCATCAACTTGCTTTTATAAAAGCTACACAATTATTATAAGCATGAAGTTTAGAACTGTAGTACTGTTTCAAATGGGTTTGGGTTTCTTTAAAGTTCCTGTTGTATTTTCAAGATAGGCCAACTCATAAGCAAAATTTTTCAGGAATTTGTGCTTTTCAGTTTCTAAGTGAATCTACATTAATTAAAATAAACACTAATTTCAGATCAAAGCCAGTCATACAATTAAAATTATTACCTACCTATAAACCAAAAAAAAATTTTATATTAAAAACAGCAAACATCTTTGAGAACCCAAACAAAATCAATATAAAGACCATTTGAACGGACAAACACTGAAACAATCAAAATAAAAGGTTGGGGTTTTTTGTGAGAACAAGAAATAATGAGAAGAACTTCATGCACCCAGATGTTAAAGTACATTGTACAATTATATTACTTAGTCCACAAATCAGTGGGAAACAAGAGTGACCCATGTGTAACAATTTAGTGTATCACAGAAGTTCAAATCAAAGTGGAAGAGGAGGGGGCTCCCTGGGGGTGTAGTGGCTAAGGCGTCAGTGCTCTCAGCGCTACAGCCTGGGTTAGATTCCCAGCCAGGGAGCTACCCCCAAAACAAAACAAAACAAAACAAAGTGAAAGAGGAATGGTGTTGAGGGACTACTGATTAGCCATTTCGCAAAAATAAACTTCAATCTCTATTTCTCAAACAGGGTAATAAAATAATTTACATGGTAAAACAGGTGAATTTATTTATATGGTGAACAAATAAAACTATAAAACCATTAAAAGCAAATATTAGTATTTTTATAACCTTGAGGTAGAGAGAAAAAATTTAAGCCTACCCTTCCAAATCAAAATAATAGAAAGAGGAGTTCCCTGGTGGTGTAGTGGCTTAAGGTTTTGGCGCTGGCGCTGTTAGCGCTGCGGCCTGGGTTCGATTCCCAGTCAGGGAGCTACCCACATACCAAAAAGCAAAAAAAAAAAAAAAAAAAAAAAAAAAAAAAAAAAAAAAAAAAAAAAAAATAGAAAGATCAACCCATAAGACTCCATGAAAATTAAAACCTTTTGTGCACACACAAAAATACAACAGTAATATATAGGGGCAATCACAAACTGCAAAGATACTTCAAAAGGCTATTTAATAGCTTTTATATAAAGCTCTTTCACATCCACAAGGAAAACACAAAACCTCAAGAGGAAAAATGTGCGAAGCACAAGGCTGGACAATTCACTGAAGAATATAATGCCAGTAAACATCTAGAAACCATTTCATCTGCTAATAAATGGGTATATATTAAAAATCCATTATTGTGTCTTTTATTCTGCCTTTTAGTATGACGAAATGACAAAAACTAAAATGAACACATCTGGGCTTGGGAAGGGGCAGTCTCAGTCTACTGCTGATGAGCAGCAAAAGGGGAAAGCCTTATGAAAGCAGTCTTTATACCCCATAACATGCTCTAAGGCGAGGAGGGGTGTCCCACCTTGTGGCTTCCCCGGACCCCATTAGAAGAACTGTCTTGGGCCACATAAAATACACTAACATTAATGATAGCTGATGAGCTAAAAAAAAAGGTCAGTGCGTAATTTTCATGTTTTATGAAGGGTTACAAATTTGTGTTGGACATGTTCAAAGCTGACCTGGGCTGCCGCAGCAGGCTGGACAAGCTTGCTAAGGAGTATACAATGAGATTTCTCTCTCTCTCTCTCTCTCTCTCTCTCAACACAGTACACTGGTTGAAAAACATGTTAACTGCAGAGAAAAATTAAACACACTCACACACACTCCCCGCCGTAGGTTATGCACCAAAATATTAACCATAATTCTAGATAGCAAATTCTGGTTATGTAAATTTTATTTCATTTCTGCTTATCTAGGTTTTCTAATTTTAATAATTTTATTACTTACATAATAAAAATAATGTTGTTTACAATTTATCTCAAAAGAATTCTTAGTTAACTTTAAATTTCAGAGAAAATTCAAATAAGATCTTTCCATTAAAACTACAGAATATAAACTCAAAAAAAAGGGGGAAATGTAGCACATAGTTTATTTCAGGGGGCATAAACAGGTTTATAACAACAATTTAGTTTTTCAATGTCATCTCAGAAAAAGATACTAATATCACAGCAATTTAAAAAGATACTGAGCTCATCTAATTAAAAATGAGAAAAAATACGAAGAAATAATTTTAAAAGCCTACAAACTAGAAAAATGCTATTTCTGAAGGCCAGATTCCTAGGACTGTCACCAAAGCACCAACAAAGTCTGTCCTAAAGGCCTACAATGTTGGTGTGCATTGTGCCACGTCGCATCATTATTCTGTTTCTCCACAACCAACCACTAATAAGTCAGCCATTTCCCACCATTCTCATTGCCTCTGGACACTTGCAATGGACCATGTTACTCATACTGTAGCCAGTCACAAAATCCACTGCCACATAGCTGGTGTAATAACTACTTCTGTCAAGAGTTAGTTTCCACTTTTAAATCAGATTCACCATAATGTCATAACTAGATTCGATGTACTGTTATAAATTTAAGTCAGAATTCTTTACCATTAGCCATAAGGAACTTGGGAATTAAGTCAACATTCCAATCTCTTCCTCTCCCCATTGATGCTGGCGGTGCTCCTGGTATCTTAAATCTTTTGTATAACTAAAATAAAAACAAAAAAATACCCATAATATAACAAAATTTATTTTCTATTATGCTATCCAACTGTTTTTTGATGTCATGGTTTGGTATAACAACACACTGCATGAGGTAAGTATAACAAAAGGCATTTCATTTTTAATTAGATAAAATTTTTAATGAAGTTCCAATACATACGTAAATTAAATGTTACTGAACTAATGCATGCTGAAAATCAGTATCAGAGGTGGTGTGTTTTTTACTAGCAGAAAAGAATAAAAAAACATGTTAATGACACACTAGTTCTGCAGACCCATTCCTTATTACCTGTAGAAATCACTTAAATTGACTCTCTCCTCAGCAAAAAGGCTTAATTTTGCTTTTGTAGTTACAAAAAATAAATTTTTAATTCTTCAAATCAGAAGAGACAATTAAAATCAGTTCCAGTTAAATTCTAATTTATATGAAATGAGCAGGCACTCCAGATGAAGAGCTTGACGTTGGAGTTCCCTGATGGTGTAGTGGCTTAAGGCTTCGGCGCTGTCAGCGCTGCAGCCTGGGTTCAATTCCCAGCCAGGGAACTACCCACAAACAAACAAACAAACAAAAAAGCTTGCCATTGAAAATTTGAGAATATTCAAACTCACACAGTGCTAAGGTGTAACAGATTAAGCAAAAAAATCCCCAAGTCCTTGAGTATGCACACCAAAAAAGACAGGAAAGACAGTTTGCTCCCCTTACTGAAGATTAGCTGATAAAGGTGCTAGGTGTGGGTGGGAGGGAGGGGGCCGACACCAGGCTCCCCAGACTACTCACAACGAAGAGCGCTGGGCCCAGACTTAACCCAGGTCCAGCTCAGCATTACGCACAGCGGGGCAGCGTGTGCCTGCTGATGTGAGGCAGTACTGAATACCCAGCCAATACTCCCTTATGAACCAGCATGGACTTTTCAAAAGGAAGACGTTGGTAGATTACGAGAAGAAGTAACCCAAAAGCAGTGTTTAGATGGGTTAAAAAACAAAACAAAACAAAAAAACACCCAGCCAGGGAACCACCAAAAAAATAAAATAAAGAAATACAACACTACTACACAGCAATCTAACATCCTTGGTTGGGATCACTGGGAAATTCAAATATGGTCTGGATATTACTAATTTTCTTAAATGTGATTAACGGTATATGATTATGTAGAAGAATGGTATTTTTAGTAGATGAATTCTGAAATTTTTATGTCAAGGATCTGATGTCTATTACTTTCAATAGTTCAAAACCAAGTAACACAAAAAGATAGGCATGAAGCAAATACCACAAAATGTTAACTGCTAAACCCAGATGGAAGGTTTCGGATCCACTAGTATTAGTCTGCCCTAAAGGCCTACAATGTTGGTGTGCATTGTGCCACGTCACATCATCATTCTGTTTCTCCACAACCAACCACTAATAAGTCAGCCATTTCCCGCCTAAATATAGAAAAATACTTTGTGATATAAATATTAAGTTTATTTTATGAAAGTCATTATTTCAAAAATAATTGGTAACTATATCTCCTATAAAAAAAACCCCACAGTATAATGCATAGCCATGCATGTGGAGATTAAACAAACCTTACACAGAGAAATAAATACATTTACTTAAACACACTGTGGAAATCCTTCATGTGCCCATGTTCTAAAAAAGTAGGAAACTGGGCAGTAAAGCATAGCAAAAGGAGCTAAGGGGGTTCCCTGGTGGTGTAGTGGCTAGACTTCAGCGCTCTCACAGCCACAGCCTGGGTTCAATCCCCGCTCAGGGAACCAACCAAAACAACAACAAACAAAACAACGAGCTAAGGTACACAACCCATGTCTATGATTTTAACCATACAAAAGTATTTTGTTACCTGAAAAATGGGCATAAAAATATGTGTGACTGGGAGAATAACACCATGGGGAAAGCACTGGTATCATGCCTGGCACACACTAGCTCTTTTAAAGTCTGTAATCCATTAACTTTGAGAGAGAACTGCTCCAGATGGCAACAAAGGGCACCATTTCAACTTCTACAAGCTCCAATGAGCAGCTCCGAGAAAAATACAGTGCTGCAGATCATCTATTTAATACAATCTCTACAAGGAGTAGAGATTCACAAGTAAAAGACTCAAAGTAAAAAAGACATACTCATTTATTCTAATACTTACATCTTCCAGAGGCGTTATAGATGCACTTTCTCCTCCATAATACGGGTTTCTATCCATGTGAAGAACTTTCTTTCCATTCACTGACATTATACCTGACAGGATACATTCCTACAGGGGAAGCATAAATATCTTCAAAAGTGCTACAGCATGCTTCAGATACTTTAAGGGAAAAAAAGCAACGTGTCACAAAACATTCTTTTATCTTTTAGTTAACTACCACCCAGATATGTGCACATCTTCATATACTTCGGCTAAGACAATGTATCATAAGATGAAACACCAAAGCAGGTAGGAGAACCCAGCTGCCTCTTTCAGCCAGACATTAACGAGATGTGCAAAAAATGTAAAACGATGATACTCTTCTCATAAAATTATTTTATTTTGGGAAATAAAACATAAAACGTTATATATACACTTTAACATTTAATAGGTTTATCATTGTTATCTTTAAGTGAAGGTAATACATTTTTTAAAATTCTCAGTGTTGATTTCTAGTATCATCAAAATTGATAGATGTAACTCTTATAACAAAAGTTCTTCCAGGTCCTCAAAAGTGTAACAGATCCTGAGGTCAAAGAGTTTGAGAACTCGAGCCCTAAAGGAAGCATCCCAAATCACTACTAACACACTGTCCACCAAGAGCATTACAGATGACCTCGAGGGAAAAGGTCAACAAAGCGTAACTAAGACATACCAAAACAAGATGGGGAACCAAGAAAGAACATAATTAATGAGAAAAGCAGAAATGAGATACATATTCACTCAATTATACCAGGGAGTTTTGGTGATCAGAGCTTTATTTTTAAAAAAGAAAATTCCATGTATCTTCATAAATCCTTAGTACTTCTCAAATTTATCCTTAGATAGCAGAGAACAATTTCACTCCCCCCTAGAAATGACTTGAAAACTTTATTTTAAAAATTCACACATATTTCAGATTTTCCTCCATAATGTACATATTCATTTTAGTATTCTTAAATATTTTAAATTACTATCAGGTTGAAATTTTACTCCAGGAGGGTGCATCACTTTTTATTTAGACCAAGAAACAAACCGTAATAAGCATTCCAGAGGCCCTATTCCAACCATAACCACTCCCCTCACCCCAGCCACTCTCTTAACTTCTAAGAGCAAAGATTTTTGTTCTGCCAGCTTTTGAGCCCAGAATCCCTGGAATCATGCAATATATACCTTTTGTATATACCATTCATTCAACATTATGTTTACAAGAGTCATCCACATTTTGTGTGTCACTAAAATTTCCTTATAATCACTGCTACAGAGCAGAGGTCCCCGAGTACACGAGCCAGTCCAGCATGCAGGCTTTTTGTACATTAGGTCTTACTGGTAAGCACCCATGCATGTTCCTTTACTTACTGTCTAGAGCTGTCTTGTACCACAGCAGAACTGTAGTTACAACTGTACTGGAGACCATATGGCCTGTGAAACCTAAACTATTTACTAGCTGGACCTTCACAGAACGGTTGCCTAACCCTGCAAGCTGTGGATCTCAAAGTGCGATTCCTGAGTTGATATCACCTGTGAGCTTGTTAGAACTCAAAAAAAATTTTTTTTAAGATCTCTAAATTCTAAGCAGATTCTCAAACTTCAGTTTGCATCCACATCACCTGGAGGGCTTCTGAGTCAGCAGTTCTGGGCATGGGGCCTGAGAATTTGCATTTCTTGCCAGTTCCCAGGTGATACTAATGGTGCTGGTCCAGGACCAATTCAAGAACTCCCCCCTAGTGAGTGCTGCTCAAACTCTATTAAACTAAGAATCACCTGGCGGTTACGTTACATTGTTGATGCAGTATATCCTGGCTGAGGTCTAACTTCCTGCATTTCTAGTAAGTTCTCAGGTGTTTGGGAAGCAACAGATCCATGGACCACACTGTGTAACAAAGCTGTAGAGGTTCCTGTTGATGAATATACCACACGGCTAAAACAATTTATCCATTTTACCACTGACGGACATCTGAATAGTTTCCAGGTTCTGACTATTACAAATAATGCTCTATAAACATGCTCTGCAGTATTTTACGTATTCAATTGTTACATATACGAGGGCTATTCAGAAAGTATCCAGCCACATAGTATGAAAACGAGAAAAAAAAGAAAGAAAAACAGAGGCGTTTACAACTGCATACTTTCCAGACAGCCCTCCTATATCAAGGAGGGTACAAGGATGTGCAGCTTCAGTACACACTGTCCAACAGCTTTCCAAAATGGCTGTACCAATTTACACTCTGGTCAGCAGAGTATGAAAGTTCCTGTTGTTTTCAAATCCTTTTAATTTTAACCATTCTAATCAGGATGTGGTTAATTTGCATTTCCTGACAACTACTGAGGTGGAGCACTTGTTTGTAGTTTACTGATAATCACAGTTACCTTCTTTTGATAAGTCCCTATTCAAATTATTTGCCTATTTTTAAAATGGGCTTTCGGTCTTTTTCTGACTGCTATATAGAAGTTCTTTATATATTCTGGACATATAAAAATCCTTTATTGGTTATATGTATTTTTTATGTATGTATCTTCTTTCATTCTGTGGTTTGCATTTTCATTATTTTAATGATATCTTGATAAACATCTGAGGGTATCTTACAACTACAAAAAACCAAACTAGTAACATCAAAAAGCAATTCACTTGATCCAAAAAATAAAAAAATCTAAAGAAGCATCAACATATATGGTTCAACATGTTATATGAAAGTAGAAATAGCAATATCTCAAAAACAGTTTATGACATAAACAGAGGAAAATAGTCACATTTCCAGCTGCCGAAAGTAGATGGCAGGCTTCAACTTCTGAGAACAAAATCAGAGCAAGCAACTCTGAGTGTTGAGTGGCTGTTAACGTTCCACAATCCACTGCAAATAAGCGCGACCCACTCGCTGGACCATGGCTCTATAGCAAGCACTGAAGGAGGCAGTCTGATAAAAAGCCCCATCATTTAAAGACTGAGCAGAGTCCAAATAACTACCTTTAAAGGCATCACTTGGAGCAAAAAATGACAAAAGCTAATTAAAAATTCACAGGTGCCTCTGTGGATTTTTAATTAGGGGTTTAGTCTTCTAAACCCCTCTGTAAAAAACTGCTTGTACATTGCCAAAAGAGTAATACATAGTAGCATAAACATAACACTTTAAAATTTACTTTAAAACATGAGATGAAGTTTCACTGATAAAATTTATTAATCATATTGGGCATAGGTGTATATTAATGATCCTGTAGTTTTAGTATCTTCCAAAATTAACAACTCAAAATTAAAATCTACTACTACTACCTATCTGGTAAATATGGAATAACAAGCAAAGCGTACTGAAGTCAGAATATAAAATACTCTACATTAATTTACTTTTTTTGGGGGGTGGGGGGTAGTTCCCTGGCTAGGAATGAACCCGGGCCATAGCGATGAGAACGCCAATGCCTAGCCACTACACCACCAGGGAACCCCTAATTTACTTTTTCTCTTTTTTTTTTGCACTAGAAAATCTGTCCATTAATCAGATGTCAAGAATATTGATAACTTTTACCAGGAAATTTACATATCAATATTAACCAACATATTAGTTTTAAATCTAACAGATGGCAGTACTCTACATTAATTTCAAAGTTACACACAAATAACCTGAACAGAATAAGACTACAGTCACATCTAAAATAACTAAACTACAAAATCATCTTCAGAATCCATGTTCTTTATGAAAATGATACCTGCCTCCCCCAATCTAGCACTTCATGTTTTGCCACATAAAAAGAAGAACCAGATAAAACTTTCTAAAGTTCAGGGGTTCCCTGGTGGTGTAGTGGCTAGGCTTCAAGGCTCTCAATGCCAGGGAGATTCCTGGCGTTCGATTCCCAGCCAGGGAACTACCCACCCCCCAAAAAACTTTCTAAAGTTCAGCTGCAGCAAAGTGAAGAAGGGGGGGAGGGTAGGATAAGGATGGAATCAGTGATACTCACGTTCGCTTCCCTCCAGCATCTTACACATAGCATTACAACTACAATAATCAAAGAGTAAGTCATTTGGACAGCACCTAAATACATTAGGCAAAAATACCTCTCTGTACTGAAGCGGCCTGAGTGGTGCTGAACAGTATCCTCATATCCTAGAAGTTAATGGGCACCTCCCTTCCTACTTTGCAACTCAGGCGTGGAAAGAGCAGTGCATATTAATATTCTGATATACCTTCCAAGTGACCTCACTAAACATCCATTACAACTCTAAATTCTCTGCCTTTTTAAATTATGAGGAAAAAAAGTAAGTCACACAAAAATGTGATTAGGGAGAGTTCCCTGGTGGTGTAGTGGCTAAGGCTTCGGCGCTGTGAACACTGCAGCCTGGGTTCGATTCCCAGCCAGGGAACTATCCACATAGTCAATCAATCAATCAATCCATCAATAAAATATAGTTGTAGTAGATTGATTAAAAAAAAAAAACAAAAAAAAATGTGATTAGGAAGACAAAGTACTTAGTAACTATTAAAGAAAAGTGCCCTTTGAAAGCTACTTATTTGGAAATACAAGGAAAATGTATTAACCAGAAAAATTTTAAGTTAGTTAGTATCAACGGTATATGTCTTACAGCAATGGCATCATTAAAATGACTGCTAGTTTTCAGCAGAATAAGTGTTTCTTTAAATGTCTGTTCCTCTAATGCATCTCATTAAAAACTGTCAAAAGATAACTTTTCTTTAAATTTGGCTCAATTACATCTTTCCTGCTGAAAAACCTCTCTCACTGCCTAGAGGGTAAAGTTCAAATTTCTTAGCCTAGTGTTTTCAACATTCTTGGAGATACTCCTTCTCTCCAACCTCATTTCCCACTTCATCTCTTCACACCTCCTGTTTCAGGCAAAATGAACCCCTTATTCCACATATACCTATGCCTGTACCTACATATCCTCTTCTTAATACCGATTTACGCTGCTCTCTGCCTAGAAAGTCATTCCCGCTCCTGTTCAAAGCTTACCCATTTTTTCAAAGCCAGTTTACACACCCCTTCTTTTTGTTTTCCAAGTTTTATGTCATCTGAATTTTTACTGTTAAATTTATTGGGGTGACATTGGTCAGTAAAAATTACACAGGTTCCAGGTGTACAGTTCTACAGGGCATCGTCTGTGTGTTGTGTTGTGTATTCATCACCCAGAGTCAGTTCTCCTCCCATCACCATGCATTTGAGAAGCTGTCCCTTCTCCCCGACCCCGACCCCCATACCCTCAGATAACCACTGACCACTAACTACTGATTGTGTCCGTGAGTTTTTGGTTCTTAGTTGCTTTCAGCTTTGTGTTCCACACATGAGTGAAGTTATATGGTTCTTAGTTTTTTGTCTGGCTTACTTCACTTTGCATGATGGTCTCAAGGTCCACATACCTCCTTTTCTTTATGAAGGTTTTCCTGATTCCTTTGTCTGAATTCCCATACATGTATCTCTTATAGCACTCAGTACTTCCTCATATTCACTCTTAATACTATTAGTTACCCCATACACAAAAAGCAGCTACTTACAGCCAGGTGTTTACCTTTTTATTGCCCATTATCTACCACAACAGTTACAGCTAGTTTAAATAACAAACTGGGGAAGCTATTACTCCAGGAGGTCTTTAATCAGGTACTAAGAGAGGGGAGATAGAGGTACTAGCATACCTCATTTTACTGTTTCACAGATGCTGCATTTTTTACAAACTGAAGGCAAGAAGACCCTTCACCGGCACTACCTCGGAGGCATGCCTGTATTGCAGATTATCATGTATGTACCAAGTGGTCTTCCAAACCAATGTCTATTACTTAAAATGTCTGTTTTTACTCATATGCTTCGGGGCCAGTATGATTAAGGCTGGTTAAAAATGCAGACCACTGACATGATATATATGCCTTCCAAAAGTAAAACATCTGTGCAAATGGGCCCACTGACACTACTGCGGTGAGTAAAAGCAATGTGTCTACAGAAGTCTACAGTCACAGCAAGCATTTTCAAGGAGCTCATTGAAGAAGCAATTTACAGTTGAAGATTTTTAAATCAAGTGGAAAAAAAAAACTCTCTTTAGGGAAGTTCCCTGATGGTGTAGTGGCTTAAGGCTTCGGCACTGGCACTGTCAGCGCTGTGGCCTGGGTTCGATTCCCAGTCAGGGAGCTACCCACATACCAAAAAGCAAAAAAAAAAAACAAAAACAAAAAAAACCACAAACAAACAAAAAAACAACTCTCTTTGAAATCACAAAATTTCAATAAAGATAAAGGGGGAAAAGTAAGTCTAAGATGTAAAACAATTTTTTAAACATATAATGCTGAGACTAATCTGGCTAAATATCACTAACGTATGTTTCTGTGCACAACTTCTTAATAGAATTACTATGTAGAACAAACACTTTTGGGAAGCACAAACAGCTGTGGGCTAGTTAGTCTAATTTTACAAGGGCTATCCAGAAAAAATCCAGCCATAAAAGCCTCTACTTTTCATGTTGCATGGCTGGATACTTTCTGGACAGGCCTCGTAATATACTATTTCTAACAAGATTCATGAATTTATTGCTAAGCCCAGGGTCAATCAGAAGTTGCAAATTAGGTGGCCAGGGAATGTCCATACGAGTTGAAGTCAAAGAGAACTAAAAGTTGCCAGCCAAACCAAAAATAAGCAGAGCGGGGAATGAAAGGAAGACCTAAGAATTAACAAAGCCAAGCCGTCTGCTGAGTCAGGGGGGCCAAGTTCCTCACTAAGTCTCAGTGGCTTCACTACGTTCCAGCATAACATAGTAATTAACCTTCACGATAGGAAGTCTCAGTTATCAAATTAATTACGTTCCTTAGTTTGTTAAAGAAGCTAAGCTGTGTTAGTTAGAAAGGGTTTTATCTGAAAGTGTGGTTCTTTAAAGGGATAACCCTCAATTCTTTAGGAAATTCAATTACTATACACAAAATAGTCCATTTTTCCTAGACAGAGAATGAAAAGTTTGCTCTTATTCATACCAAATTGTTTTATGCTTTCTTTATTAAACTATTGATACTGTTTTGTAATTAAGGTCATATTAATTCACAAATAACAGGCAACAGAAAAAACTCCAACACTTTCTTACATGTTATTTTAAAAGCATCAAGTTAATTGCACTAAAAGTATTTGACACACTGGCACCATGTAATATTGGGTTCCCAAAAATCTCAGGCACTAATATTTATAACCCAATAATTATATGGTATGTTCACTTCAGACAAAGTTATTTCTAACTTGAGAGTTTTTAACTTAGGTGGTCTCTTCATTTAATTTTCAAAGGAATCAAAGTCCTTGTATCAGTAAAAATGACAGAAGACTTATTAAAATCATTCCATTACCACTACTCCTATCAATGAGTACTAATGTGATTGTTCTGAATTGATACAATTCTCAAAAAACATCTCATAAAACAATCTAGAAAAGTTCATAGATATGAAAGTTCTAGCTATAAAATGACAGAAAAAACTGGTTTGATTTCTAGTTAAGTATGCATCTACCACTCATCAAATAGGTTGCAAATAATCCAAATGAAATAAAGTGCATTACCTTAACACTATGGTTATACAACAAGAGTGTGCAGCTTTAATGCAAAGTGATGATTCTGAACCCACATGACGATGAATCTGCACTCATTTATTTGTTCACGTTCAACTGACCTTTTAATCAAGAGCAAATCTGAGAGGCCAGCAATGACCAGAGAGAAATAGAACTGGCTCTAATAATATGCTGCCAATGAGCAAAATCTGTCACAAACTACTAAGCTCAGTTCAAAATCCCAATAAGGCACTTTCAAAATTAAAATAACCACCATGCAGTGTGTAGGCCTATTCTTTTAGGCACCAAAGTCTTCCGACTCACCACCAAAAATGAAATTCAACCGATTACCTCACATTCAAAATTACTGAACAACTTTCTAGGTAAGTAATCTCATCTCATCATTTGGTTTTATTTTCTAGCCAGTCACTAGTCTATTTCTGGACTGGTCAAACATTTAGAAATGAGAATTCCCAAACCATCACCAAAAATCACTGTAAATAGAAAACTGACAGGCCAGAAAAGTGCAGTTCTAATTCCTAACAACCTCTTTCTAAAAAAATTAGCCAAATCCAAGTTTGAAGGTTTTCTCTTGTCTGGAGAAATCTAAATTAGTTAATTTGGGGTGTTAACTGAAAAAAAAAATCTTAATTTGATCCTGAGAGATAAAAATGCATTTCAACAAATTTGAAGTGGTAGCTTACATTAAATGATTCAGGACTGTGAGATCAGATTCTATAGGACACACAAAACATAGATCAGTATTCATCTGCTTAAGAGGAAGTAGCCCAAAGTCAGAATTTCAAATTTCCAAAAAAGAAAGAAAATTAATCATGAAAATGGTCCTCTCTTCAAATGGAATTCTTGTGCAATTCGAATAGTCATTTTCTTACAACACACACAAAGAGAAGTACAAGACACAACACACGTGCCTGCATTACTTACAGAATACTATTATCTCAAGGTTCCTAAGCAGGCAGGCAACCAGGAAAATAAATTTACCATTGTATTAGTAACACCTGGCATACACATTGCAATTATCCTCTTTATGCTGTTTCTGATTTACCTCTTAACTCCCTGAAGAGAGCTAAGTAGTAGAGACCTTGGCCTCTAGCAATCCATCACCAAGCACTTCTTAGGGAAAAACATTGAGAAGAAACAATGGAGGCAGGGAACAGACCAAACAAAAGGAAAAGATGGCCAAGGTCAGGTGGGGAAACATTTGATAGACTTGTTTCCAGAAAACTCATTTCCAATTCTCCTGATGCTCAATAAATGGGACGAGGGGTGGATAATGCTAATTTGGAGTGGGAAAGAGGATAAGAAAACTAATGTATTCCGTTAACTGAACTTTAACAATTACAAAACAGTCATTCTCCAATGGCTTGTCACAAAGCTCTTCCCTAGCTTTGGCAGCCAAAGACTGACTAGTACAATAGTTGCGGCTAAAGGCTAAGTAGGAAATGCAACTGAGAGTGGCTTCTACCCTCCCCCACTCTGCCTGGTGCTTTTCCGTTTCCACTCGGGAGAGGCCATCAACCCGTAAGAGAAGTGGAGGGACAGAAATACTCCAATCTGGGATTTTTTTGGTCTTTTCTGCAACACAGCGAAACTCCTTTTCCACCTACTTTTATTTCGTCGTGACTGTTCACCAAGTCACCTACTTGACTGGGTTTTGCATTTTCTCGTCTTTCCTTCCACAGTTAAGAGACGACTCACTCCAAACGCGACCCACCGGGCCCTGTGAGGCCGCAGGCCCAGCCACCTGGAATGCAGCCCTCGCACCCCGTCCAACGACGACCCTCCAAAAACAGCCGAGAAGACGACTAAATACTCCCCACGACGAGACCCGCTGCGGCGCAGGCCGGGGTTCGGAGAGGCCCCGGGAAAGGGGCAGGCGGGCCGCCCCTACCCCCGTCCCTCCCCCGCGCCAGGCCTGCACGCCCGCCCCGGTTCCTCCGCAGCCGCCAGGAGCTCAGCACTCACCGTCAGGCCGGTGCCCAGCACGATCACGTCGTACTCCTCATTCATGGCGGGTCAGGCGAGGACGGAAGCCCGGAGAAAGGAGAAAACGCAGGATTCCAGGGGCCAGGAGTTATATGGCCACCCCGACGACGCGGTGGGGAGTGCTCTGGCCAGCTCGGGGCCCGGGAGGAAGGGGAAGTCAGGAGGGAGAGGTAAACACGGAGCTGGAGTGTAGCAAAGCCGGCCGCCACCTCAGACGGGAAGAGAGGAACGGGGCAGGGAGGGGAAGGAGGGCGGGAAGGGGAGAGGCAGGCGGGCGGCGACCCGGGCCTCCGCAGCTGGGGCAGGGCTAAGAGGAGGCGCTGGGAGGACCGTCCATCACGCCCTCCCGCACTCTCATTGGTCATGTCTCCGTGCCGCCCCACCTTTTTCCTCTCAGTTCTCGCGAGAAGAGGGCGGGACGCCCCCTCCCCGGCTTTAGGGTTCCGGTTCCCCGCTGAGCCCGCGGCAATCGTAGTGGGAATCGGAGGGAGCCACGCTCGGGACCTCGAGGGCTGGCGTGGAAGCGACCCCTCGGCCGGAGTGTGGCTGTCCAGTTCGTTACTCTCGCCTCCGTATGGCAGTCGAGACCCCCTCCCGCTCTCGGACTTTGAGCCTGCGGTGGCCACGTGGGCCGGAACCGGCCGCGCAGGGTCTGGGCGGGTGCAAGCAGGTTGGAACGCGGGCGGCTGCCTCTGGCCCGCCCACCCGGGAGGTTACGTAATGTGGCCTGACCCCCGCACCGGCCTGCGGGAGGGCTGCCCCTGTCATTTGCAACTTGTTTGGTTGGTTTTTTTGGTTTTTTTGGGTTTTTTTTTAGCCTGCCCTTCTGTTCTTAAGGAAAAAGAACCCAACAAATGTTTTAAGGAGTTTAGAAATCACGTGTGTTCTATCTTGTTTCCTGCCTGTGTCATTCTTGCTTGGTGCGTTGTCCCATGTGCTGCCTTAGGAAATATGGAAGGAAAAAACCAACCTCCTTTTGAAAAATAACCCTTAGGCTTTAGCATAAATAAGGGGAACACTAGATTTGATTAGGGTTTGCGCCACTGAGAGCTACAGCGTAAACCAGCTATAAAAACAGTAGCTAACCAGTGTTAACAGATTTAGGCCAATAGCGTGGAAGAAGGGATTCCCAGTTGGTCTCTGGTCTCCTTTACCCCACCTCCAACACACACCTTTTTCTTGGGATTCTCATTGGAATCTCCAGCTTTGGGTGAGGAGAGCGGTGAAGCAGAGGCTTGTGTTCTCAAAGAGAATAGCCCTATGGAGACCTAGACAAGTGATTTTCCTACAGGCGTTGAAAACCAGTGTTTCCAGTCTGATAGGCCTGCACACTCAGCAAAAGAGCTGGTATTTCCTTCAAGATTTACTCTCAAATACTGCCAGATAAGAGCTAGTCAAAGCGAATCTTGGGAGGCAGAACTTCAGATTTAAAGCATTCAGATTCAGGAAAAAATGTGACAACATTTTTACAATGTTTCTTCACCCCATAAAGAGAGTTTAAAAAGATGTGTTATATTGGACAATGGGGAAGCAGTTTATATTTACATACCACCTTAATTGGATTTGTATAGTTAGTGACCAAATGAATTTTTGTAAGTAGAAAAAAGTCAAATGCAAAGTTTACTAGCCTGCTGAACAGAGTATGTAACAGTGGGTGTAACTGACTTTTCTGTTGGTGAAACAGATGATAGCTAAGAAGGTCCTGCTGTTGCTCTCCAAGTACTCAGGAGTCACTACGTTACCCAGAACGGCGATTTTCCTTCACTCTTGTCTTGTTGAAGGAATGAATTCAGTCGAGAGACCGAGTCTAGTTAACAGCAGACAACAAAGTTCATTAGCAAAAGCACCTACACTGAGCATGGAGTGGGCTGCCCCAAGGGTGGATAGCAGCCCACTGTCCTGGGACCCTGGCCTTTTATCCTGTAGACTGGGTGATCCTCCTCCTCCCTTTTTTCTTGT
This sequence comes from Lyroderma lyra, assembly GCA_004026885.1. Classification (NCBI taxonomy): domain Eukaryota; kingdom Metazoa; phylum Chordata; class Mammalia; order Chiroptera; family Megadermatidae; genus Lyroderma; species Lyroderma lyra. The sequence goes on along the minus strand of PVJL010001197.1, from coordinate 33,170 downwards.
TTTTCTCCTCATTCTGCACGTCTCCCTCATCTTGGAGTGTTTGCCTTAGCCCAAGTCTTTGTTCTAGCTGTTTGCTTCAGTGGGGTGACAACAGGATGGTGGTGATGTCACTGGGTTACCTGTGGGAGAGGCGCCCCCTATTTCTCCTGCCCCTATCTACCTTCCTAGCTACTCTATCATATATACTTAGGAACAACAGAAATTTCTTTCTTACAATTCTGGAAGCTAGGAAGTACAAGATCAGGTGCGTGTGATGAGGCCCCTCTTCCTGGTTTGCACTGTCTTTTCACTGTGTCTTCGCATGGCAGAAGGGACAAGGGATCTCTCTGGGGCTGCTCTTAGAAACTTACCTATATTTCTGAACTGACATGAAATACTCATAAATTTTAAAACTCACAATAGAAAAACTTCACATATTGCCCTTAGCCTCTGAATATTGAAGAGGTTTTTAAGCATTATCAGCTGAATTATGTTACCACGTTTTACCTGAAGGGTATTTCACCAACATTCAGATAGAGTTACTGAGAAAATTAAAGGCACTGGATAAAGGGACTGAATGGAAGGCTCCCTGACACTGAGGTTTAGTTTTGTTGGTAGCACGAGTCCTGTGGCCCTGCAGAAGAACCCAAATGACAAAACCAACCAGACTAGTAACCTTGAACAGAGGGAGTCCCCTTACTCCAGTTACCAAGGGACTTGGCAGACAACGCATGCTGTTTAGGGTGGAGTGGCCTGAAAGCCACTGACTGGTTCAGTGTATGAGAAAAGCCACAGACGACAGTTCCTGACAGAGTGAGCTTTTGGGGACGGGGAGGGGGCCGCTGATGAGAGGAGTGGGAAACACCATCAGTCCTGAGCATGCTTCAAATCTTGATAGGAAGCAAGAGTCCAGCAGGAGTCTTATTTCTCCTTGGGTACTTGGGGGTAACTGCTTGCTAATGTCATTTCTACTAAGCTTCCACCTACCCTTCTCAAAGGAAGAGTCTCGAGTCCAGGGGAAAGAAACTGAGAGTGACCCTTAGTCCAGACTACCCCTCCCTGTCCTGAACCACTGAAACACTTGCTCCCTTCTGCCTGTCAGTTCTCACCGTTATCTTTGAAGAATGTGAATCTGATCATGTTCATACCTCCATCTTTTGCACGTAGAATAAAATGCAAATGCTTTAATGTAGCCTGCAAGGTGCTGTTGAGTCTCAGCTCTGCATCTCTCACCAGCTCCTTGCCATCCCTGCTCACTGCACACCAGACGCAGGCGCTGTCTTTCAGTTCCTACAACCTGGTCAGGCCTTTAACCACTCAAGGGCCTTTGCACTTGTCAGTCCCACAGCTACCAACCCGCCCTTCTCCTCCTGCGCCTCTTCTCACGGCTAGTTCTTGCCACTTCCTTATGTTTCAGCTGGAAAAAAAATCTTCCCTGACCACCTTACCCTAAGGAGGCTCCCCTCAACTTTTATTGTCAGTCAGCACTTGCTTATTTCTTTCATTACTGTTTTATCTTATCGGTAATTGTTTTCTTTACTTATTTCTTGTTGGCCTGCCAATCAGAATGTCAATTCCATGAGGGCCAGGATATCATGTACCTTGTGCACAGTTATGCCCCTAACCCCCACAACGTGCTAAGCACCTGGCGATGATGAGTAAATATCTGATGAACGAATGAGACCTGGAAATGGATCCCTCGATCAACAAGGACTAAATGTGATGAAATGTGAACCAGTTCCTCTCAATACTTTTGAGAAAGGCAGAAAATACTAAAATTAGTATTACAGAGGGTCTGAACAACAGGGATCTATAAAATATACATCTGTTTAAAACTTGGATAGCCAATGCTGAAACTAAACATAATAAGACATCTAGAAAAGAAATTTAATGAAGTTCCAAAAATAGATATTTCCTAGTTCATAACAGATCATTTACCTGCCCCACCCACCCCCACGAGCTATTCATCTGCTCCTGGTCCCCACGGAAGAGTTACTGGCCAACCCTGGGCCCAAACCAGCCTTCTACGTATCATCCTTGATTCTGACTTCTTGCATCTCTATTCCTACTTGCTTTTGATGTGTAACAAACCACCCCCAAAACATAAGTGACTTGAAAAAAATACATAGCAGCTTAAAACAAGAATGTATTATTCTCTCTTACAGTTCTCTGAGTTAAATGGGCTCGGATGGGTGGGAGATGCTGGCGTCTATGATGCAGTTGTGGTCAGTGGTGGGTGTGGGGTCGCTTGAAGGCTCCACTGGACAGGACATCCAAGATGGCGTGCTCATATAACTGACAGCTGATGGTGACTTTCAGCTGGGAACTTAACTGGGCTGTCAACCAGAGCAGCTATGTGTGTGTGACCTCTCCATTAATTAGGCTTGCACTTTTCAAAGTATGACGGGGGACCAAAAAAAATCCCAAATATCTTCTGGAGGGCGGACCCCTTATAATACAGGCGTCCTCCACTAGGTGAGTGTTCTGGGGCTCCATCTGCATCTGGGTACCAGCTGGCGTTGTGAGAGGCTGCGTTCAGCTTCAGTAATTCTTTCTGGAGACTCTTTCAACACGTTTGCCCATTTCATGATGAGAGATTTGCACCTGCCCACACCGCACTAAGTGTTCAGGAGTTTTGGACCAAAAACAGCCTGACCCCTATACCCCACTCTCCCTATTCACCCATTCTCACCCCAAGCGACTTTTTCTTTTGTTTCCCTATTGAAAAAAGTCCTCAGTGGGAAATGTTTTACTGATGTGGAAGCAGTGAAACAAAACAAAACAAAAAAAAACGACAGAGGCACTAAAGGGCATCAAAATCGACGAGTTCAAACTCGTCCACTGCTCTGAGCAGTGGAAAAAGCGTCTGGATAAGTGTGTTGCATCAGACAGAGTACTTTGAGGATGACTGAAATTTAAACATGTAAGAATAAATACACAGTTTTTTGGGGGGTAGTTCCCTGGTTGGGAATTAAACCCAGGCTGCAGCATTGAGAGCGCTGAAGCCTAGCCACTACACCCCCAGGGAATCCCCAAACTTTTTATAAATAGCAGGTTTTTGGGGGGTCCCCACTCATATGATAGTTGTGTTCCAAGAGTACAAGTCCCAAGAAACAAGAAATGCAAGCTGCTGGTGTCTCAGGGCCCAGAACCTGGCAGAGTGTCCCTTCTGCCATACTCTATCTGTCAAAGCAGACAGAAAGCACGCCCATGTTCAAAAGAGGAGTGACAGAGTCAATGAAGCTGTAGCCATCTTTAATCAGCCAAGTACCCCATTACATTCTAGCTGCTGCACCTCATAAAAATCCTTCCCTTCTCTTCAACGTCACTGCCACTACCCTAGTAGAGATCACTATAAAAGTCTCTCCTAGGTAATGGCAAAAGCTTCCTAATTGGACACCTGGCCTTCCGTTTGGGTGTCTCAAACCTGTTCTCTGTATTACAGGCCAAGTGATCTTCATAAAAATCAAAAGTGACCAAGCTGACCATGTCTTTAAAATCTTGCGTGGGTCTCCATCGCTCTTAGAATAAAGTCCAAACGCCTAATCGTTTCCTAAGATGAGCTTGAATGATCTGGTCACCACAACCCTCCTCCACCTCTCACCATATTTTATGGGTCACTCACTGCTGTATTAGTAAGTGTCCGGTCACAAAAGCAGAAACGCACCGGGTATAGACACAAGCGATAGAGGGAGTTGGTTTCAAAGCTAGAAAGGGAAAAAAAAAGGAAAAAAAAAAAAAAAAAAAAAAAAAAAAGCTAGAAAGGGCTGGAAAGGCAGAAACGGTAAAGTCGCCCAGTGGTCAGGAACTGCCTAGGCTGGAGCAGGAGGGGAAGTGGTGTTACCTAACGCTCACGACTTCTCAGGCCGACCGCTGCCATCACTGCCACTGCCAGAGCCTGTGACCCGGTGGAGCTGACTGCTGCCACCACCATGCTGCGGTTGCTGCCACGACTGGAGGCGTTGCCAACAGCAGGGGAGACGAGGCTTCTCCCGCCCTCCCGCCTCGGGGCGTCCACCAGTGCGGTCCATTGGCAGAAGTCTCCAGAAGCCGGTTGGCAGAGGGGTCTAGCGAGTGTCGTTTGCTGACTCAGTCCCCAGAAATACCGCAGGAATGGGGCGGAGAGCCGATGGCAGAGCTACTCTCAACGTGTCTGTGTTCTGTGGACTCACCCAGCTCTTCCCCTTCTGGACCTAGTTTCCTCTGTGTGGAACGTTCTGCCCCATCCTTCTACTTGACCTTGCTTTCTCCTGCTCATTAGACTCCTCAGAGCAGATGGGTCACTTCTGCCAAGAATCTTTCTTTGATTCCCAGTCTGGGTTAAATTCTTCCATTCTGGGTTACCACAGTACTCTGTTACCCTTCTGTGAACCCACACCAGTTACAACCTGGATTGTAAATTGGGTGTTTAGTGCTCTGTAGTCTTACTAAGTTGTGTACCTCTCCAGGGTAGAATCAACTCCCAAAGGGCTCAAGAACTCCGAAATGATTAAGGAACCATGTGTATGGATAAAGGAATGAATTCACAACAGGCCTAAGACTTGGATAAAGACAAACGTTACTCGGAGTTCCCTGGTGGTGTAGTGGCTTAAGGCTTCAGCGCTGGTGCTGTCAACGCTGCGGCCTGGGTTCGATTCCCAGCCAGGGAACTGCCCACATACAAAACAAAACAAAACAAACAACAACAACAAAAAAGATAAATGTTATTCTCTGGATGAAACTGAGTATCAAAGAGCATTTCAGTGGTTCACTGTAGGTCATGACTTCTATTGAATTCCTATATACAGAGAAATGAAATCAGCACAAAGACTGATGATGTACATAGAAATACAAAATCACACGCACCCTTAGTGAGTATAATCAGCAGCAGCTCTGTGGAGCTCTGCAGATAACGGCTAGGTGTTGGGGGACCGGGCAGGGCTCAGTGTGGTGGCAGAATAGGTGAGCCAGGTGTCCTAATTCCCAGAAGACTCAAGGACAGAGCAGGCATGTTCTAGACACCTTTGCCCTTCAAAAAGCGGCAACTCCCCCTTCCCCCTAATTGCAGGAAAGTTGTGGGAAAACATCATTGCAGGGAAGTTGTGGGAAATGTAATGACAACGCATTGTTTCATTTTACTTATTTGTTCCATCCTGGAAGACGAGAATGGTCATTAGAGCCACATGAGCCTCAATGCTTTTTTAAAATCATTCACTTGAATGTTTCTGGTATTGATTGAAGTTGCTTTGGTTTAAAGTAACAAGAACCATGTCAGGCTATGGTAAGTAGAAAAGGAGAATGCCTTGTAAGGACAAAGGGGTAAAAATAGCCTCCGGCGTCTGGGGGGACCAGGAGTCGGGAGCTGGAGACCACTTGTCTCTAAGCTCCGCCCCTCTCTGCACGACCTCCTCATTTCTCTCCCTCCAGGCTTACTCCCTGCTTGCCTTGGACGTGGAGGGTCGACAATGGCTGGCAACCCCAGTCCCTGTCCCACGGTGTCTGTTCAGGTGCTCACACTGCTGATGTTTGGGCCAGGCAATCCCTTGTGGTGGAGGTGGGCCTGTGCATTGTTGGGTGTTTAGTAGTGTGTCCCTGGCCTCCATTGTTAGATGCCAGTAGTGCCCAACCTCTCCTCTGCCCCAGCTGTGACAATCAAAATGTCTCCAGAGGTTGCCAATGTCCCTGGGGTCAGGGTGGGGCAAAAGTCACTAGGCTATCTAGGTTTTCATGACTGAACATCAACTTTCCAGAACAGAAAATCTGATTGGTTCAGCTTCAGCTGTGTGCTCAACTTGATCCAATGAGCTACAGCCAGGGCGCAGGGTCACCTGACAGAAATATGGTTTCCAGAAGTCCACACCCATGGGAGGGGCGGCCAGTCCCCAGAAGAGAGGATGGACAGATACTCTAGAAGGTGTCCATTCCATTTCCTTAACTGCAGAAATTGTTCTAGCCTGGGTGCTATAATCGTAGGTGGTTTGGGGGTAATTTTCTCACAAATATTTATGATACCTATGTACCTTTGATATCGAATTACTGTCTTTAATTGTAAAGTTATAAAATCAATTCTCTTCCTACCATTGTGGGGTCAGATGCCTGTCAGAACTGCGTGTTGGTCTTGGCATTCATGAACAGATCCTGTGTTTTACTGGAAAAGTCATACTTTTCACCACTAAATGTCAGTTGCCCCGAGCCCTTGGAGAAAAATTCCAAGGTTAGCCTTGAACTACCAAGAAAAAAACAAAAAACAAAACAAAGCATGTATTAGGAAGAACAGCCTGGCTTTTCTCAGATAACAGAAAAATAAGTGACTGGGTTTCCCAGCAAATCAGGAGTCACTGTGCAGGGGAGGTCACGCAGAATGACCCTGTCAGATTAAAAAAAAGCTGCGTTTGCGGCTGCTAGTCCCATCCCACTCCCAAGACAGCACGCTGCCCCTCCAGTTCTGCGTCGTCATCAGGATCCCCAGGTTTCTGGGAGGCACTGGAAGTTCAAGATGCTTTTCAAGGCAAGGGTTCCATGGTCACATTAGTTTGAGAAGCGCTGCCTGTCATAGCCTCCTCCGGGGGAGTCACAATTAAGATGTCAAGTTCTCAGTGCCACAGCTGTTTTGGAGAGAAATCTGGTAACATTTCACAAAGTTAAAGTGTGTGAAATCTGAAGTGCCACCTCTCCATTCCTGGGTACAAACAGAAAAGAAACACTATGTGTAAGATGTCGTGCTAAAATGTTCATCCAACTCTAACGCATGGTGTCAGAGGTGGAGGTAACCTCCACGCAGCCATCAGAAGGATTCAACTACGATGTTGAAGCTCAAAGCAGAGCAAGATGAAGAGAGGTGCTGAGAAAGTGAGGAACAGAATAAGACTTCAAGTACAACACCATCATTGCAAAAATTTAAATGCATGTATATCATACTTCGTTCAAAATACACTTCTGTCAAAAAACCCAAGCAGAACTGAACTGTAATGGCATTAATTAGTGTGGGTGCATGGGGGTCTGGGGGAGAGGGTAAGGAAACAATAATAAAAGACTGAACTTGAGTTGATGTTTTGCAGATCAAACACATGCCTTTAACTTGATTCCTTCCCCAAGCCTGCTAACATGGTATTAAAGGAATAAAAAAATAAAAAGGATATACACCCACAAGTTCGAAGAGAATAGAAAAGATGGAGCTGTGGAGAGAAGGTGACGGAATTCTGACAGCTAGAAAGCAGATGGTCAAATCTAACTGAACTACCTACCAGGCCAGAGAAAGCGAAACCTCCAGGGCCTGCTTGATGGTGAGCAGCTGAAGGAGCAAACTAGTCCGAGCTAGGAGACCCAGAGAGGCCAGGAGGTACAGGCAGCGGGTACCCAGAAGGCCAGGCTGGGAGCTGTCGGGGACAGCAGCACTGGCTGAAGGTGCCTGCCTACAAGGAGCGGTGGGTTCTCGGGTACCCTGTGCAGCTGCCCGACAAAGGGCAGGCCGTTAGATGGCTGTGGCCAGGCTGAGACAGAAAGGCCCTGATTCTGGCACACGGGGCACAGAAAGAAAACAAAGAACAAAAACCACGCCACATCCACGCAAACCGGGCTCTGGTGCGCGGCGCTGACAGCGGGGGAGGCAGGGAGGCACATGGGAAATCTCTGTACCTCCTGCTCAACGTTGCTGTGACCCTGAAACTGGTCTAAAAAATAAAGTTTGTTAAAGAAAATCAACCAGAAGTTTTAAACAAGAATGCTTTGGAACAGAATTTCATTGTAGACAATAAAAGATAGCACTTTCATTTAAAACAAACAAAAAACCAGGCTTAGAAGCTGGGTCAGCAGGCCACCTGGTGTGCCTGGACTTGTGCGCCCTCTCTTCCAGCACCTCTGCGCCCCTCTCCTCCCCAGTTTTCCTGCTTCTTTCTCCCACTCTCTTAGGCCTTCCCTCCTGTGGCATCTCTGACACTCTTCCAAGCTGCGAACATGAGAGGGTAGAATGTACCCATGCGTATTGTTTGGAAATGTGACATAAGTAGGTGTTTCTATCCCTAGGAATGTGCCCTGAACTAATTTTCTGTCTGTCTCTATCCCTTTCTCTGTCCCCTTAGTGCTATCAAATGATGGTTTTGTCGGGGCTCTGTCCTCTCTTTAGGGGTTCTGCCCAAGTCAGTGCCAAAAATAATAATAATAAAATCCTCAGGGCGTGGTGTCAAAGTGACCTGGGGCATGGACTTGAGGGGCGTTTTCCACTGTGCAGTAATCCTTCACTCAGTTCACCCAAGCGCCTCCTCCCTCCCGGGAACAGTGAAGATTAGCTTCTTGGTAAAAGACCTTTATCTGCATACGAGGCCACTTGGCAGGTGTGGGATGTACCTGGGTGTCCCGTGGAGCACGAGAACCTTCCCCGCCCTTCATGTGCTGCACAAGGCGAACCCGACTGACGCTGGCTTAGCCTGGCTGGCAGGAGAAAGTCCCTGACGTAGATAGATGCATGAACTTAGAGCCAAACTACAATGTTAGAAAACTTAGATTGCAGATTTTACCCATTAAAACCCAATATTATATATTATTATTAATTTTTTATTTACAAATAACGCACAGTTTAAACACTTATGAAGACAGTAGCAAGTAGCATATGTTACTTCCTTGTCCCCAGATGTCCACGCCCTATTGTTAAGTTTCTTACGTGTCCTTCCAGAAACAATGTACACATGCACAGCGTGAATCCACCTGTTTGCAGATGCGTGGTAACACCACGCGCAGCACACTTAACACTATTCTGCTCCTTCCTTTTCTCACTTAACTACACATTTTACAGATCGTTTTGTTTTTGCATATATGAGGTCAATTTCACAAACTCATCCTAGAAAGTGTTACCTACCTCATGGCTGAGGTCACCTTCAAAGGTGACCTTTGGGAGCTGTGCACCGACGTCAGCGCCTAGTCCACCCTTCAAAGCAATTTTGGAACTCTTTTTCTGGATCGGCCATCAGAGCTGTTGTCGTTCCCAAAACAATTAAGTTTGTGAACGTGCCACCATGCGGTTACGTTGGCAGCACTGTACAAACAATCTCGTTGGGACACTTTATTGTGTTGTCTGTCCTGTCTGTGGGCGACGGGTACGGGGTAGGTTTGCAGTGGGCTGGACTGGAAGGGAGAAAGCCTGGCTACGTGAAACCGAGGTCTGGAGTGGAAGGCGTGCAGGGCAGAAGGGCTGTCACACTGAAATGGGATTTGGAACAACAAAATTATTTCCCCTCCCTTGGGCGAAGGATGGGTGGGTGGCATTAGTGAGCAGACTCATCCTGAGGAAGTTAGCTTTGACTTTGGAGGGAACAAAAAGTGGATGCAGGCAACAGTAGCTTTGGGGAAGTCCTTGGCCAACGTGCTTCTGGTTTTCCCACCAGGTGTAACTGGGTAAGATGGACACGGGCTGGGGACGGAGACAGAACCACAGGCAGATCTTGACCACTAGAAGCAAGCTGAGGAGCAAAGCACTTACCTCACCAATGGGGTCCCCTGTGGGGCAATGAACATGTTTGGGGACTGGACAGAGCGGGGTGGCTGCACAGCATCGTGAATGTGCTAAGTGTCACTTAAAAACAGTCCATTTTACGTTGATGTGAATTTCACCTCCATAAAAACACACAACGCAAAAAAGCTCACGAGGCTGCACGTACGTTACAGAAAGCACAGGAAGCGGCAGGCCAGCGAGGAGCGGGGACGCGGTGCGTGGTGGACTCGGGGAAGCCTCTCTGGGGACGGGTGTCCTCTGCGGATGCTCTGTCTGGGGGACTGAGGGACCCAAAGTTCCCATTTCTTTTCCATTCCCAAGGAGGCCTGTGCTTCTCCCCAGGGAGGTGGGTCTTTATTACAGGGTCAGACCCGGAGTCCCGGCTGTGTTTGCTCAGGCCCTGACTCGTGTGCGTGTTCCTGTGACTGAGAGGCCAGGACAAGGGCTCTTATCACAGGACTGCGTGCTCCCCGCCCGCCCGCAGCCGGCCTGCTCAGCCTCCCTGGGGACCACAGGCTGACCGGGCAGGCACACGGCTGTTGTTGTGTGGACAAGTGCTGAGAAAGCACACTGGTCTCTAGGGTGGAGTACTGGCCTGCAAGGTGGGAAGCTTTCTGTCCATTTCACAGAGCACCTCGCTTTGTGTCTGAGGGTCGTGGGCCAACCTGCCCACTCAGGTCTAGGCTGCAGGCAACAGAGTGAGGAACTGGGGAGAGGAAGGGCTGCTGGTCGCCCTGGGCCTCAAGTTCAGGTCCACCAAGAGTTCGGGTGTAGTCAGAAGCTTTCTTGGCAATTCCCTGATGACCAAAGAGTCACACAACCTTGAACAGACATCTCTACAAGCCAGAGGTACAAAGGGCCACTGGGCACATGAAAAGATGCTCAACAAGGTTAGTCGTCATGGGGAGGCAAATCCCAACCACTTCGCACCTGCCGGGGGGCCAGAATCGAAAAGGCGAGACACTTGCACATGTTGGTGAGGGTATGATGAAACTAGACGCTGTGTGCACTGCTGTGGGGAACGTACAAGGGGGTGGCCACATGGGAAAACCACTCCTCAAAGGACTGAACTTACACACTGGGGTTACTCACACACAGAACCACCCTACCACCCAGCAATCCCACTGGCAAGAAGACAGCCAAGGAAAACCAGAACACGTGCCCACACAAAAACTTGTACGGCAACGTTCACAGAAGCATTAACCGTGAGAGCCGAGTGAAAACAACCCAAATGACCATCAACTAGCGAGCAGATCAACGAAATGAGGTCCATCCATACAATGGAACATTATTTGGCCACAAAAAGGAGTAACACACTGATACACACTAGAACAGGAGCCTTGAAAACACTGTGCCACGTCGAAGAAGCCAGTCACAAAAGACCAAGTCACGTGATTCCGTTTACGTGCAAAGCCCAGACAGGCACATCCACAGAGACAGAAGGTAGGGGAGTGGTTGCCAGGGGTCGGAGGTGGCAGTAAGCGGTGGGCGTGAGAGCTAGAATGCACACCGTTTCCTTCTGAGTGACGAAGATTGTCACTACAATCTGTAGTGACAGCTACACGTATCTGTGAATATACTAGAAAACTCTGCACTATACACGGTAAGTTTTATGGCACATGCATTGCATACAATTGTTTTTCTTTTTCCACAAAAGTTTCCAGAAGGCGCCATGCACCTTTCCAAAATTCCTTTATGCACATTCATTACCTGAATTTCAATGTTTAGTTATCTCAAATCTGATACATATTTTTGAATGCCTCATGAGCATTTTGATGCTAAGATAGTATTTAATATCCTTCCCCGAGTTTTCTGAAAATGTGAGCCATTTACCTTCTTAGGGTGTGACACAAAATACTTAGTGCCTACAAGGCATCTACCATCCCAACTTTGGTCTCACAGTGATGCAGGCCCCAGATTCTTTATTTTCAGTATTAAAAGAAGAGCCGATGGGAGCATCTCTACTTGATGTCTTCTGCAGTGTAGCAGTGGCCTGGAGGCGCTGCAGGAGAAAAACAGCCCACTTCCTGCCTGGCCTCGAAGGAACTAAAGCACAGGGAGGTAAATTACCGGTTAGCTACCTGCGGCCATGACCCGGGACATCCCGGCTGGCACTGCCTTCCCCACCCATCGCTGGCATTCCCCGGGGCTGCTGACTGGACAGACCAGGAAGGTGAAGGCCTTCTGCCCTTGGGAAAAGCACCTGACAAGAACTGAGAGCCTTTTGACTTTCTTTTTCTAGGAATATATTTAAATTTTATACAAATAGATCTATTTAACTTTAAATTACAAAGCAACTGAGGAGTCTTAAGAATGACATGCTGGGAGTTCCCCGGTGGTGCAGTGGCTAGGTTTTGGCGCTGTCAACTCTGCAGCCTGGGTTCGATTCCGGGTTCGATTCCCAGCCAGGGAACTACCCACATATAAAAAAAAAGTTAAGAATGGCATGCTGGCACCTTGCTGCGTGCTTCCTCATTACGCCCACTTCCTGCTCCGCCCAGGACCTGGCCCAAGTGGGCGGAGCTCTGGGAGAAATCCTTGGTGAAATGATTGATTGACAGATGGAAACTTGTGCCCGATGGACGGATGCAGGGAGAAAACACGAGAATGCTGTCCATGTGTAAAGAGAGTAAGATTAAACTGAGTCCCCTCAAAATGGCCTTTTGTTGTTAAATAAAATTTGGGTTAAAATATCCATCTGCAGTTATAACCAATTAGAGGAACCATACTCAACAGTTAGAAAGTATTAGCATGGAAGGATGTCCAAGATATAGTTAGGAGAAAAAAGAAAACAAATTCCAAGGAGAAAGTTACCTAAGCACGGTATTTTTTTTTAGTACCCTCCCCCACAGTGGACTGGACTGCACACGTACAGAGAAAGGTCTGGAAGCTGCCCACTAAGCCATTCACTCTGGCTGTTCCCGGGAAAAAGAATAGGTACATTTCTTTTTTTTTTTTTTTTTTTCTTTTCGGTATGTGGGTAGCTCCCTGACCGGGAATCGAACCCAGGCCACAGCGCTGACAGCACCAGCGCCGAAACCTTAAGCCACTACACCATCAGGGAACTCCCTACATTTCTATATTGTTCACATGCACGTATTTCCACTTCAATAAACATTTAAAATCTATTTTTTAGGCTTTTCTTCCTTTTCGTCGTTTATGTTTTTCCTGAACATAGTCATGTATTAATTTTGCAGTTAGCAATAAAAAATGTAAGTCTCCCGTTTTGGCTATTCCTTTTTGTAATTTCATTAAAAAACATCTAATTCTCGGAATGGGTGTTCAAGTTCTAACTTCACGATTTGAAACCCCGCATTCTGCAGCTGTTTGATCAGCTTCTCCCTTCCTCAGTGAAAACATCAAATCACCCCACGCATCTCCATCTGCATATCTAATCATTTCCTTCCATTAACCTGGTGGCTGTCTCCCTGCCTGTCTCTCTCCTTGTGTCTCTGCTCTCTCCTCTGTTTCTCTCTCTCATCTTTCCTGTTTGACAGAAAACCTATGTATATTGTCTCACTGTAGTGGGTTGTCAGGAAAAATGAACTTACTGGACTTACTGGCCATTCTTTATTAAGAGTTATCTGGAGAGAAGCTCTCATGTATTTAAAAAGGAAAAAAAAAAAAGAGTAGTCAACCCTGAGTCTTTGGTTGTGCCAGCATCCCTCAATTTTGGGGCGCTGGCTCAGTGGTTCCTAACAGATCTTTTCTCATCCCCAAGGGCGCCCCTCCCCAGGGGAGTCAAGGCACACAGACCACCATCACGAATGACACTTTCTCAGGGAACACCCCCTCCAATATGGGCTCTGAACAGACCCTCTAAATCTTACGCCTCATCTCATTTTTGTCTAAGGTAGTTTTTGAGCCTTCCTAATAGAACTAGGTATTGCATTTATAGCCTTGAACATAATTCCTGGCCCATGTGCCAGGGGGATGACCTGGATTGTCATTCGCCCTGCTGAAATATCTAGACCAGAGAGTGGCATCTTGTTCTGAGAATAACTTTTAAAGAAGCAGAACTGGGGAGTTCCCTGGTGGTGTAGTGGCTTAAGGCTTCGGCACTGGCGCTGTCAACGCTGCAGCCTGGGTTCGATTCCCAGCCAGGGAACTACCCACATACTACTAAAAAAAAAAAAAAAAAAAAAAAAAGCAGAACTGGTTCCTGGTGGTTTGGGGGTTTAGTACTCTGAAGGGCACTATTTGCCTGCAAAGTACACCGCCTCATCTTTGGGTTAAGAGAAAAGGGGAAATTACGGTTTATCCCTAAGATGGGGAGAAATTTTCATATCAGCCCACTCCATTTTTGGACCCCAGCGGATAGGCAAGGCCACCACAATCAACCAGCCAACGCTGCTGCAAAGGTCACAGAGCTGAGACCTCTGAGATGCTCATGTCACAGCCAGCGGCCTCTCTCCGCTGACCCACACTCCATCACTTAGAATATGGCAAAGATACGTCAACCCAACAGTGCGGCGCTGACCACGGAAGACGCCTGTTGTGGGGTCTAAAGGCCCTGCTGTCAGGTCGTGGGCAGTTCGGCCTCCGTAGCTGGTTCCATGATATGGCAAAATGGAACCAAGTTCAAAACCAAAACAGCAAACAGCAAAGCAGGGGGAACATGTGGTTGAGCTGGTTTGTCACCCGTTGTCGTAATGATGCATTCTGGGCCCATGTCAACATAGAAGTGGTGTTAAGTGTTTTGTTACTATTAAGGGGGTCACCGCATGTGCTGGAAAAAATGAGTCGGACCCGTGGAGGGGAAGTTCAGCTCCCCAGAGAAGTCATGCATGGTGCTGAGGCCAGTGAGAGAAGGCCAGAGAATTTCTCAGGTTTTCTTTCACTGGATTATATTCATTCAGGCCACGGCAGTGGGAAAGTGAAATTCCAGGCGAGGCCCAATTCTGGTATCGAAAAGGAGGAAAAGAAATCGCCTGACTACTTGAAAGCAGTAGCAAATGCAGCAGATCCTTTCCCGTGGGGATCCTGTGGATACATGGTGACCATCTGCCCCGCTCACTGAAAGGACAGGGCGTTTGCGGCTCTCTGAGACACTCTAAGGGCTCCATCACTGAACCTGGCTGAGCTTCGACTGGCTTGGATGGCTTCCTAAACATCTAAGATGTGAAGAACTGTAACACCATCGTCCCATGCTGCTACCAGGGAAACCAACATCACAGGGCAAGCCGTGGAGACACTTGACATGGCACAGACAAAACAATACTGTGGCAACAACTCCTCACCCGGGGCCTTCGACGTTCCAGGCCCCGTGCTCTGACACATTAGGCTGCAAGGTGGGTACTGTGACCTTCTGACGATTGAGAAAAACAAGTAGCTTGGTCCAAAGTCTGGATCCATAGCTTGGTCCAGAGTTCCTTCTCCCCATTGCTCTCGATGGAAGGCAGCTAGCTCTGGGGACACAGGGTGGTGACATTTCCCAGCCCTCCTGCATCTGGGCGGAGCCACCTATCTGGTTCCGCTCCTGGAATGTGGCCAGGGTTGAGGTGGGCTGTGCACAGACCTGCCCACGTGGAGCCATGTGACTTTTCATGTTGTATCTTCCCAGTTTGTGAGAAACGAAGGACTCGCCAGTGGTGGCACCACTTAGGGGACAACTGCTCGAGGAGGAAGGTTGCTTCATGAGTTAGCCTCTAATTAGGGTGGCCAGGCCTCCAGAAGGAAAAGACAGGGCACACCCACATCAATCTGGATTTCAGATCTAGAACAAATCCTTCCTTGGTGTAAGCATGTTCCCTGCACTACCCGGCACATACTTAACACTAAAAGAGTATTCTTTGTTGATCTGGAATTCAAATGGAATGGCATCTTATCTGGTAGGATGTTATGATTTATGAGGGATATGGTCTTCACCCACAGTTCCTGCTGCACAGATCCCCAAACCCAAGGAGAGTGGAGGGTAATAAAGGTGCTGTGTTGACTCTGGACCCCACCCAAGGGTGGTGGCTGGAGGCCAGGAAATCCAAACAGTGAGTACAGGACTTCCAGCCTGGTCTTCCCCAACCCCCTCTAGGGCAGGACAGGGGCTGGAGGCCAAGTTCAATTGCCAATGGCCCACATCTCAGTCAGTTGGGACTGTGTAACGAGGCCTCTGTTAAACCCAGGAGGGGGGCTCTTGGCCCCTTTTCAGATGTTCCACGTGGGGAAGTGGAGCGCTGGCCAAGCTCTTTCTTTCAGGATCTCACCTGATGTACTGATTTGTGTCCTTTAATATCATCTGTAATAAACGGTAATCTAAGGAGTAAATAAGTGGGTTTCCGAGTTGAACTTGAGGAGAGGTTGTGGGAACCTCTGATCCAGAGCCAGGCCGTCGGTCAAGAGAGCAGTACGCTTGTGACTGGGGTCCCAAGTTGGAGGTGGGCGGAGCCTGGGCTTCAGGCTGACATCTGGGAGGAGGGGGTGCCTGTGTGTGTGCGCGCATGTGTGTGCACGCACATGTGTGTGTGCATATGCTGGGCAGTTCTGTGTGACTGAACTGTTAATCTGTGGAATCTGATGCTAGCTCCTGGTAGATACTGTCAGAATTGAGGTGAATTCTTGGACACTCTGCTGGTGCCTGAGAATAGTTTCTTAGTGTGGGTAATCCACACCACCGGGCTGGAATTGGGTCCAGGAGTAGGATGACCAGGCATCTGTTTTAAACAGGACAGAAAACAACGGTCCTGGGAGTTCCCTGGTGGTGTAGTGGCTTGGGGCTTCAGCGTTGGTGCTGTCAGCGCTGCGGCCTGGGTTCGCTTCCCAGTCAGGGAGCTACCCACTACCAAAAAGACAAAACAACAACAACAACAACAAAACAAAACAAAACAAAAAAAACAACAAAACAAAACGAAAACAATGGTCCTGTCCCGTTTCAAATGGGACATCTGGTCAGCCTACCGACACCTTGAGCTCAGCCCACTGAGACTAGGTTGACCAGATGTATAGTTTGAAATGGGACAGTACCATTGTTTTCTGTCCCATGTAAAATGGGACATCTGGTCAGCCTACCTAGGAACCCTATTATTCTGGCATCCCCAATCTCACTGTATCACATCCTTGCTGTTAACTCTGTTCAGAAAGCTCTTTGCCACCACCTTCACAAATCAGAATCACTGCCATCCTTCACATCCCAGCCCAGAGGCCACTCCCCCCACAAAGCTGCCTCCTCCAGCCCTTCCTGGGCAGCTCTCTTACGGCCTGTCCCCACTGGGCCTGTTATCCAGTTACATCACAGTCCTGCACTTTTAGACCAGGTTCTGGAGGATAGAGAAGGATTCCTGTGCCATTTGTCTACACCCCACTCACTGAACAGCTATGTCCAGAGAGCCTACAATCGGCCAAGCTCACAGACATAGGCACTGATCTCTGGATTTTAGTTTTGCAGGCATGAATGGAATTGCTCCAGCACGTGTGAAAACAGGTACATGAGGGAGTAGTCAAGTGCAGGAAAGAATTTATCGGAAAGGCCAGTGGTTAGACGGGTCAGGGAAGGCTTCTCTGGGGGTGTGACATTCAGGGACCTGGACGAATAAAGGGTGAATAAACCACAAGGCAAGGCAAGAAGAAAAACTTCTAGGAAGACACAGCAGAAGCAAATCTGGTCTGAGGAACTGAAAGTTCTGTGACATGACGTGTGACCAAGACAGAGGATTCTACACCATGCACAGGAGGCAGGGCTGAGCCGTGCAGATGTGTAAGGCGATCAGTCACAAATGGATTTCTTCCCAACTGAGGGATCATGAGCCAGAGAGGGATGTGACCTAATCTATTACATTATCAGCTCCTCTCAGGCTGCTACATGAGAATTACAGGAGGGAAGGACATTATAGCAGTTCAGGCAAGATTTGCCTTCCAAGTTTGAGAAGCACGCAGTGTTTCAGGTCCCACCTGCGGTTCCACAACTTGGCTGCCCCGCCCCTTGGGGGCGGGGTCCGTTTCCTTCCCCTTTAACCTAAACCACGGTGAGAGTCTTAGGGCGGCCTTGACAAACGGGATGTAGGGAAGTGACACTGCAGGTCTCTCAGCATCCACCTGCCTGCCCCCCACCTCTCTCCCCTTTGCACACTCACCCTGGGAACCCTACCTCCACCCTGTGAAGCACACACCAGTCCCTGTGGACAGACCCCGGGGAGGGGCCCACATGAAGAACTCAGGCTCGGATGAGACCAGCATGGACTGACCACCAGACATGATGGAGACCCCAGTCCCAGGAGCCGAGAGTCACCGACGTGCCTCGTCTCAGTTCCTGACCACAGCACCCATGAGCGTGACGACCGGCTGTTTTACACGTTTAAGTTCCGGGGTCAGATGTTATGCAGCCACGGCGGCTGGGACGAGAGGAGAGTAGCCGCACGTGTGTAGCCGCAGCAACGTGGATCTAAGTGAGATGCTGAAAGGAAACAAAATGAACCAGGTGGAGCCATGAAAGAGAGAGAAAACTTCTCCATTACGAAGGCATGAGACAAGGCCCAGACACAACTCATTTTTAAAAACCTTTCTGTACACTTTTAAGGATGCACGCATTTCATCTTGAGAGCTTTGTCTATTTGGTTCAATAATCTGATCCCGTTAAGATGCAGATAGGGAGTTCCCTGATGGTGTAATGGCTTAAGGCTTCAGCATTGGCACTGTCAGCGCTGCAGCCTGGGTTCGACTCCCAGTCAGGGAGCTACCCACATACCAAAAAGAAACAAAAACAAACAAACAAACAAAAAAACAAAAAAAAGATGCAGATAAATCAGGGAACTGGTAAAATCTGAACTTTTCCCATTCATTAACATCTTGGCATGGACAAAGATTGAGACTTAAGTTTTCATTTTGATAAAGAAAATGGAGGCACCTGGGAGCCAGCAGAGGGATGCACCCAAGGAAGAAAGAGAAAGACATGCAGGCGGTGCCTCATGACTACTTTGGTGCCACTGCTGTTAATGGTGACGATTTTTAATCTCCTCTGACAGGAGAATCTGTTGGTGCCACTGTTATTGACGACATCAATGGCCAACATTCACGTGCTTCCCATGTGGCAGGCGTCGCGGGCACTAGCCCATCTTATCCTCACACTAAGCACAGGAAGGACATGCCATCATCACCCCATTTGCAGGAACCCGAGCGCAGGGCATTGAAGCAACACACAAAGTCACAGAGCTGGCGAGCAGGCGCAAGAGTCCCACACCCAGCTGTCTCTGCAGACAGCCTCCTGTCTGTCCCTCACGACTTCACAAGTCTGAATCGGTGGGCTCTGGACCTCACAGCCTGTGACTGCAGAGCCAGGCTCCCTGACCTAACTCACCCAGCACAGGCAACGATAGCAGGGCGTACTGTTCAGCAATTAAAAGTACACCAACCTTTGATGCACGCTAGGCTGTGCTGGCAATGAATATGGAGCTAGGGAAAAACGGCACATACGGCATCCTCTCGACTACCAGCATGTAAAAAGATCAAAAGGAAATAAGGGGGGGCTACTTCTGAGCAGTGGAATTGCAGGGCACTTTCGCTCTCCCCTTGAAGGGTTCTGTATTTCACAATGAACCTTTAACCAAAAATCTGCGAAAACAGAAAGGGTCGTGACTCTGGCCTGCCGCCTGCTGGTGACTCCTGGTAACAGCATAGTGAAGCTGAACTGAGAGCCTGCACCTCCTTTCTCATTACCTGAGCACCTTCCAGACAGTTCTTTTATTTTGGCCTGAGTTTTGTAATTTCCATGTGCAAGCCCTTTCCTATTTTTGTCTTGTAAATATTTTCCTGGGTAGTTTACTTTGGTAATATAGGACAGGTCCGAGATGCTTTTAAATGTTTACAGTTCTTACCTGCTTGCACCCCCTCCCTGCCCAGGACGTATGCCTGGTCCACGTCCGTCACTGTGCACTGGTCACTGTCTCGGTTAAGGCACTGAAACCCTGGTAAGCATGCCAGCATGCTCTCTGCAGGGAAGACCCGGTGGGCCGTGCTCCACAGTGTGCCCCTTGGTCATGCGAGTGGGAGCCGACGGCCGTGGCTGTGGCCATGAGGAGGAGAATCTGAAGGAGGCCTAGTTGGGCTGGAGGGGGACAGACGGACCCAGGCTTCCAGCTGGAGGGAGGCTCAGACTCCTGGTTTTCAGCTTAGTGACTGGGTGGACTGCAGTGGCACCACGTCAGGCAGCGGACACAGGCATGTGCACAAGCAGGTGATGGAGAGAGAGGTTCTGAATAGACAGAGTGAGAACAGGCTTCAAATGCCCACAGAAAAAGCATACAGCAGGCAGCAGAAAATCAGGGCTAGGGATTGGAGTGTCACCACTATTGGGGTACAGGAGACTGAGATGGTTTTCCGGACAGCGCTCGTGTACTAGGCTGCAGGGCGGCAGGGAAGAGGTGGGGCAGCAGGGAGGAGGCGGGGCGGCAGCAGGTCAGGCACAGTCTGTGAGTGGCAGGAACCAAATGGAGCCTCTTTAGAGAAGTCTGGGTGAGAAAGGACTCTCGAGACAGTAATGGGAGGGGCTGCCTCATGCCAGTGCCCAGGGCAGGAAGGAGGCCCCCACCCCCAGGTGAGGTGCTCAGCAGTGCCTAGAGTGCAGCAGATGTCTGAGACACAGGACTGGTCACCGTACACAGTAATCTCCACCCTACCTGCATGCTGGGTCCGGTCCCAGGCTTGCAGGCACAATGAGCAAATGAGAGGCAAAAGCCCTGCCATTCCAGCAGAACAGGCTGTTACTGTGTGATCAGTATGATTGCCATCATGCCCACGACTGCCACCTCTGCACTCCTGGGAACAAATGTGAAAAGCCTGGTGCTCCCTCGGCATGGCTGGCGGTCAGCTCGGACGAGCCGGGTGGCAGAGGTGGTGCTGCAGGTGCGCACAGGACTCACGCGGTCACTGCTCCATGAGTGAGTGGAGCGGCCGAGGGGCCGAGGGGGCTGGCGCCAGACGACCCCGCGGAGTGCCTGCACGTGTGCCTCTGTAAAAAACAGGGCCACCTTCAGACCCAGACTTCCAAAGCCACAGGAAAACAGTGACTGCAGCTTGAATCAGACTCGAGGCCACGGCCAGGACTATATGATCAAGCTGGGCTTCTACCGGACACTTACTTGCTTGTTAGGGACAGAATGCAGCCAGCACGATCCGGGACCAACGCAGAAGGACTGGGATTTCTGGCCACTGACCGACCTCGCATGATGCTGGGAACAGCTGTGTGATCAGCCCCGCTTGCAATCCACGGAACGGTTGGAGGGGTCTCTGTGATGGACGCGTGTGACTTTTTAACTGACTGATAGGACAAATAACCATCCTTTGCAATTCAGAGAAAATAATAATTAAAAAAAAAAAAAAAGGAAGGAAAAAGAAAAAGAAAAGAAAGAAAAAAGAATCCAAATGTCTGAGGGCTCATTCTATCTTCCATCTGTTTAAATTCCCACAAATGGCTTTGAAATTACACTGCCAAGCGCTCACTCCTACACAGCCACAGGCTCTGGTGGCAGAAGGGACAGGAAACAGGACCTACAGGCTTTAACAACAAACCCTGTTCTTCAACTGAGGAACAGAGAAGTTGTGAACAAACCTTAGGTGCATTTTTATGTGTATTTATTACCTGAAGGGAGGCAATATCGAACTTGTCTAATAAAACAAATAATCACCTCATGATCAAAACATGGCTTAACCCATAGTGTTTACAATATAGACGTGTTTTTATTAATTGCTTGTGAATGTCTGTGTAAATAAAACAGATTATAAGTCCTTCTTTCCTGGCTACAAAACTAAAGGTTAAACCATTGTTGACGGCCAAGAAAAAACCCATGAAAGAAAAAGTGCACAGGTCAATGATGATATATGGCTCAAGCGAACAGCATTATGTTACATTTTTAACGTTACCATCGCCTGACATATGATACTCACTGTTAACACATTTCATGAGTCCATGTAAATGTACACACATAAGGACACATACTGTATGAGGACAACATACAGACTTCACAAACACCCTCCAAGTCCACTTGCAGGGCGCAACAGTGAGATGCAGGTTAAGGAGAGATTCCGAGTGTGCTCAAAAGCTCAGCGTGCCTGTCTCCACCCAGAAGTGACATCCATGTCCTCTGGGAGCCCTCAGCCACAGTGGAGAGTGTAGGGAGGGGTGAGGCGGAGAACAGGGGATACCCACCACCTTGCTGAAGCAGCAGGGTGTAACTCAGCAGGCATTGCACCGCCTTTGTGCAGGACACCCTCACGTTGTCACGCTGGGGCCGAAGCACTGAAGGATGCCTGTGTTCTGTGTGCGCTGCTGGGCCAGAGTGCCCGTGACATCTGGAGAGTCCCTCAGCCCACACTGCAGGAGCAACTGGACACAAGCCTTGTGCTGTCCCGCGCAGGCCAGGTGCAGGGCTGAGGGACAGAGTAACACTACCTTAGTGCACAAGCCCAAAGCCACACCGACCTGGTAATAAACACGCTGATATATTTTGTATTTTCAAAATCCATCCACATGACTCTACCTATACTGGATCAAAACACTTTTTCTTTTAACCTGACTGGATTGGCAATGGTTTAAAAGTAACAAGACCAACCACAGAGAATTTAAAAGACTTGTCTACAGCAACAAAGCAAGTCAATGAGAAATAAGAGCTCTTCGGTGGTACAGAAAATATTTTCAAAGTTTTGTGAATTCTCTGTATAAGTAAAAATCTCACCATGAAAAACAATGATGTGATAGAAACAAAAACGGCTGACAAATCGTCCCATCTGGTAAGAAGTCAGCACTGACGGGACCCCAGCTTGTGCCCCCATCTTCCGGAGGGTCTGTGCCCCTGGGTTCACTGACTGAGCCCCAGGCCCTGGGGCGAGCACATAGTTATCTGGTAGCTGTAGAAGCATCACAAAGCGCCTCCCAAACCCTTGACAGCTGGCCACCAATGCGCAGTGCCACTAAGGTCTGTGCTAGAGTCCAAGGCTAAAGAATTAGCTCTGAAAATATCCCAAGTCCTAAATTTAGAAAATTGCAGTGGTTACAGTTTCTAACTACCCTTCAGAACACAATGGCTTATGAAGAATCTCTGCAAAACTCAGGCAGAGGGCAGCAGCCGGGGTGAAGACAGAAAGTACTTTCCTGTCACATACACTGCTGTGGTTAAAATTAATAAAAACAATGGTAATAACAGCAGACGTCACCATCACTGCCATGGTAACAGCCACAGTGCTATAGCTTTGTAAACAGAGATGTTATTTTAAGAAGTTGCTGAGCTACTAGAAATAATATTATCGCCAATGTTTTTAAAAGTCCATGTACTGTTTACATTCTTTTACTAATAATTTCCAAAGCATGTGTACAAAGAAATCATACCTGATCGGTTTCTATCATCTTTAGCGTTGAGGTCAGCACCTAAGGATATGAGCATCTGGACTGTGCTCACATGTCCTTCCTGGGGGATGAAATAAACTCGTTATCATTGTGACAAGGACCTTTAAACACAAACTCCAATGCATGTTAGGTCCTTCTTCTAAAATACTCAACTGCTGAATTTTCGTATCTAAAGGAAAACTTACCACATCATTCTCAAATTCCAGTATAAATCATTAAAGGTAGGTTTTGTTAATATTCGGTTATCAATAGATGATTAATTTTGTGGGTCAAATTATTGACTAAGACTGTCGGATTTCCTTCAGCGTAAGGAGTATAAATATTGCGATTTGTACAGAACACCCAATACCAAATGCTCCCAAGCAAACACGCCCTGTTACAATCTTGAGGGCAGAGAGAAACTATTATAGAAGAGACGGTAACCTCTCCTGGACGAAGTCTCATCACAGCTGGCCTCATCATTCGTGTGGCATTTTATACACTTTCCGTCCAGCCAGTTAGTCCATCAGTGAGCACTGAGACTAAAATCAAGGCTGTAAGTTCCATCTGCCTAGCAGTGGACCCACCAGTGTTGTTCCCCAAAGACCACACTCTTAGCCTACCCTCCTCTATCTATCCCTTTCTC
Organism: Lyroderma lyra; assembly: GCA_004026885.1. Lineage (NCBI taxonomy): Eukaryota > Metazoa > Chordata > Mammalia > Chiroptera > Megadermatidae > Lyroderma > Lyroderma lyra. The sequence continues at coordinate 9,779 of PVJL010001197.1, read as the reverse complement.
ACAGGAGAACATAAGTAGGAAAGTGTAGTTCACCAGAAAACCCCCTTGTTGACAGAACTATAAGTAAAGGCAGGTAGCCAATCACGTTAAAGATAACACACAGAAGACTCCTAGCATTTAAAATGGGAGGAAGGGGAGTTCCCTGATGGTGTAGTGGCTTAAGGCTTCGGCGTTGGCACTGTCAGCGCTGTGGCCTGGGTTCAATTCCCAGTCAGGGAGCTACCCACATACCAAAAAGCAAAATAAATAAATAAATAAATAAAATGGGAGGAAGTAAGCAGCTACTTCGTTAGTGAAAACTTTCTGCATGTCTTAAATAGTTTATACATCTAAGAGCCCAGTAAATGCAATTCCTTTGCCTCAGTTAAAGAAATTTTAACTTCTGAAATCTACTGTTAAGGACAGAGAGCTAAGAATTTAATATAATGGAGTTTTCAGGCTTCAAATAACACTATTCTTGAAGACAAAGTGGGAAGAGACACAAAGCCCAGGCACTATGTGCAGTAGAGGGTGTTTTCCGTTTTTACTTAGCAACCAATAAAGCCAGGTGTCTATTTCAGAACCATGAACACTTCAGGAGTGCATCATGGGCAATTTCTTTCTTCCACAGAGATGGGGCCAAGAACAGCACCATGGAGCTCTTCATCAGTGCAGTAACGCAAGCCTAAGGAAGCAGGGATACCCTTCCGAGAAGAAACACACCTTAGCTGCATAGAGAAGTGCTGTGAGGTCAGTTGATGTTGCTCTCAAGTCCACATCAACACCAAGTTCAGATACCAAGAATCGGATGGCTTCGTTCTGCCCAGTGACTGCTGCCCTGTGTATGGCCTGGGCCCCCAGGGAATCCTCTGTGGAAATGCAAGCCTAGCAGAATGGGGGGTAGGCGGGGGTGGGGGAGGATAACAATGAAAACAAGCAGCAGAGAAACCTGAGTCCATGGATCTTCTGACATTTTGGCTAAACTTTGTTGTCTACATACATTTTTCTGGACAGATACTATATAGCTTTTGCCAGATTCTTAAATGATTCTCTAAACAAAGAAATAAAACAAACAAGACTCAATGCTCTATGGTAAGGTGCCAAAAGTGCATTTGTTATTATTACTATAAAACAGCTACTTTTTATTTTGCTAACTGCTTCATATACATTATATTATTTAATCCTTAGAGTTACCCTCCGAAAAATTTAAATTTGTCTCCATTTTACAGATAGTAACACTGATGCTTAAAGAGGTCAAGGGGTTCCACATGGAGACCGTGCCAGTGCTGGGATTTGAACACAGGATCTGAGTAACTATGATTTCTGTTTATTCTATGACCTAAAACTCACAAGAAGAACCAAAGGAATAAACCCGAACCACTGCTGTACCTTATGTTTTTCAAGGAGCAGCCTGGCTACGTTGATGTGCCCACACTGAATTGCATCCATAAAGGGTGTGAGGCCACACTTGTCTCGGCAGTCTGGTTCATACTGACACCTAGAACCCGAAACCAAAATAACAGAGCTGAGAAAAGCCACTGTTTAAAACACAATTGGTGGGAGTTCCCTGGTGGTGTAGTGGCTTAAAGCTTTGGTGCGGTCAACACTGCAGCCTGGGTTCGTTTACCAGCCAGGGAACTACCCACATTAAAATAAATAAATAAAACACAATTGGTGTTTGACTCTTGACCACCTGCAGCAGGTGGCATGCCTTACAAATGATCTGTGGACATCTGGAACGCTCTCCCTCTTTTCCCTCGCTGCAGTATCAGAATCTAGCTCTTCAACAGTATGCTGACTTTCCCCCCAGCAAATCGGCTCCTCCTGCAACCTCCGTCACACCATCTCAGGGACCATCATCTCTCCGACTTCTCCTGCCGGCAGTCCTGAAGTCATCTCACGTAACTCAGCCACCCTATTACCAAAACCTCTGAATTCTGCATCGAAAATATTTTTAAAATCGTATCTTCCTTTCCATCTCCACTTTCATTCACTAAGACCAAGTCAATACACAACAGCCTTCTAACCTTTTTTCTTTTCTCACCTTAGAGCCTGCTTTACCAATCAGTCTCACACATACCAAAAAAATCTTTTCACCACGTACTACGGGTCTGGCCGCTTCTGTTTAAAACCTTTAACTGGGAGTTCCCTGATGGTGTAGTGGCTTAAGGCTTCAGCGGTGGCCCTGTCAGCACTGCAGCCTGGGTTCGATTCCCAGTCAGGGAGCTACCCACATACCAAAAAGCAAAACAAAACAAAACAAAACAAAAACCTTTAACTGTGCACTTCCCCAAAACAGAAAACAAAATCTAAAATCTCAACATGATGTACAATGGTCAGGAGAATATGGCACCAACTACCTCAAGTTTCTCTCGCTCACACGCCGAGCTTACCACAGGTACCTTCTTCCCGGTACTTTCTTCTCTGTCTTATTTCCCGGTCCGACCTTCTTTCTGGTCCTACCTGCAGGCTGCCCTACCTCCTTCCGTTCCTACCTTCCTCACGGTCCTGTTTCACCTTCTTTTCAGTCCGATGTCCTTCCTGTCCATTCCTAAGTACATCACGGTCATACCTGTCCTCCCAGCTTCACGGTCCCATCTGCAACCTGTTCTGCCTCCTTCCGTTCCTATGTTCCTCACGGTCCTACCTGTTCCACCGTCTTCTCAATCCTACCTCCTACCTATCCGACTTTCTTCCTGGTCCAACCTATCCTCCCACCTTCCCGATCCAACCTCCTCCCTACCCTATCTATTTCCATTCCTAATTTCCTCATGGTCCTACCTTTCCCACCTTCTTCTCGGTCCGACCCACCTTCCTGTCCTACCTTCCTCATGGTCCCACCTATCGCAACTTTTTCTTTATCCTCCCCATCATTCCCTATCTTCTCCCATTCCTACATTCCTTGCGGTCCTACCTGTCCCACCGTCTTCTCAATCCTGCCTCCTACCTGTCCTCCCATCTTCCTGGTCCCACCTCTTCCCTGCCCTACCTCCTTCCGTTCCTAACTTCCTCACGGTCCTACCATTCCCTTCTCTGTCCAACCACCATCCTGTCCTATCTTCTTCATGGTCCTACCTGTCCTCCATCTGCTCATTCCCACCTGCCACCTATCTTAGCTTCTTTTGTTCCTACCTTCCTCAGTGTCCTACCTGTCCCCTCCTCTTCTTCCGCCCTCTTTCCTGTCTTCTTCCCCATCCTCATTTCTTCACGGTCCTGTCTTCTTCCTGTCCTCCACTTCCATACTACCGTTTTTGTTCCTACCTTCTCTTTCACTTGCCCAGCTCTTTGCTGCTTTTGCACTTGTTGATCCTCTCTTCTTGGAACATTTTCTCATGCTTCACCTGCCAAACTCCAACTCATCCTTCAGATCACAGCTTCAACATGACCTCACTGAGGCCTGTCTTCTCTCTGTTTCCACATAGCACACTGCATACTTTTTCTTTGTAGTAGTACATGTTTCCCCCACTTTCTTAAGGTAGAGCATTCCAATGAAACTTTGTAAGCCAAAAATAGGATAAAGTGAAGAGCCCAGTTTTCTGAAAGTTTGTTTTACCTATGCCACTTAACTTTTATGAAAGACCTACGTTACAGTAACACCCTTTTCTTTTTATTTGTAAAAGTGAAAATCCTCTTCAGATTGCTTCTGGTTAGTGAAAACTAATCACTAATGTAGATCTTGCTTGTAAGCTAAGTGGGATAATGCTAATTTTCAGAAAGTGGGAATACCCAGATTAGAATTTTATGTTATTTATTTCTATGACTGTGTGTATTTGGCTTCCACAGTAGCCTACAGGGAAAGCCTGTTAGGAAAAGGACTGTTTGTTTTGCTTATCACCCAGCACCTAACACCACAGAAGTTGTTTTAAAAATGTTTGTTCAGTGAATGAATATAAGTGTGCAGACAACCAAGTATGTTCCAGGTTGCAGTAACAAGCCCTATACAAAAGCACCGTCTTCAGGGCACTACACTGCTCTTCTTACTACACTGTCTCCTCAGGTGATCTCTTTCAAGCTTATGGATAAAATCACCACTTCTGTGTTGACGCGGCTCACACTTGTACCTCTCTCCTTTATATCTGTGTCTGTAACTGCCCCCTTTGATGTCTTCACTCGGATATCTCATGGGTACATGCAATTCAATATGTCCAAGAGCAAAACTGTCACCTTCTCCCACAAAACCTTCTCCCCTCCACTGCTTTCTACCTCGGTAGTGGGGATTAGCACCATTACCTTTGCACAAGCAAAAAATCTGCAAGTTATCCTCCTCCCTCATTCCCTTTATCAAATTATTCATCTAGCCCTGTCAATCCTACTTTGAGTACTTCCAAGTCTTTTTTTCACACTCACAGTCAGTGCCCTCGTCCAGCTACCATGATTCTCTGCTGTTTAACTTCAGTGGTCTCCCAACAGCTTTCAGAGCATCCATTCTTGCTCCCCCTGCAATCCATTCTCTATTTTACAACCAGAAGATCTTTGAAAAATGCAAACTTTATTACCCACCCACCTCTTAAAACCCTTCGCTGGCACCTTACGTGCTCAGAATAACATCTAAACTCCTTCCGTGCTCTACTGTGTCCCTCCCACCTGATGGAAACCGGCCTCCTGCCCTGCCTCCACCGGCCCCGCCTCCCCGACTCCAGGCTTCAGCAAACACTGAGCTTCTTCAGTTCCTTACACTCACAATGCTTCCTCCTTGCTGAGCATTCAGGGGACTGTTGCCTCTGTCTGCAGAGCCCCACGGCCTCCCACTCTCAGACTCCTTGAGGTCAAAGCTTAGCTATCACTGGGGCTGGGATGCCTTCCTCCAAGGCCACTTGAGTCTCCCTGTCACATGCTCCTGTAGAGACCCTGTATTTCCTTGTAACGCCCACCTGGCTCACATAATATGTGCAGTGTCTGAGCTCCACGAGGGGGAAAATACATTGTCTTGCTTCTGTTGTAGCCCCTACATCTGGTACAGGTCAGATTAGGCACCAAATGAATAGATGACTATTTGTTAAATGAACAGACAAATGGATGATTTCCTCTCGTGTTTGTTATTTTTATGTTCTTTATCTGCTCCTGTCCCTTTTTTTCATTTATCTTTTGGTACCTTGGTTTCTCTCTGAAAAATTTATCTGATCTCTTTATGTAGCATCGATATTAACTCTGTCATAATTTGCAAATATTTTCCTCAATTTGCTGTTTTGTTCTTACCTCTGAAGAAGCACCTTTACTGCCTCTAAACAGCCATGCAATGCTGGGAGAAGAGAGTTGAAAATTAGAGCTTTTTAATGCATAATAAAATGCTTATTTCCTCCTGGCATCTGTCTCTGCCCCATCTTTTTAGCTATGACTTGCAGGAAGGAGTCATTAACTTAGGTACACTAATAAACCTTTAGCTGAGTAAGTGGTAAAGGATAGTTTTACTGAACAGATACATAGTCAACACTGACTATCTTGTCTTTATGAGCACTTTTATGGCAAATGTTTAATCCTTAATTTATCTCTTCACTTTTATGCTGCAAATCCCTAGGGCCAGTCTGTTTTTGCCCAGGAAATGTAAAAATTTTAATAGTAACACAAGACAAAATAACCAGGAATTGAATTCTATTAAACATAACTATAGTCAATAATAAAGGCTGACTATCTGTTTTCCACTACTTTGTGTAAATGGCTGAGTGTTCTTTCTCCAGGAGGGCAGGGGACTAGTCAAACAATTCATGAGTTTTCTACTTACTTGCAAAGTTTTAAGAAGGATTCCTTGGTCCCTAACTGCCCCCTGTGGCCAGAATAATTGTATGCGTACTTCCTGAACTATATCATGTCACAGGTATTGATTTTTAGAGAAATTCAAAGCCCTGTATTCTAATTCAATGTACTATCTAGAAGGCTAATGATTATTTTCTAAATGTCTTGTCCCGGACTCTTTGAGCTCCTTAATATCCATTTCGTCTTATGCCACAGCAGTTTTGCTTTGTACTAATTTAAAATAGTCTACGAATAAATAATTCAGAGGTAAGGATAATTACTCAGAACAATGAAACCTGTATCCCAGATATGTATTTGACATTATCAGTAGATAAGTAAAATCTACCCAGGCCCAGGTATTTAATTTACATGGCTAGCACTGTGGTAGGTGTTGCTAAGGACATAAAAAAACAATCATTTCTTTTCCTCTTGCCTTAGTAATAAAAATGATGTGAAAATGATCATGAAAATAACAACAGCCACTTCTTAGCTCAGGATGTGCCAAGCAAGCACTGTGCTAAGGGATGTGCATACATCTGGCTCCTTAAACCCTGTAACCAACCTTGTGGTATGGGCATCACTGTCATCATCTTGCTGAAGGACGTTCTTTGCCCAAGGTCAAAGACATAGGGAAGAACAGCAGCAGCTTACTGCCTAACTAGCTGGGGAGGGTGAGACAGATATGCATGAAAAGTGAACTAATACGAGGAAGAAGAGCGTATTACATGCCAAGCGACATGAGATTAAACTAAGTGTATGTCAGAAGGCCCCAAAGCGGCTCCTATCCCCTGCCCTCCATGTACCCAGCCCTTGTTCCCTGTGGGTAACTTGAGCTCAGGGTGCTCTGCGGCGCTGGGGCAGCAGGCCGCACCTGTGTGCCTGCCTCTGCAGAGCGCTGGACCGTACCTGCCGTGTGCAGAGGCGTTCTACCAATTTTGCTCTCTGTCTTCCAGGCAGCTGGGCAGACGGTGAGCAAGTACTGGAGGACCAGAGGGTCACCCTCGCGGCTGGCAATGTGGAAGCTGTTCCAGCCATCTTTGTTCTTCAGAAGCGGGTTGGCACCGTGTTCCACAAGGTCCTGGATCACCCCGAGATCCCTCCTTGTGCACGCCATCATCAGAGGTGTCCTAATACCAAAGAGCACAGCACAGCTGTCAGATGAAATGGCCTCTTCAAAAAACATACATCCTCATCACAGAGAAATCCTAGGAGACTCAGGGGTCTAGGGAGCAGGCAAACAGCACTGACTGGCATTGCTCTGCCTGCCGTGGGGACACTGGCTGACATACCCAAGGTAAAATGATCACGAGTGATGTAGGCATGCCTACAGGAGGGGGCTCCCGAGGAGGCAAAGTGGCTACTGAGCTAGTTTACAGTACGGCGCTGAATTAGGACAGAGCTAATCCAAACTATAAAGTTCACTCTGAAGAGTATTTGCATAAGTGGTACTCTGCTGGACTGACCCCATTCACTTCAGTCAGAAACCACTTATGAATTAAACTGCTGGAAAGGACTTTAAAAAGAGCACATGACACTATGCCTGGCCATAATGAGAAACATATATTGGTGAAGCCAATCACACAGTGTGATTACAATTAGTTTCTCAGCTGACTTGTGTCCACAACTACGGGACACTGAACTACATTAATATTGAGAGAGGTGGCTCTTGTGTCTCTCTTCTCCTACATGAATGATTTGGGGCACGCTGTTTCACTTCTGTGATCTTCTGGTTTCTCATTTGTAAAATGCAGGAACTACAACTCCTGAAAGGCAGGGGTAGGTCCTGTTTACCTCCTCATTCCCAGGGTTCTAGAACCTGTGTCTGGTCAACTGCAGGAGCTCGCTATACTTGGATGACTTCTAAGGTCTCATTTAGGACCTATCTCCCAAAAGTGCTACAATATTAGCTAATTACCAACACTTTTTTTTTTTTTTTGTAATGTAGTAACCAAAAGCAGTGAGTGACAAATTAAGAGTGACAAACCTAGATAAATGAAGGCTGGAATCTTCAAGAAGGACTTCACAGAGGGAATGAACAAGGTAGGATGACTGGAAAAGCAGGGAAGGTATTTCAGAAAACTGAAAAGATGAGTGGGCAAACATGTCTCACTGTGACTATACCTCGTCAATACACAAGCAAATGAATCTCGTCCTCTACTGTCTTTCTTTCCTTTCCTTTTCCCTTCCTTCCTTTCTCTGCCCCCTCCCTCCCTCTCTCCCTCCCTCTTTCCTTCCTTCCTCTCATTAGGAGCCTATTTCTTTATCTGCAGATTGCTTGGAGGAGTATATGAGGCCCATGACTCTTGGAACTGTCTTTAGACCCAGTGCCAGCAGCAGCACAAGTCTTGTGCTTAGTCACAGCTGAAGTGCAACCTTCAAGGCACAACCAGGCCTCCTCCCCTCCCCAGTGGGCAGCACAGATGCACCTTACTGCACATGGCTGTCCTCTGTGTTTATTTCTATCACATCAGGAATTACTTGCAGGAACTTCATTATGTCATGAATCTTAAGACCTTCAGAACCTCTAAGGAGCCAATTTACTAAGTCCTGAAAACGATGTCGACCTAACAAAATGTGATTGGTTTGTGCAATCCTACAGGTGAGGAACTTGACTGTGGAGCTGGTTTTGCAGGGCTTCACGGGATAAATTCTGAAGCGCCACACACACGTGTGTATATATAGTCTGGTGAAATGTAAATAATCATATTGCTTGTAGCAATGTCCCTTCTTAGCTTTGTTGTTGTATTGTAACTGTGTATGATGTTAACTTTGGAGGAGGTCAGGGGGAACGGGACATGGGACTTCCCTGAACATTTCTTTGCAACCTACAGTGAACCTGCAACTATTTCAAAATAAAAAGTTAAAACGATGCCATTGGTGAAGTACTCATTTAGCTAGATGTCCCCAGAAGCACTTCACCTCCTGGGGCTCATGGTTTATGCAGTACAGACAACTCGCTGTTAGAGTGATGATATTCTATTTGATCGTATTCTTTACTTTTCTCTGCTTTACAGAGAAGCAACTGCCTGGGGCGAATAGCTAAGCCCTAAGGGTAGGAACAATGTGCTCTAAGGGAAAGGTTGAGAAGCTATGCTGTACAGGCAGACAAAGTACAAGGGAACCTATGATTCTGAGCGGATTGTGGGGAGGGGTGTCTTTCTGGATCTCCCGCTACCTACCAGTCGGCCTTCTTCAGGCAGTCCACCGCGGCTCCGCGGCCCAGCAGGTATCGCACGCAGTCCCGGTGGCCCATGGAGGCAGCTTCGTGCAGAGGTCTCTTGTAGTCTTGGTTGGAGGCCTCGATGTCCATGTTACAAGCCTCAACCAGATAGGCCAGGATGTCCCGATGCCCGTGGCGGGCGGCGCAGTGCAGGAGGGTGTCCCCGGCCGGGCCCGGGCCGCGGGCGTGCCACTCTCCTTGCAGCTCCTCCCGCAAGGCGCACAGCCGGCCTTCTTGCACCAGTCTGTAGAGCCGCCGCGGGTTCCCTGGCGCCGCCATGGCCACCCGGGCCGAGCCGGGCGTCCGAGGCGCTGGGCGGACTAGATCCCGCCTGGCCTGGCGCGGGGAGAGGTCGCGCTTCTCCACGCGGTGTGTGGTTAGTCCGCCTGCGAACAACTCGCCTCCCGGGTGGCGGCGAACGCGCACGCCAGGTGCGGGCGCAACGGTGCTCGCGGGCACGCGGCTCGTTTCATTTTGCCGCGAAATATTAAGTAGTAAGGGAGAGGCCATCGACCCTGCCGGGCGGGGCACGTCCTGCGCGGCGCCGGCCGGGGCCTGCGCTCACTCCGCGCCCCAGCAGGGCCTGCCCGGGTGAGGGGCCACCATTCGGGGCCGGCTCGATGGCAGCTCTGCAACCGCGTAGACAGCGGTGGAGGAGCCAGCCGGGAGCCGCGGCCTTCGGGGATGGGTGTGGCCCCGCGCGTCGCGACCCACCACCCCTCCCTCCCGCAACCGCGGCCAGCCCCCGCCCCGTCCGCTCGTGGGTCCCCGGGAGCTCGGAGGAACTCTGGGAAACTTTCCATTCGCCTCCTCACCCCAGCGGAAGCACGGATGGGGCGGGGCCGCTAGC